>VWZG01007166.1:402333-498091 GCA_013396735.1 Grallaria varia
TCTGACCTGCTGTATTTTAGAGGATGTGCTGCTATGAGGGCTTGGATACCACAGAAGAAAAGCTCCCACTCAATGGAGATCCTAAATCCTTTCACACAGGAGAGGTGACTCAAAGCTCAGTTGAAGTGAGTCTGAGACTCTTGCTACTGTGGGATGTGACGTTTCCAAGGCACTTCACTGTACATAGGGACGCTGCAGGTAAGCTGTGATGGCTGGAATTAAAGGCCTTCTCCAAAGCTCAGTGACTTCAATAGGTCGTCAATTAGCCCTTATGGTGTGCTTTTCTCTTGGTGGGGAGTTGGCAAGAAGGTCATAAATAGACTTGGCTCAGCCTTAGGGAGCTGCTTTGGATTTGGCTCATGTATGGATGAGTGCTTTCTCTCCTCCAGTATGATTTCTTCTCTCATGATGTGCATGGGATGATGAAAATCTGGGTGTCACATTTATGAAAGGGTGATGATGAAGATGTCTTGTGGACAGGTTGGAAAGTCAAGCCCCATGTGTGATTAGTGAGTTGCAGATCCTTTTATTCATTATCCACACCCCCCTGGAAGAGGGGAATTTATATGCAAATTACAGTGAAAGTAAAGCTGGAGAAACAAGTTGGCTAAGAAGACTGGATCAAGGATGGTCATCAAGCTTTGGAAAAGCAGGAAGGCCACTGTCTTGGTTACTGGGGGATTGAGCACATTTCAGTAGGTTGATGCAGAAAGGGGATGAGAATCAGAAACCTCCTGTGGGGCTGGAGCTGCTCAGCACCTCTGGGGTTTGTGGCAACACATTTGGTTTATCTGCATGGTCTGCACCCACTGCGACACTGCTGCTGTGTTATTTACCTGTGAAGTGCTGTAATGCAGCATAAGTTTTGAGTTTCACTGAATTCCCTCTGCTCTCACAGGAGCGAAAACAACTGTGATGGTACAGTTTGCACGCTTGCAGAACTGCTATCCAGAAAAAGACCCACCTGCTGAAATAAGTGTCAGAAATTTATTTGGGTTTTTTTAGACTTTTGGTTAATGCTTCTGGAGTGTTCAGTAATAGAAAGATGGTGCTTTGGGGCTGGAGTAGGTGTTTGCCTTTGCTACTGGCAAGATAAAAAAAATAATTCTCAAGCGATGGTTGGTGGTTTAGGTGAGGAAATAGTCAACATGGCACTAATTTGTCACTGGACCAGAAATGTCAGGAAGGATTGAGAAAATGCACTGATGGCAGCAATTATATTGATAATCTACCATTCCCAGAAGCGCAGAAATCAATCTTGCACTGGCAGGAATCTGACAAATTTCTATGAAAATCAAAAAGGAATCAATATTAATTGTGGGGTAGAAATTGTGCTGAGGACTATCTTGTTTTGCATGTTTTTCCCCTTTATTCTTCTATCTTCCTCCAAACAACACGGTTGAAAGCACTGTAAATGAGAGAAGTAAGAGAAACATTAAACAAGTGTCCTTAGAGAAGTAGAGTGGCCACCTGACTAACCTGGCTTTCTTTATACCTACCTGTACGTAGTATTTTAATAGCTTTGACATTTAGGAGGAGTGCTCTCTGGGACTCCCTTGTTCTGTGCTGAGGAGTGTGGGGGTTACATTACTGATATTGAGTTTTACACCTTTTTTTTCCCTCTGACAGCTCTACATCAGGGGATTAAAAACAATTTACCTTTTGTCCTGCCATTAGTTAACTAGATGAATTCATTGCTCTGTTAAAGGGACATACTCCTACAGCTTCACCTCTCTGGCTGATCCTTTACTCACAGCTGTGTGCCAGGTAATAATTTTATTTGGTAGTAAATGAAAAGTTCTGACACTCCACAAACCCATCTTGCCTCCCTTCTTTTCAGCAATGTTAAAACAAACTCCTCAAATTCTTGTTTCCAGACCTTCGGTGTGTCACCAACCATACATTTTGCACTGCATCTCATTTTGCTTTTCACACCGTAGTGGTTTTAATTTTAGTTGTAACACATATGGAAAGGGAGATTTTGGACCTCAGGAGAGCTTTCCAGTCGGAAATATAAGTGAATTTGTGATTGGGAAGCTGAAATAAAAACAAGGTGTTTTGCACGGACTGAATGTGGGGGGTTTTCCTTCAGATTTTCCATTTGCTCGTCTCAGATGTTTCTTTTTTAACCCACTTTGGAGTGGAGAGAGCTGCAGAAGTGTTCTGGTGCCTGTGAGCTGAAGTGGGTCATGCAAAGAAGGGAACGCAGGTGACTGTCCCATCTGCACTCTGCCGCTGTTACTCGCCCTGCTGACAGCACAGCAGATTTGGCAAAAAGGGGTGACGTCAACACCAAGCCATCTGAGTTCTGTCAGATGAGAAATGACAGCAAAAGACATGAAGGAGATGGTTAAAATTCCATGAGCTGAAACCAAATTGCAGACCATTAATTGAGAACCTGCCGCTATCAGCAGCATGAGCAAGAAAACCAGAGGCTTTGGAATATATTAGATTGGGAGCATTAAGTTTAACTAGATTAGCTAGATTAAATGTCTAATAAAACCTCAGTTAGAAAAGAAAGAACACTCTGTTCCTCCAAGCTGTATCTCCTAGGCAATGTGCATGCACCCAGCTGCCTGGGCAGGGCACTGGCCGTGCATTGCAGATTTGTGGGATGGAGACGTGTGACTCTGCACTTCTGCAGAGCCAGACCTGCAGAGCCCCAGGAAGGACCAACTGATCCCTGCTGGGAGAGATCCTCAGGCCAGAGTCACGCACTGTGCAAAACGCTGCGTTTCTGCAAAGAGCAGCGAGTGCTGGGGGGAGAGAGCAAAGTTGGCTTTTTCATAATGAGGAAATAACGTAAATGTAGATAACCATAAATGCCCGCAAAAGTGTTTGAGGTGCACGGAGGGAGTGACACCACCTACTGCTTTGCTAGCCTTGACCTTGTGAGATGGTATTTAAAAGGGCAGTGAAAGACCCAGACTGAGCTTTCTCAGGGCTCTCTCAGAGCCTGCAAGCCCAAGGACCAAGAGGTCTTCTCAGGCTGGGGTGAGAGCAGGAGGATATGGGTGGGAGGAGAGTGTTCTGTCATCCCAGGAGCATCTGAGGTTCAAAGGGTGACTGTAACAGGTACAGTAGCTTGCTTTTTGCAGGAGCAGGGTTATTTAAAATAGCCCTGATATTCAGTATCTACCGCCCGCTCCAATTCCTCCTCCTGTGTTTGTCTAATGGTTGGAATTTTTAAATAATCACAACATGGTGAACTGCGAGTGTAGTGCCAAGAAGTGTGGATTGCAGACCCTGCTTTGTTCTACAGTAAATGGATTTAAAGGACGTGTAGTGATATAATTACAATATTGCAACAGCTTTTGCAAATTTTAATTAGCACCACCAGATCAGCCACTGAAAGAAAACTGTAATGCCAGCACCTAACAAGCTTCTTGAGTCAAAGAAAGTTAATCCCAAATTACTCACAAGTGACTCTCGCATCATGAACATAATGCAGGGGAAGTGAGTCCTAAAAACCCAAATAATTCTCCTGTTTGGAAATGGGATGAAATGAATTTAGTTTGCCATGCAGAAACTTGTGTACCAGAATTGTTCCTCAAGTTTACAGACTGGCCTGGCTTTGAAAAATTTTGAACAGAAATGAATCCTCTAATGCAAAGAATTTTTGAAATGAGAAGGTTTTAGTTCTGGATCTCAGATTAGCATGAACATCTTGTCTTGGTAATTTTCAGGAGTTCAAAATGCCCAACAGTCATGTAAATTAAGTTCATTTACAGCACTTAGTTTCTAGGTTTTTTAAACCTAAATTAACCTATCTTCGGAAACAAAAGCAATGTTCTCCTTCATCAAAAGGAATTGTGTTTAGGAGGGTCATTTCCACAGTTTCAACCTAAATATTCTAAAAAAATCCAATAAACAAAACTTGATGTAAGTGACTGTCTTTCCACAAGAGGCTGAGCTTTATCAAGTTGTTGTTTTCTCTTGGAGAAATGTCTCTGTAAAATTCCCGAGAGTTCCCACATCAAATAGTGTCCCATAGGAACTAATGCATTTTGGTTTGGCACCCAGTGCCTTTTTAATACTTTCAGTGAAGAAAATGTGTGTTGAATCATTCATGCCCAGAATATTCCATGTCATGTGAACGTTCCTGTTGTGTACAACCTCTTTGTTTTCCATTGTGTAGCTATTTTAACATGCTTTGGCACTCTTTCTTTCTTGTTGAGTGCATGCCAAAACATAATTCTTTGTAGCTTGAAGTTCAGACACGGAGGTTTTTCTATCTTTCTACCAAAGCGGGCCAGTGTTGCTGTCTGTAGCAGCAAAGATTTTCCGGCAGCTGATGGTGGCTGGAAACACGAGAGCAGCACAGTTAGTTTACTTGTTAGAAAAGGCATCAGCACCTGGGCTCTAAACTTAAGGACTACTGACTGGCCAAGCAGGTTGCAAACCCTTTTTAGCCAAGACTTTGGCAGAAAAATGACAAATATGCTTTCAGAGTCCCCAGGGAATGCGTATATTTCCATACACACAACATCTTCACATAGTGAAATGGATCTTTGGATTTCCTCTGTGCAGTGCAATTGTTCACATCATTTCCTGCTTTGTTCCTTTGTGCAGCTCTCTAGTCTGAATATTTCTGCTCTTCTGGTTTTTAACCAGGGCTGTTTAAATTCTGGGAAAGTAGTCCTTAAAATTGGCAGCACCAAATCCTGCCATAGGCAGCCTACTGAGTATAGTATATGTGAAGAACTTATTTTATTCTGTATTCCTATAAAAACCTAGTGCTGGATTTTTTGGAGAATAAAATTTATTCTACTACCAAAAAAAGGAAAAAAAATCATCATTTATTTTATACTTCTTTTTCCTAAATACAGACAGCAAAGTTCAGTGATGCCCATGCGCATTAAATTGTTAAATGAGTTTGTCCATTAAATATGCCGAGCCTTTGTTCAAAGATAGATGTTGCATTATACCCTGTAGGTCTATTGCACTATCTCTTAAAGACAAGTTTGGCCCTCCTTAACTTTCAATGCAGAGTTAAGCAATCAAAAGAGGGCTGAAAAAACAGAAGGGTTTTTCCTCACAATTTGTTTTTTTAATTTGGCTTGCTTGCCCTGTTCTTGTGCACAGAAGTTCTGAAAGTCTTTATTGAAGACTAGAAGTTTGTCAGCTACAGAGGGATATAGCTCTGGATGGAGGCTGAGGATACCAGCTGAGGCTGTCACCTTTTATCTTTCTTTCACTTTTGCTAAACTTCTTTGCCATTTGGCAACAAAAAATGTTTGGCTTTGGTTAAATTTTCATTATAGAAAATTGGTTTGTGCTTTTGCTGAAGCACTGTTTTAGCATATTATGGGCAGCATTTGAACTCTGGTAAACAACCCCTCAAAAAAAGGTGACTACTGGGAGCCTGTCATCTAATCCAACCTCCTGCAGATTCAAATCTGAGTTACAAACTTCACTCCCCTCAAACTGGAATTTCTCCAGACTTTTGTGATAGACTTTGGTCCCCTCTTAAATATTAAGAACCCTCCTTTTTTGCTAGAGCAGCTCTGTCTAACTTTTGAAGAGCAGGAATGAAAATCACTTGACAAACACTTGCCTGTTGACACTGATGACTTCTGTGCTTGTGCAGTGTGGGTGGAGTACCACCAGCACCCTTTGAGAAGCCACAGCATGTGATCTCTCAAGCTTTAATTTTCCACATTTTGTGCATTTTTTGTATAGCCTTATGATGAAATCTCCCTGCCCAGATCTGGACTAAAGGTTCTTAAATATCTCTTGTTTCCATTTCAGGAAATGGTCATTTACTTTTCTTTCTGAAATGGCCTTTGGAAAAGTCAACCATATGCCTCATTGCTTATAAGAATAATAAATACCTTTGGGCTTTGGCAAATCCTTAGCTAAATGACTTCAGGGTCAATTTTCTCTAATAGACTTAGTCACTTGGTGCATGCTAATTTCTGAAGGAAAAAGAACAAAGGAGATTTCTGAAGGAAAAAACATATTGAAGAGCAACTGTATAGTGGTTTTCATGAGTGTGAAACATTTCCCTGTAAATGCAGAGAAGGCACTCTGTGAGTCCTGTTTGACCTGCCTTCTCCCAGCCCTTCTTAAAAACAGTTCCTGGAGTCCTGGCAAACGGGGAGTTGAATGGATGTGGACACTGGCCATATTGCTGTTCTGGTGTGCAGGAGCCAAGTGCCCACCAAAGGCTGTTTCCAACTCTGCCAGGTTTTTAACCTGGGCGTTGAGGCAAATCAGACCAAGTCCACCACAGATGCCTCACCTGTACCTGAGAGCAGGGTCTGAGCTCAGAGTTGCCCTTTCCTGTCTCACTTCTGCCCTAGGAGATCGCTGAGCCTTGCTCTTACCCTTTGACCACGGCAAATAAATGTACCATTTCTGCTGTATCTTGGTTGTTCCTGCTCTGCTCGACCTGATTAACCCAGTTAAGCCATACCCTTTCACTTGCACTTGCAACTTCTCTTTGAAAGGGAAGAACAAAAGCCAAGTGCCTGCTGTTTTGGCTGGTGGCTGATGGTAAGGAGAGCAGTGACAAATGGCTGTGTTTACTGGGAAAGCTTTCAGAAGTTGCATTTGATGGTGCTGTCAGAGGTTTTTTCACGGACAAGTTGGAGTTTCAAAGGTGCTCGTGGCACTGATGGTCAGCAATTGTCCAATAAAAATGGAAAGACAGTGAGTGAAGTAGTGCTTCAAAGGGGTCTTCCTTGGGCGCAGAGAGATGAGACTCCAGTTGAGGGGCTCCAGAGGTCCTTCGCTCTGACCTCGTAAAATAAAGATTCCAGGGCTTTCCTTTGTGTTCAAAGTTTTGTTGTTCTCTCTCTAAAGGGGTACTTATAGAGAACAGAAACCTAAAACAGGGAGAAGCACGTTGGCACTTGAAGTAAGGTTTCAGAGTGTCTATGGAGGGACTGGAAATCTATCCTTGATGTTTTCCTTTTTGAAGAAGCACTCCGAAGGTAACAGCTCCTGCAGAGGTCGGTGACAGTGGGTCAGTACTTCTGAGTGTCATTAGATTAGACCCAGTACAAAGTCCCCGTGTGCAACAGAGGTATGTCAGTGCGTGCAGATTCTTTGGGATGTGGTTGTCCCAGGGGAACTATTTTGATTGAGGAGAGACTGACAGGTCCTCTCTGGTCCCTTACCAGTTTGCTTTTCTGTGTAAGACTCCAAGATTATGATCTCCTTGAAGGTACCAGCTCCAAGACTTCCAATTCAGCTGTCAGTCTGGGTCCTCTTACTCCATCTGTGAGCTGAGAGGGAGACAAAAAACTCAAAACTCCAAAAAAACAGCGTGTCTGGGGCTCTGGGCTCCTGGATCCTTGGAGGTTCCAAGTATCTTTTAGCTGGAATAAAGCAAAATACTAAAACTCCCCAAATCTCTCTGAATTACAATTCTCTGCACACCTCCCAGATATATTTAGAAAATTAATTTCAGGCTCTTTTGGTTTCAGCTTTTTCTTCGTTTTTCTGTAGAAGCCCCCAGAGCTGAATTAACTTCCAGTATCTTCAGTGTGAATTGAGCTTCTGCTGCTGCTGTAACCACCAGCTGAGCACAGAGTGAAACCAGCCCCTGGTCTCACAGGGTGCTCTCCTGGCAATAGTCACTGTCTCACCGGGTGCAGATTGGTTGTTTGAGATGAAGTCTCATTAGAGAAATATGAATAATGAAAGAGCCTGGGTGATGAATTGTTCTTTCCTCCCTCTTACAGGATGAGGCCAGGTAGGAACTGAATGTCTGAACAGGGCAGCAAGACCTGCTCTCCAGATAAATAAATTATTTCAGCTCAGAGAATTGTCAAATCAGAACTTAGGGCCAGTGCAGAATTCAAACAGACGCTTAGCACGGGTGCAGGTGTGAAATAAACTGAGGGGTGATGGTGTTGAGCAGTGCAAAAAGCATGAGGAAGCGCTGTGGTCTGTGCTGAGCAGAGCACTTTGTTCTCTTCCTCCCATCCCTGACCTGGGGCCAACAGGGCTATGTCTTATAATGGTATTGAAAAGGAGGCTTTGCTTAGTCGTGGAGTAATATGGGAGAATTCTGAAACATGTAAGAAATTTTAACACATTTAATTTTAGCATCTGGGAACTTGTTTGTTTTAATAAAGAACAGTATCTTGTTTTTGTGGTGTTTCTGGCAGGACCAGTTGCAATAGAAGTGGGAGGTGTATTCTCCTTCTGCTTTGTAGCAACATGTCACATGTAAGCGAAGAGCATTCTCCTGAGGGCTTTTTAGAGGGAAGACACTGACATGACAACTTTAGATGGAATTAAAAAATACGCAGGTTTATTTTGTCAGCATTGAACTGCGGTGCCCTGAATAGTCTCTGTGTTTCCTACATACCTCCCCTGGCTACACAGGAAATTTAGGAACCGAGTTTTGAAACTACACAGGATGTTGCCTCTGCCAAAGGGAAGAAACCCTGAGCTACACTATATCAGTACTGGTGTGCTATATGATGGACTGATTTTGGTCAGCCTCTTTTCTGTTAAACTTCAGCTGTCCAAGAGAGGTAGAATGGAGCCGTGGTTATTTCCTGTTATTAACAGTGGGTCATGTGCTATCTTATTTGTTTCTCAGCCCTCCCTAATCATGAAGAGGCAGAAGCGAACAACTGCAGTGCCTGGGGAGAGGGAGTTCATGACATTGCTTTGGTGAACCTCCTACTCAGGGAGAACTTTTTCCTCTCTCTGTCTTTTCCATTTTTTATTTTTTTTTCTCTTTTATGATGCTGTTGAAGAGTTTTTTTGAGTTTCAGTGGTTTTAAAAATTACGGAGAATGTTGAGGAGATAAGGAAAATGTTTAAACAAAACAATGTCTTGAACCGCAAGTGGAAGGTTTGGGGGGGGTGGCATAAGGAAAAGTGAAGAAAAAAATTACAACAGCTACCCAGTCTTTATAGAAATACCTCAAATCTAAATAAAAGTATAGAAAGGGTAATAATTTTCTTGAACAGTTCCAAAAAATGTAGAGAAACCAGTAAAATTCAATGACTAAAGCTAAAACACAAAGATTTCTCAAATTAAAGGCTAAGTCCTCTGTAGTCAAGAAAAGCACTGTATACTCAAAAGACATGCTCATAAAAGGACGCAGAACAAAGCCAGGCATACTATACAAAATAAACACTAAAGGCTCACTGACTGTAGTAATAATTGGAGCAACATGGTTCAAAGGAAGCAAAAAGCTGGGGAAGTCAAAGCTCAGCTCGAACTGCTAAAATAAAGGGAGAAAATCAATTTATAGGAAAGTACAAGGCAAAACAAGGACAATTACATTTGTTGAACTTGACAAAAAGCGTGTTAGCAATTGGGGCGGTGTAATGTGATGCTGTGGCAGAGCTCCTGGTGACCTGGTACCCTGCCACTAGCCAGTGCAGGGATGGTGGCTCAGGACTGGGCAGTGGTGCCAGGGCAAAGCAGAGTCCCTTTACATGGGCTGCATCCAGCACAGACATATTTCAGGAACTTAAAAATTACTTAAAGGATAAGCAGGAATATGTCTGTGTTAGTGGCAGGTGGTGAGTTTTGTCCCAGGGTAGACAGAATTTTGCTGTGATTGTGAGATGCGTGGAGAGCCCTCCAACTGACCCAGGAAGCTGCTTGTACTGGGTGTGACCCACCACTTACGCCCTGCACCAAGGCGGGATCAGTTGGAGTTACCACTCATTCAGAATCTAAGCAAATAAACACACATTTGCTTTGAGAGCTGGAAAACATGCTCTCCCTTCCTAACTCTGCTCCAAAATGAATGGGGCCAAATGGCTCCAGATGTTGCCGGCACTGGAAAGCTTTGATGTTCCTCGATCCATTTGAGGAAAGCAAGGCATCATGCTGGCAGTTAATACCAAGAGTGAAGCTTCTCAGCCTCTTAGGCTGCATCATGTACAGAATGTTACTCATGTCTTGCCTAATAGATGAGCGTTTCTCACACATCACAGTGCTGGCAGGCACCTGCAGCAGAGGAACAAACTTCTTCCTCATTACTGTGTGTATGGCAAGGCACAGGAAGTGTGGCCTGTGCAGAGGTGTAAAGGGGAATTTCTTTCTTTCTTTCTTGTTTGAACAGGCTGTTACTTCCTGATTGCATTTAATTTTTACAAGGTTTCGAAACTCATTGTGGGCTGTATTTCCTTCTTCTTGACAAGAAGCCCGAGGCCATGTTATTCCTTGTGATGAGTACATTGTGCGCCAGGACTGGAACAGCGTGTTTTGATCGCCTGCTTTGCGCAGCTATCCTGCCCTCCCTCGCACAAGCAACAGGGTGAACTGGGGCACAGGGGGCCTCTGCAGACCCCAGACACCCAGGCATCTTCAGGACCTGTTGGGGGAGGAAAAGGAGAAGTCCATGGGGTTGGGAGGCACATGGTGCAGAGCTGGGTGCCTTGGCTTTCACTGCAGAGCGTTTCAGTGAGGAGGAGAGGGCAGCCAGGACATCGCCTTCGGAGGTGACAGCAGAGCTTTATTAGGGTCCTAAGTGCACTGTACTGTGTCTAGTGATTCAGAAAGTTATTGAGCAAATAAAACCATGTAATGAATCTGCCTGAAAAGACAAAGCAGGTGGGAGGACAGCTGGGCAAGGTTTTAGTGGTCTTTTTCTCTCTTCTATAACCTACCTTACTTGGAGTTGTACGTATGTCAGAAGTTAATAATTTTAGCTTTTTTTTTTTCTTCTTTCTTTTTTTTTTTTTGCAAAGCTCAACAAAAGATGTTTATAATCCTATCCATTTCATACTTTCAGCCGGCTTAGGGCTGTGATAGATACGTGCGTTACTAAAAGCAGTCACTCTTTCCAGATGCCCAAAAAGTTTATTTGGAGCTAACTGGAGTTATGTAGCTATGACAATGCTCAATATTGCTTGACTACTAGAAATTCAGAGCAAAGCAAGATGAAAGAAGAAACATGCCAAGCAGCAATACCAAGCAGAACAATACGTGAAGAAATCAATATTTCCCACTTGTGCAGCTCCCACATAGGGAAGCAATGCCAGTGATTTTCTCAGTTGTTGTGAAAAGCATAAAAAATAATAGTTGTTATAGTAAGGAACATATTTAAAAGAAGTCATGGGGAAATATGCAGTGATGGAAAAAAAGCAGGCTTCAGGTTGCTCATTTCAGCTCAGTAGGTGATCTGTAGCTGGAATACGCTGGAAAAAAAAGGTTGCCATGCTACTTGTTCATCTTGCAGGACCCCAGCTTGGTCTCCAGCTGAGTCCAAGCTCATTTGTTCCTTGTGATTACATGATCAAAGCATAAAGCACTTTAGCAAGTTTAATGTAGTAATAAGAGAACATTTACCACCGCAGAGAGTACGTGCGTACCCTACATTCCCAGTGGATGCCAGGGATGTTGGTATCAGGGACAGTCCAACAGTTAAAAATCAAGGGACTTTGGGGCTTTGCTAAATGGTGTACATTTCCTTCCTGGATTTCAGTCATAAGTTACTAGAATACGGAATCTGTATCATTAAGAACTTCTAAGAAAACATTCAGCACAAAAGTATTCTTGTAAAAGTAGTAGTAGAGCAGCCTTGAAATCGCTGTAAGGGTTTCAGTACAATGGGTGATCACAGACAGCAGATGAGCTGCAATCAGAAGATGGCAAATAATCCTGCAATCTTTGCAAAAAGTGCATCTTAAAACATGCATATGAGACAGATGGTAATATGCTTTTCCATGGTGTCTGGCTTAGATCCTTTACATTATGGAAAACTGAAAGAAGCATGGGCAATTTAACAATCCAGGTTGTCTTTGAAAATCTCTGCTTTTGTTAAAATACAGCAGGAGGGTAAGCAGTCCGAATAAGTCACCTCATTCATAGCTTGTTGATCACATGCTGAAAATATTTGGTGGCAGAGGAAGTATTGCCCTAGAAAAATGCTGCAAGAACAAATATTAAACTTCAATAGCTTGTTCTCTTTTGCATTTCTGTTTGAAACACATGCAAGTTCAAATAGTTTGAAACTTGTCTAGTCACACCTTTCCTTACTTTGAATCCACAAATTCTGAAGACACTCACTGGGTCATGTAAATCATAAGATAAAAACTGCCCAGGTGAAGATTTCCTAAAGTTTGCTCAGAGAATGAAGAAAAAAGTAATGACAGTTGTAGACAGCGTTTTGTCCCTGCCATATTTTGGCTTTTGAAGATTTCAGAGCATACAGGAACCATCTGCAAGGGCTGTAATAAACAATATGTCATTTTTGCAGTATAAGATGTTTTGTGTTGGATTAGAAGTTAACATCTTGCTTTAGTCACCTTTGCAACATGAAAGGCATTACCAATGTCTCTACTTTCTCAGAAATGCTGCAAGCAATTCAGGCTGAAGTTTGAGTTTAAAAAATGTAAAAAGTGGAAAGCACTTGTAATAGAAATTAGTTTATTTTTTCACCTCTGCTTGAGAAAGGGCTGTTTGAAGGTACAGAAATCTTGTACCAGCATTCTGAGTGGAGATAGGAGCGGTTAAAGAAATACAGTTCTTGTGTCCTTAACTATTACTGAAGCAACACTGTTAGTCTGCCTGAACGAATGGTTCTTCTAAAAGTCCTATAAAAAAAAAAAAAAAAAGAGATGCTTACCTTTATTTACATAAGAACTTACTGCTTTTATGTCAAATAGAAGTGTGGGGAAAGGGAAACTCTGGGCAGAAGGGAGAGAAGGAATCCTATTGCATTAAGGACAGCTGTCTGCCTACACTTGCAGGTATCTCTTGCCATGTGCTCCCAAAGAGCCTGGCCAGGAGCAGAGCTGCTGCACACAGCCCTGCCGTCTGCTCTTACAGCAACCACAGAACTGGTGCCAGGGATAAAAGGTACCATTAATTTTCCCTTAAACAGGGCTATGTCTTTTTGTGCCTTTTGCACAGAAGTGGAGTATGCAGACTCTAACTGGCTTTGTCAAGTACAGAAATGCAGTGCTGGTCTCAGGCTCTTGCCCAGGGTTGTTTATGCACAGTGACAGGCTTCAGTAATCCCAGCATTGGGCTAATTTCTGCCAAAATTAAAGCAATCTAATCATGCACAAAATGAAGCCAAATTAGGTCCACTGTGATTTTCTGCATCCAGAAGTAGTGTTGTGGTTTTGTGTTTTTCCTTTTTTTTTTTTTTTTTTTTTTTTTTTTTTTTTTTTTTTTTTTTTTTTTTTTTTTGGTCACCATGTACCAGTATTTAATCTCTGGAAAAATGCTATTAGTATAAAACCAACCACTTTCATGTAATTGCAGAAGATACACAGGTTACCAATGCACCCCCCAAATAATAAATTGGAAAATTAATGAGTG
Source organism: Grallaria varia (assembly GCA_013396735.1). Classification (NCBI taxonomy): domain Eukaryota; kingdom Metazoa; phylum Chordata; class Aves; order Passeriformes; family Formicariidae; genus Grallaria; species Grallaria varia. The sequence continues at coordinate 415,589 of VWZG01007166.1, forward strand.
CAACCAGAGAAAGAAGCTGTGGGGAAGGACTTTAGCCTGGGAGAATGGCCCTGAGACCCTTTGCAAGCTCGGAGGACTTTGGCCAGCAGCCATTTCCCCTCTTCTGCTGTTTGGTTAAATGCTGACACCACCCAAGAGTGGGTTTGATTTGTGCCTGCAAAGCATGGGCTCCTAATGCACAGGAAAGGGGTCATGTTGAGACCTGGCCTCAGCCTGAGGAGTGGAGATGCTGCTGGACAGAGCTCCTGGTGGATGTCTCCTTGCCTGGGTCTGGCCTTTCTGCTCTCGACACTGTGGTGTCACAGTTGTGCTGGTAGACATTACCTAGAGATTAAAGATGAACTGTCCCAAGACTTGCAAAAATAGGGGGTAAGAAAAAGCCTCCTGAAAATCTTGATTCTAAGCAAGAAAAACTGGTCAAGAGTAAGAAAGGACATGGGGAAAAAAAGCCTTGCTAAAGGTCTCACGGCAGGGTCGATGTCAGAGCCGGCAATACGAGCTGGTCAGAAAAGTCAATCTCTCTCCCACCGAATGTTCTCCTGAAAGGCAAATGAATTTACAAGAGCTTTCAAGGTGCTTGCTGGAAGTCAAACAGCCTGACACTTTGCCTTCTTGGCTCTCTGTGGTCTCTCCGCTGCGAGGGAGGTACCTTGGTTAGGAACCAAACATCCCAGTCTGTTGCTTAAAATTGTAGCAAAAAGCGTATGGCAGGAACACCCAGAGCATTGATATTTATCAGGTAATTCTCTTCACAGATGTTAAAAGCACTCACTGAATACTCAATGTATTGACTGCTATGTTTAGTAAATCATATATATTAGCTGGCTAAATGCATATTATTTTTATAGATGAGGAAGTGTGTCAGCTTGCTGGGAACTGACTGGCTCTAAGAAGAGTGACACTCCCTTGGTAGGGTTTCTGTTGAAGGTCTGCAAATTGGCACTAGCCAGAAACGTACGCAGTGAGGTAGCAACACACAGTGACACCAGAGCCCAGGATTTCTCTATTTCACATTTATTAATTGAAGAGCTAGAAGAAGAAAAGCAGAGTGGTGGAGAAAGAAACGCAGTAAAATCCAGGAAATGTGCCCTCATTTGCTCCTTTCGTGCCTCCTTTTCTCCTACCTGGGGGAGACCTTACTGTGCTCTACAACTACCTGAGGTCAGAGTCAGTCTCCTCTTCCAGATAAAAAGTGACAGGATGAGATGAAATGACCTCAAATTGTGCCAGGGAAGGTTTAGATTGAATATTAGAGCAAATTTCTTCTCTGAAAGGGTGATCAAGTGTTGGAACAGGCTGCCCAGGGAAATGGTGGAATCCCTCTCCCTGGAAATTTTCAAAAGGCTGGTGGATTGGCACCTGGGTGTAGTGGTGAACTTGTCTCTGCTGGATTAACAGCTGGCCTTGATGATTGTTAAGAGTTCTTTTCCAACTGAAACAATTCCCTGATTCTGTATTAGGTGAGCAGATTTCATCCACACAAGTGTATCAGCCTAGGATTGTTGGACTGGGATTCTTCCCACAGCTGTGCCTGCCTAAGGGCTTTGCTAACTATGCATAACTCCTGGGGCTGGGAGAATGCTGCTGTGCAGACTGCTCTCCTGCTCCAAGCAACCCCTTCCAGCTTCGGTGTTTCTGCCACCCTACCCCAGCTGGAATTATCCCTTCTGAAATCATCAGACCTGCAGGAAGGCTTTTGAGAGTGTTCTTGCCTTAGCTCTCCCCTTTGGGCAGCCTTGCTGCATCCACCCACCCACTGCTGCTTTGGAACCACAGAGCTCGTCCAGCCGCCCACCCCACTTGTAGCCACCCAGGAGCCAGCACCTTTTCCAGTGTATTGCTGTCAGCTCCTGCCCCAGAGCCCACAGGAACACCACCTGCAGCCCTGCCTGCTGCTGAAATCCCCACTGCATACGTAAGGGGCTCCTGGACGGAATTTGTCCCTCCTTCTTGGTTTTCCAAAGCTGTTGCCATAGATGTCTTCCCTTCTGCACAGGGACTCCATCCTTTGGATTTTTCAGAAGGCACTGTCCTTTGCATGTTAACAAGGGCATGAACTGATTTAGCTAGGCTGTCCCAGGTTAGCATCTGCCTATGTTAAACATTGATATAACTTCATATTTTTTCTCAGACGTATAGAAACGTAATGCTGTAAAAAAGTATTTCTATCAAAGACACATTTCAGCTTTTTATCTTCTTTTATCTTTCTTTTTGTCTTTTGAGAAGGTGATTCAAAATCAATAGTTCTGCTTTAAATTTAATCTTTTAGATGTGTCTAGATTTGTTGATATGGTGTTTGATAAAAGATATTTCTGCTGAGGAAGTCAGTGAAAATATTCTTCAGGGTGATGTTTCAGGCACATCTTTCAAGCCTTATATCTCACCTTATACTGGAGTATAAGCTAACTTTGAATTGAAACCGTATTCCTGAGTGAAATGAAAGTGGTGTTCCTAAATTTTTCTTTTTTTTTATTTTTTTGCTTGCCTTTTCTCTTAAACGCACTTGCAAAGTCTGTTCACCACTTGGGTAATTTCATAAAACTGTATTGACCACTTTTCAAGAATTTTGTATTGGAAAGCAGAAGAACTTTTCTGCTATCTGGTTTTTAGAAGATCAAGCAGTAACTTACTCTTTTGCTGAGGAAGAAGTCCCTGGGAATTTTATCTTCTTTCTGGTGCTCATCCTTGTTTCTCAGAGTGTTTCGTGGACAGCTGTTCTCAGCCATCTGCTGCACAGTCTGGGATGCTGCTTGAGCACATATGGATTAAGATATGGTAGTTGGGATTCAGGGGTTTGAGTGCCAGTCTGGTGCTGAGCTCATGAGAGCTGCCTCCAGCTCAGCCGTAAGGGGATGGTTCAGAGCTGGGGCTGAAGGATCCGTGGATGCAGCTTTGGATGCAGCAGGCCTGTGCCTGGTTTCCATAAACTATCGAAGATAATGTGCCTTATCTGGAATAACTTATGGCCTTTCTAGACTTGAGGCGAACCCTTGACTTCACCCAGATTAGTTCCTACCACGCGTACATGTATGCGCTCTGTCACAAACAAACCGCCTCGGGGTGCCATGACCGAGGGCTGTTAGGGCTGGACTCCCAGGGAGAGATTTGCATCAGTTTGGATGAGTGAATCAACTGCCCCGGATTTAGAGCAGTGGCGAGCAAAGGCTGGTTGCTTGTCTGAAGAAACGTCAGGCAGAGCTGCTGCCTTCCATGCCTGTCTCAGCCCCAGGGGCTGGGAAAACCTTTGTGCAGTCTGAAACCGCTGCCCTAGATAGGGAATGCATCACGGGTATTTTCAGTACTTGTCTTCTTCCAGTCTCCTTTAAAGATGATTTGCGTTTCCCTGAGTTGCTCATGTTTTGACAAGGGACGCCAAGATCTCTGAAGAAGGGCTGTTGCCTAAAACACTTACCAACGCTTAGGGCTGACCACAGACTATGATGACAAGCTGGGTCAGGTTTATCTGGCTAATACTGTTTCTCCTTTCTCCACAGAACTTTTATTTTTGTTACTTAAGTACCAGTCCCTCGGTAGTTTGCCCTTACAAGCAAAGTAGTGGCTGTCACACTGACACACAGGACATCCTCAGATTTTAGAAAAGTTCAGGGAAGTGTTAAAGTTATGAAGAATTATCTAAAAAAATCTATGAGTCAAGCAGAATAATTGGCATAAATGTAGTCAGTGTTTACAGCCACATCTATATGCAGAAGTTATTTGGGGTCACTGGGGTATAAATAACAATGGCATATCTAAAATTCGGTGTTCTCCAACTCCTTTTCCATCTTGATGGCTACGTGTCAGATCAGGGCAAGTAAAACTGTAAGGGAAATTCAGACAAGAGCATTTAACCGCTGAGAAGCACCGTGTGAATGCCTAAGTGTGCAGGTTACAAGGTAGCTTAGCTTTGAACTTTGAGCCCAGGATAAATTAACTGGCATGGGGCTTTTCACTTTGGTGTCTTGAGCACTGCTCAGTTTTGCACCAGATCTGCTGGGCGTTGCTAAACCATGGGGCAGGTGGGACCACACCTGAACAGCAACACAAATAACAGCGGAAATGGAGGGGCTGCAGAACAAAGTCTGCACGCAAAAGAAGAAAGGTGTCTGTCTTTTCAGCTTCTTGCTTCTGCATGCTCCAATTTAAATAACAGCATTCAGCCTTTGGAACGTGAACTTGTCAGTGTGGCCAGGCCAACTACTGCACCTTTTGAGTTGGACTGGAAGAGTGTGAGGTTTAAGCCCATACTCCAAGAACGCTCGGGGAGTTTAATACTCAGCTTACAGTAAGATCCTGAGTTACTGGATGGGCTGTGTTTTATTATAATTATTGAAGAGGCTATTAACACTAGACAGAAAGCCCTGTCCAGGCTGGATATCATATCTTTAAATTATCTTTTGCAAATTTGTTGACCTGGAGGTAGCTGGAGGCCAGTCTGACCTTCTGCAGGCATTAGGGCTGCCTTGGGTTGCTCCACATCCTGCCTGGTGCTTTCGGGTCTGCTCTGCCCCTTGGGGGCCACTCCAACCTTCCTTCCAATCCTGAGAGACAGTTGCTTGCGTTTCTTTTTACTATGCTATTGAAATGAGTGGGGTCAGGAGCCAGAGAGCAGGACACCATCCCAAATATCAATAGGGTTTTGGAGATAATGCCTAATGTTTAGGATGTCTGGATATTCTTAAGCCATATCCTATTGTTCTGGTTTTTTTCCAGGCTGAGTTTGTTGTTATGTTGTTTTCTGGGGGTTTTTGTTGGTTTTTTTTATTGCTATTGTTTTTGTTTGGTTCGCTTTTTTACTTTTGGCAGTGGTGTGCAGTTTAAAAACAAACATTTTTGATTTGTTTCCCAGCTACTGCAAACATTCTTTTCCACAGTACTCCAATTCCCTACTCTTCTTCCCTTCCCACTAACAATTTTTGTACCTCCTGCTTTAAGTTCCACCACAACTCTGTAACTCAGATCTGTTTCATTCTGCTTTCTCGTCCCATGTTTCCCAAGGAGTTTAGATGTGAGTACCTCAACTGGAGATGATAAGAGCTTGCTGTGACAGATGCTTGAAGGAACTCTCTTCCCAAGTGTTTCCAGCTTTTGCAGTTGAGCACCATCGGCTCTCTGTGCTGCTCCCTTGTCGTGCAGTTCCCTGTCATTTCACTTCAGCTGGGGGGGAAAAGAAATAAATCCCTAAAGCAGTCAAGTAACTTGCCTGTGGGGTGAAGTGAGGCCATCTCAACTGACATGTGAGGGAGATCAAGAGGCAAAACACAGCTAAGAGATGGCAGGTTGGAAGAAAAGGCCCAGGATTAGAGATCACATTTTCAGAAGAGTCTGAAGGAATAGCCATTATGAAAATAATCTAAATTGCTCCATGCTCCCAGCTTGGATGTTGTGTTGCCCTGGTGTGTTAATCCCAATGTGTCTCCTATTGCTAACATAAAGGACATGCATTGGATTTAAATGACTGTCCAGTAGGTTTCAATCCAATCCAGTGTGACACANCTCTCCTGTGGTGGCAGCGGTGGGCCACATACAAATTCTGGCTCAGCCAGACCCACCACAGACACAGAGTACAGCCGCATTAGTTCTTCATGGCAGACTAAATCCTACTGTAAAATGTCCCACCCCCATGTGTTTCCCGGCTGTTCTGTGCTGTGAACTGAACATTTCCCGCTCTGTATTGAGGGAGAACGTCACCGCTGGCTCTTCAGTCAGCAGCCCAGTTTTTCGAGGGCTTGATTGCCTTGGCTGGTTGGGCAGGCAGCCCGGCTGGCAGCCTGGGCAGAGGCAGGGCTTCCCCAGGGCTGTTATTTATTTTGGATACATCGTGCTCTTCTTTTATTACCTGTCACATCTTGCCCTTTCTTGCTTTATAAGGAGCCTGTTCCACAGCAGGACCCAGGGATCTCTGGCTGGAAGATGGAGGTTTTGCTCCATACAGCAGTCAGGAGAACAGTAGGAACATGGCACATGTTTGGCATTCCTTTTCTTTCCCTCAGTGTCTGCATGTATTTTATCTTGAAAATCCCTAGGCAGGAGCACAAGAGCCCAGGTTAACATCTCAGGGTTTGAAAGGTAGTAAGACAAAACAAGAGTACTGATAGCTGAAGTGAATTGTGCCTGTGAACTTCTTGAGAAAGACTTGCACTGGGGATGCAGAATTAGCAGCTGCCAAGGACTGCTGATACCTACACTCGTTCTCTTTTTTTTTGCGGGGATTTTGGCAGCAGTGGCGAATCACTTCAGGCAAGCAAAGGTATTGCACGGTATTACAGTATTGCAACTGATAATTGGAAAAAAAAAGTTGCCAGGAAATATCTCTGTGTATCTAGCCAGTATGTCAAAATGTGGTCAGCATTGCAGATCCAACATCGGCAGAAGCCTGGCCACTGACTGAGTGCTATTCCTGCTAAAAAGAGATTCATGGACAAATTAACTGCTGACACACTCTGCAGTCACTGACCCTGCAGAGTCTGAATTAACGATGTTAACAAGTTTAAAAGGTCTTTGATGACTAATTTTACACATATGTAAGTGGATGTTGTGTGGAACAAACTGGTGGTGAAGTTGGCAGTTAGCAATAGACTCTGTGGGTTGGATTCATCTCTACCTGCCTGCAAATGCCAGAAGGACAGGTGGAGAGCTATGGAGAGAGTCCCTGCTGTCACGTGAAAGACAGCACTTCCAGAGGTCAAACTCTTTATTTCAGACTAGTCTATTTTGGGTGCTGATAAAGTTCTTACTTCTATTCCTTACTGAAGCAGAAGAAGAAGAAAAAAAGTCAATAACCCATTCAGATGCAGAAACCTATATTTATCTATATTTATATTTAATTGCACCATCTGCCCGCAGCTCCCTGAAAACAATGCCAATTACCAGCTCCTGGGGATTTGAGCTTTGTCTGATATTTCAGTGAGAAAAAAATGAAAACAAACTTGCAAGCACTTAACTCTGAGAAGAATGCTGAACAGGCTCATGTAACAAGAAACATCTTTGCTATCATGGCTTGGTTAACCAAAAGTGGACTGGTTTGTAAATCTTAAAAAGAAAATGTGTGTGCGCAGACTTATCCTTCTTGCCCATCTTCCCTTGTTGACATCCCATAGGTGTGAGGTAAATGACAATGAAGCAAGGATAGATATTCTCTTTGACACTCCTGACTCACCCTTTTGGGATTTGATTTTTTTAAGTATCAGCAGAACATTAGTATTTTTCTGATAAAGCTATTTTAACCATAAGATGCCCCTCTTTTCCTTTTGGAATTTCGCCCTCCATTAGAAAACTGGAATAATTGATGTTCAGGGTATCCCATATTTGGATTTCTGATAAGCTTAAGTTTTCTTACTACAAGATCATCCAGAATTGTACCTAGAAGTTTTTTCACCTTTGGGAAAGGGAAAGCCATGATTTTCCAGCATGACAACACTCTCTTCAAATTCTGGGGGGATGTGAATTCTGAGAAAGTAAAAGCTACAGTAGTAAGTCTGAGGGATGTTTTAAATTTTCTGTACATGGGAGCACAGTGCAGCATGGGTCATTTTAATTAAAGTCTGGTTTGCAGTTGCAAGGATAGAAGAAATGGTCCCCATAAAATTTTTTAAGACTCTCTAAAAAGTGTCTTATACAGAGTTTTTCCCTTCCTGTAAAATAAGTTGCATATGTAGAATATACAGCAATCTCATTTAAAAAAAGGTTTTATTGGCACTTGTTGTAATGAGTTTCATAACTTATTCATGAGTTCACTGCTCATGAGTAATTTGGTCATCCCAAAATACAGGCCAGTAAAACCTTTATACCACACTGTCATATCTTCTACACTTGAGGTGGGAAATCAAACGGAGGCATATCAGAAACATTTTGTAAATCCTTTAAGGGAAAAGTTAAAATGGAAGCTAAGTTCAGCTGTAATTAAAAGAAAATTGATTAGATAAAGGGGAGCTAATAAAAACCAACAAGACCAAAGCAAATGTTTCTGGTTTTGACCTGATAAAATTGGTATCACTTTTTAAAGTGTCTAAGGTTGTGTGTACTTAGGAGTCAGAAACTGGTGCTCATTAGTTTTGCTGCATAATCTTACAGGTCTCCCCTCATTCTCCCTCCGGGTTTTGCATTTTTGGTGTTGGTTTGTTTGTTTGTTTTTTGGTGTTTTTTTAGCCTAGTAAGTGGCAGTGGGACAGTTGTGTCACTACAGTTGTATTACACTGGGCTGTTTTATTGCCTCTGAGGGTGTTCAGGAGGGAACACTTTCATACAGTTGGAGCATAGATTGGATGTAAATCTAAAATCAAGCTGTCTGCACACAGAGAAAATGATCTCTTATAAATCCAGTCTGACACAATTCCGTATTTTTAGCTCTCTGGCGCAGTGTCACATGGCTCAGTGCCCCGAGGGCACCTGCTGCTCCCACGACAGGGGAGGGCTCCCACCTCCAGAAGGCAGGCTCATATTCACTGTGCTACTCAAGAAATATAACGAGTGCCTGACTAGCCTGACGTTTAATAACCAAGAGAACTTTTAAGTACCTGAGCTTGGAAGTAGTGCATCAATTACCACTTATTCCATTTCTCCATGACTTTAAACCTGGGTATGAAATGGATCATCTTTGAGCCTGCTTCTCTAACTCCTTTTTTTTTTTTTTAAAAAGCATATCCTGTGTGTATTCTCCAACCCAGAGCAGGATGGGTGTCTCCCTTAACCTGCCACTCCTTCCCATTTCTTCAGCAGAGATTATTCTTTTGCCGTGGAGAGCACAACTCTGCACCAAGTGCGTTTTTAATAAGAATATTGTCCCATTTAGAGCTTGGCAAAACAGCACAGAACAGGGAGGGGAGTGTGGTACTGCTGAGTACCAAGGCTAGGAAAGCATGCGAGGGGGAAGGTCTTGCTTTGGCAGAACTGGCAAAAAGAGGGCTGATTGCACATGTGCTTTGGAAAGTGGGAAGGTCTCCCTTCCCCAGTAAATAAAGGAAAAATTTCAGCCTGAATAAAAGGGAGAGCATCTTTCTCTAATGAGCTGAATGGCACTGCATCTTTTATTTGCTATTGAGCAAAACCTGACCTGAAGCCGTTCTCTTGGAGTGACTGATAGTCACCATCCTGGTATGCTGGATGCAAGGCTGGGCTACAGAGGGAATAAAACAGAGTGGAGTGGGGGTATAGAAATGTATAACTGAAAGGACCTAATGCTGTGAGTGAGACTGGTTCACAGATTTTTGGGTAATTACAAGAAAATAGCTGTAGGGTCACCTAGCCTGACACCACTGCAGTTTTTGAGTGAAGACAAACCTTGCAGTGGATATGTCCTTCATTAACAAAAATATTAAGGATATTTGCCACCTCAAACACTTTAATGTTACTTCAGTAACCCTGGAGGGTCACAGAAAATGTCTGACTCAATAAAACAGGAGCCTAAGCCTTTGTAAAACTCTCCTAAGTCTTCAGACCAGCAGTTCCAGCTCATAATACAGTACTGTCCAACAAGCCGTGAGTGCACTTTGGTAGCTGGAGGGGTTTGTAAGTTTAAGGCTGTTTTCTTTGTATGCCAGGTATTGAGAAGGCTGTCTGGTATTTACTATCTTGTTAAAGTGGGCTCATTTTATTCAAACAATTTTTCAGCAAAGGAGACCTTGTCACCCATGGTTCCTTGAATTATTATACAAATATACACACATGTCTACTGTTCCGATCCTTTTTTTTAACTCACAGATCTATCATTAACCTTTGTAATTTACAATGGTTCTTGCAGAAACCGTGTGCATCATGTCCCAATTTTACTGCAATCTGAAGCAGATAAAACTGTGTGCCAGACAGTTTGTATATGTATACACACCACCACATCCTATAAGCTAAAACACAGAGAGATATAAGTATTATGTTAACTATTTCTAAAGGTAGTATTTTAAAGGACTGTTTAATTTATGTTATTTACTTTTGATTCCCTCTGCTAAGGAAATTTGTATATCCCTCATGCCTGTGTGTAGTTATAGCTGCTGCCACTGCACTTAACAAGGCAGGAGGTCCCATTAATTATATTTTTCAATGCATCCACATGAATGCTGCAACACTCACAGACTTTTAGACCCCACTGGTAGCATGGGAAGTTGATTGTCAGTCCTTCAACTGTACAAGTGTCATTTGCAGGTTAAAATGACTGTAAATTAATTATGTCTTTCTGGAAGACGGGGGGAGTGGATAAGAATTCCTAGGTTGCATAACTTGTGACAGCTCTCTGCTGTGTGCAAGACGGGTTATTAATTTTCACTTCCTTGCCTTTCCTCCCCACCTCTTCTAAAGGTCGGTAATGAGGGTACCACTTAGAGCAGCAAAGTGCAGTCCTGTTCACTTTGTTGCATTTGTGGTTTTTTTTTACTTTGCTCTTCTGAATATTTTAAATTTTTATAAATGGTTGAGGGAAGTAAAATTTGATAGTCTTGTGATCTGTGGCTCTCTGGGAATAAAGAATGGGGGAGGTGAGTTTTCCTGGAATCTCCTGCTGGCACCCTGGGCAGGTATCATATAGAAGTTTACCTCCAAGAAAACCTCATCCCTCATTCCCCACTGCTTTGTCCTCCCTACTGGCAACAAAACACTTCTCTAAATAATATAAAGATAAGATTCCCAGGGAGAAGATGCTTTTTCTCTAACGGCTGCTTAAGTGGCAGCCTAACATATAAATTAACTCAGATTTGTTCATCTGCATCTAACTCTGGACTACTTTTAATTGTGTTGCTAATCATGGTTCTTTTAGCAGAATTCCCTTGTTATAGACAGTTTTTCTTCAAAGTAAGCCTGGAGAAACCCTACAGGCTAGGCAGCTGGAGCCTAAGAACTGTCAGGTTCTACAAACCCCTCAAAAGCCCTTATTCCACCTTCAGATCCTGCTCTGAAAAATCCCAACCCACATTTACGAGAGCATATTCTGTCTGAAATGATGGGCTTCTGTGCAGCGGCTCTCAGGAGCCGCAGAGCCCTTCCCAGAGCCACGAGAGCCCTCCTACGGGAGGGGCAAACTGGGCTGCTGCCCCCCTGCCCATGTGTGAACTCTGTAAAAATCTGCCCTGAAGCCTCTGCCCAAGCTGGTCTGTTGAATCGGTGTTATTTTGTGTGACGGCCGTGAATATTGTGTACGTTGGGCACATGGAAGTGTGAACGTTACTGAATAGACCATTACATTTGCGAGTGCATTCAATGAGTGGTTCATCTGCTGGTGGGATATACAGGGTAGGACATTTCAGCATCTACAAGCACTTAATGCTCGGTGAAATTTGGTACTGTTAAATTACTTTTCCAAAAAATAGCTCAGTTCACTGCCTCGTCCTTTCTGGAAGTCAGGCCTAGCTCACAAAGTCATTGCTGAAAAGGAGTACTTGCTTTTAAAACACAACTTCATGAAAAAAATGCCCTGAGGTATATTAAGATACTGGAAAAAAACCCCAACACTAGATAGTTTTTATTGTCACTCTCAGTAGGTTATTAAGCATACTTTAGTGCTGTAAGGAGACTATTCTTTCAGTGTTTGATATAAACCATATTTATTTAATTGTCAATCACATCTGTGAAGAGAACTGTCCCCTTTCCTTACACACATGGCAATGCTTGGCTATAGTCTGCATATGGATGTAGTAATAATAAAGCTTATTATCAATAACTCCTTATGGAATTGAATTTTCTCTTCCAGAAATACTGCAAGTTTGTGCACATTCTTCAGCGGTTACAAATGCTTCTTGGCTGGTGTTTAAATCCTCAGTAAAAGTGAGTACTGGAAAATGTGGAACTTTTTGTAAAAACTTCAGCTGAAAATATTTATTGTTTTCAGCTGCAAATCAAAACCTGACATATTACAGAGGCAAATGAAAAAATATTTTAATTCTGAATTATCACTGTGTTTCCTCTGAGGAGAGGATTTAGGTATCTTGTGTTTGTCTGGGCCATTCTTGGGTTCCGTCTTTAATAATGCATCATGATTTTTCTCTTGTGATGGGACTTAGTGGAGTGTGGTGCTAAATGCATGAATGTAATTTAATGGCAGATAAAGAAGAGAAAGGAGAAAAAGACACATTCATTTTCTGTGAAGTATTGATGGTTTTCTCACATTGAGATATTTTGTTATTTGTTATTTTGATAAGAAAGTGAACTATACCAAAACAAGTAATATCTTATCATTAAAAAAAGAAAAAAAGAAAAAGTGTTCAGGTAAAAACTCAATATAAAAAATGTTGACCTATCATAACACTGAGCAGAAGAACACTGAGCTGTGTAACTCCTGTCAGTATTCAGAACACGTCTTTTGACCATAATGCATATGTATGAGAAAATTATCCTGTGAGATGCATACAGTGAAGAAATCTTGATTGCTTTCTGGTGTTATTTATATATTTAAATTAGAATTTTAAAATTAGTATATGCAGAAAACAAAGGGGTTATTTAGGACATACTAAAACGTTATGATAATGCTCCTATTACTAATAATTGGTGTGCTGCAAACCTGATATAACTCGATAAAAGTCACTTAATTTACACCTGTATGAAAAAGTTGAAAAAGAGATATTTAAAAAATTATTTTAACACTTTTGGTATAATGAAGAGATTGCCTCCTAAATTGCATTGGGTTGGCTAGAAGTGCTGTTACAGTAGGCTGAAAAAAAGATTTTTATGTGCTGTCAATCAGTATCATTGACTCCAACACGTTGAACAGGGAGAAGCCATTCTGTGCTGAATACCTTTGCAATTAACAGCAAGAAGACCTGTGAGTGCATTGGGGGTTAGAGAGGGATTCAAAATGTGCCCTGTGTCTCCAGGCCAAGAGTCCTTTTTCAAAAAGCAAGTTGTGAAAAAGTGGATATGAATGGAGAAAACACCCTCTTTGTCAGAATCCCAACGGGAGATCCTTGATTGTACCTATTTATTACAAAGCAATAGCTATAATACTGTGATATTTTCTTGCCACTTTAACTCTTTCTTATGGTGCACTTGTCTCACTTAGATGGATTTAATCATCTCAGGAGGGTTTCTTTTGAAATCTTTAATCATAATTAAGTGAATTGATTTATACATAGCACTTGTAATCATAGTCAAGATGATGCAAGAAGGTCTTGGAAAGGACATTCACAGTGTCACAGTCAACGGCAGGCTATAGACGCTGGGTGATGACTGTTATGCAATGCTGAATAAATCAGTCTGTGACACTATAAAATCAATTTTGCTTCATGTTGCCCATCAAACAATTAATATAAAGAATCTGATTACAAAACTATAAAATCAATTTTGGCTCATGTTGTTTCATAACGTGCTTTATACAAACGATGTGACTTCCAATGTCTGCTGTCACTTGAGCTGCAGGATCATTAGCCTTAGAAATGCTTACAAAGCCTCTGACAGCTCCAACCAAGTTGCCAGGTGAGCTGGCACAAGAGATGGTGGTGTAGCTGTTGGCGTCCTAACAGGAGAATGGAAAGTCACAATCAAAGAGAGCTCCATCACTTGTGCCCCACCTGTCCCCGCCGAGGTGGGGCAGGTCCCCTGCGCGGAGGGCCATGTGCCTGCCCCGCTGCCAGCACCCCCAGCACCCCAGCCTCGGAGCTGAAGTGGGACCCAACACACTCAGCCATGGGCTCTGCAGCTTGAAGCCCTCCTTGGAGATTTAGTGCATCATTTCCTATTTCTGTACAACCCAGGCGCTGTTCAAATAATTTCCCGAGACCGTGCTAGCAGAGGTAACCTTTGAGGAAAGGCAGTATCCTTGCTTCAGGAGAGTTAAACGGACACAAATCAGGAAAAGCAATTCAGAAGAACTGGTGGGGGCAGAATAGAAATGCTCACAAAAGGCTAAGAAGTGGTAAACAAAAAGAATGAAGTATTTAATTTTCAGACAGATCTAATTTTGTCTTTCTCAGCCATAGTGATGACCCATTAAAAGACACTTTCTGTAGGAGGGTAACATGAAGGCTATACGTCTAACAGACTGTAAAGAGGAAATTCGTAGAGACAGAGGGCTGAGTGAAAGTTTTTACACAAAACTTTTCTATGAAATATGGAAATTTGACAACAGTAAAATGTTTTGTGAATACTTGCTGACATTAGTAATTTCATTTTTCTATTTCTGAAAGATTCAAAACTAGTCTCAGCACTTAATGTATTGACTTAAGGGTTATATAGGACTTGATATTAGAAAATATTCTTAATATTTTAAAATATGTGANCATTTTTTTCACTGTGGGCTAGTTGGTTTCACATTTGATAGGTGCCTACAGACTCTACCAAATTGTATTTGTGACTCTAGGAACCAATATAATAGTAATAACCAATCATAAAAACGGAAGAATAAAATCCCCCTGGAAAATGTCAAAAGGAGAGCACTTCCAGGCCTGAGATTGTGTGGTGCATGTCGATACCACACCATAAAAATCTCCTCGAGAGCAGAAGTTGCCGGTAAGCGGGTGTGTGTCCTGATCGTGGTCCTCAAGTGCTGCCGATGTCACGGCTGGTTCTGCTGATCAGCAGAGGAGCAGGGATTGCACAGGATGGCAGGAGCAGTCAGAAAGTGTTTTGGCTGCTAACTTTGCCCAAAGCAATGACATTAACGTTGGTTTTCCAAACATTTCGAACGGTGTCAGTAAGTCTGTGCTCGCTGCCTCGCGGCTGACTGGGGGTACCCAGGAGCTGCTGTCTCTCTAACAGATTCCTCATTCCTTTATTTCCCCTGGAGAAAGGAAAAAAAAAGAGGCGATAAAACAGATCTGCCACTGAAAGCATGGAGAATGCTCCAAAGGCTTTTAAGGCATGATGACAGATGTGGCAATGTGTTCTCACAGCCCATGGAAAATCCTCGGACACTGCTGTGGGCTTGCCAAGGCTGCTTTCACTTGCTCTTAGTGAGGAAAGACTCTGGTCACCAGCCAGATAAAAAGAAGGGAAAAAAGCTTCCCAAAGCAGAGCATGCTTTGTCAAGCAGAGCTGACACCATATAGAAGTCAGTGCCACTCTTGCCATAGGACTGGACTTTAAAGCAGAATTTCAGTGAAACTCCAGTTCTCGGACAGCTTTAGGGACCTGTGCCCTGTGCAGAGGCAGGTGGAGCGCGTGGTTTCAGGCTGTGTTCAGCAGAGCTGGGAGCAGAGCTGCTGGCACTGGTGGCTGGGGGGTTGCTGTGGGACCCCCGAGAGCTGGGGAGCCTTGTCCTGCACAAAGCCCAGCACCACTGCCTCGCCAGGGAGCTCCGCATGGAGAGCTTGGTGTTCTCGTGATGCAGTGCATTGTTCGGTGTGTTGGCTACTCAAACCCATAGGCAACACAGATTTGCTGCTTTCTTGTGTTTAGGGAAATAACATATTTCTACTTGCTTTAGCTGATCCATATTTGATTTGGGGATTCATGGCATGATCTCCCACTGACTGCTGTTCTGGGCATATTTATAGTAAAAATTTTACAGTAAAATATAAATTAATTATCATTTATATTACAATATTATCCTTGATCCCCCATGACTGCTAGTTCTGCACAAATTTGTACTCTGAAAACTGCTTCATTCTCAAAGAGGTCACTATCATTATATGTAATTCTGTAAGAGAAAGAATGTCTAAAGAGGCATTATCATCTCTATTATTTTCTCTTGTTTCAGATAGGAAACCTGAAATAGTCTTATTTTTTTTCCAGAGGTCTAGAACAATTTCATACAGGAGACTGGGAATTCAGCCAAAAGTGCCTCAGATTTCAGACCATGTCCATAAACAGTCAGTTTTACTAACAGTTCACATAGGTATCGATACTGAGTGTTTGTAAATATATATATATAAATCCAGTAAAGCACTGCAGTAATTGATTCTGGAGTAAAGAGATTACAGTGTTTTAATCTACAAGTTGAGAATTTAAAATGCATTTTCTGCCTTTTTGCAATTATTAAAGTTCAAGTTAAAAGTTCAGGTTATCTTTCCTGGGCGGAGATCTATGCTCATGAATACAAGCTACCTGAAGCTAAAACCTGAGCTCTGCAGAAATAGATTGCATTCCTTAATTTAGCAGCCCTTCATACTCTTGATATATATGCACAGTATACAGACTAACCTGAAAGCATTTGCAAAGATAACAGCTGGTGATCTGGGAAATTTTGCTTTCAGCTGCTGTTGTCATTTTTATGAATTATCATTACATGCATTAGAGATCCTGACTTCAGGATGGCCTTCTCTCTTCAAGAGGCACAGCAATGAGATGGGTCGCAGGGGGATGGCCTCTGCTTCCAGCAGGCTTTGGGCTGTGGCATCCCTGGGGTGTGATGAGAGGCCTCCCTGGAGGGCTCAGGTCATGGCTGGCTCTAGAAAGCTGCACAGGACAGGGATGGGAAGCTCTGGTTGTCTGAGCATTTCAGTTAAAGATAAATAATACTTTTCCTAGAGACTTTCAATAGCCACAGGAAATTTTAAAGCCCTAGGTTACAGTCGGATCTGAGCAATATCTGCAAAGAATGGGGACAGCCTGTGCTATGGAAAACTTGGATCTCAGCCTGTTTTGTATATCTGGCTTATAGCCGAGCTGATTAAACATTACCCATCCATTTTAATAGATCCTTGGTAATACTTTCAGCGAAATCAGCATGAGTAATACATGCCAGGTATGACTCAGGTGGAGATGTGTGTGTTTCTGTGGGAAGAGGCAAGCAAACGCCTGGCCTAACATTTTTCCTAAAGGATTTCAAATGTGGACTGTGTATTTTGTTGGCAGGGCAAGGCTGTTAAAAATCTGATCCACATTTCAGTTAATGAATTCCCAATTGAAGAGAATCTTGGCATGTTTCAGAATGAGAGATGTAGTAAAGCCCTCTGTTGTAGTTTCTAGAGTCTTGGCAATACTTAATTTCAAATTATACATCCTATTTCATGCTTATACAGTAGTTATCTTTTTACTTTGGGGTTTCCCCCAAGCAACATATGAAGGAAATTATTATTGCAATTGAGGTCTCTGTTAAGAACAGTTAGGATTCGCCAGGAAATAAATTGTATTAATCAGTTATTCCTGTGGTCTGAAAGGAACCTCTCAAGCCCATAATACCAGGTAGAAAATAGCTGAGGTCATATATCCTACAGACCTGCTGAACAGAAACACTTGCTTCAGCTCATTTTCCCAACTATAGCTCTGAATCTGGCTTTGACATAATCCATCTGAATGGTGATGAGTTTTTAACTTTGAAAAATTGTTAATGAGAAAAAGAGGAGCCACCAGGAATGCAACTGGTGGTGTTAAAGTCACACTTACTGAAAGCTGAATATCTGAAGCCCTCCCAGCCTTCCTGACTCTGAGCTGATGCTGCCAGGGAACCAGTGTAACGAGTGTGCAGAAATTCCAATACAGCCCTCGGTGTGTGCTGGACTGCAGACAGACAACAGCTGCAGGACAGGAGGTCCCTTGTGCTACCTTCCAACACTTTAGAAAGAGTTGCCATCCTCGGCATTAGAGACTCAGTTAGGGCTCATTTTAGGAGTTTGATGAACCATGGTTTTCCTTTCATTTGCTCATAGGGGTTATAAATTGCTAATGATCTGCAGCAAAAATTAACTATTGCTAATTATTCCCTTCCAGCCACAGCTCAAATCTTCTTTTAGCACAGTGTGGATGCAGGTTAAATGAAGTCCTCATCTTGTTCCCTTTTCTGTCCTTGAAGTTAAACAGCAGATCCTGCTTGTTCTTCACATCCAGACTGGCCTATGCAGGAATGCATGGGAGGGATCTTCCTTTGTTTTCAGAGGCAGAGAGGAGGTCTGTACTTAAAGCCTAAAATAAGATTAAGGCCCTTCTTTTGTCACAGGTTCACTCTTTTTTCTAGGCCTTTAAGTAGGACAAGGTGAGAACTGCTACCTTTTCCAAACACCTGTAGTGAGAGAGATTCTATTTATGAGAACAGTGCATCTGACTTCATGTCCTTGAAGGTCCCAATAATACTCCATGTATACTATGCAAAATGATGTGATTTCCTATGCAGTCTGTGTGGAAACAGTTATGCTATTATTGAAAAGTATAACCTGCAAAATTTAAAGATAGAATTTAATTATATAAACTGGCTCCAGGATAACTGACGTTGAACTGGTAAGGCAAGCTACCAGCAAGCCATAGAATTTTCAGGGGACAGCAAGCAGCCACAGTATGAGTTTTTTCCCCACCCTGTCACAAAATTATTGCCACTCGGTGTTGTAGTGAACCGTGTTCAGTGAAGCTAGAGCATGTGCTTGCTGGCAGGGTGATGCTCTCCTGTGTCTCACCTTGGAAACATGTCAGCTCTAAAGGCACATATGAAGTTTGCTGGCAGAAGAGCAAATGCCTCAATCTCTGCATTTCATCACACACATTATTGCCTGAATATTGAGCTACGCAGTCATATGCAGTGACAGAGCCCTTTTGGCAGTGAATGTAGAACTTTCTGGGGCAGGCCAGGCCAGCACAACATGCTCATCATACAAAGCAGCCTTGAGCTGCTCTTCTTGCAGTCAGTAGTCCAGAGCTTAAAGGACTCCTGGAATTTTCAAAGGGGATTTGAATCTCATCTCATCCCTGACTCAGAGCTGTGATTTCAGCTAAAATAAGGCAATGATCTTTGAGAAAGGAAGACTTCAGGTGGTTCTCTAAGTCTGTGGTAGAAGCAGTATGTGATTCAGTGAGCATTTCCGCAGGGGAAACCTGGGGCCACCAAAAGCCCTGATTTTAGGTGTTGCCATTTTGAGACAAAAGCCCTACTGAATGTAGTCTCCTGTTGACTTTAAGCCATCAAATGAGAAGCTGCTTCTGCTTCTTTCACCTGTACCTGCCCTGTCCTCACACAGCTCCTGTGATGTCATTCCTTTAATGGTGGGAATTGTGATAATTTTGTCTGCCATTGCATTTGAAGTTGATGGTTAAAAAATCATTTCTCCAGCAAATCTCATCCTTTTGACACAAACTACATAGCTAGAATATTCATTTACAGAAAGGGACATCATTATTATCCAAACAGTGACAATGAGTGCTATTAGTTCCCCCATGGTGCTTAATGACACAAATCTGTTCTAAAGAGTGGTTATGTTTCTGCAGAGCCAACTCTTCTTCACCTCACCATGTATCTCTATTATAAAACACACAGAAAATGGAGCGTGAATTGGTCCTAAGCATCATCTCTTGCAGTGTGGGAAATACAAGCAGCAGTCTCTTCATTGGAGGGTTGCTGGGGACAATAATGGGCTTTCCACTGCCCCATACCAAAGGAGGTATGATCACTTAGGCTGGTTACAATTAGACATACGCTGGACATCTCCTCTGCTCCTTCCAGCACCTGCCACTCCTCCGTAAGGAATCTGAACTCCTCTGAGATGTGCTGAAGAGAGACACTGTGCGTAACCATGTACCTTGAGAGCTCATCTACAGCCTTTATTACAACAATTACTAAGGATCATTTGACTGTAAATGCTGGCTCTCTCTTGCTATGAGTCAATGTCATTAACCTTTGCAGTATCGACATGTTCTTCCTATGCATTTCAAGCAGTTTAATAAACAAGAGAAGAGTTAAGAGCCTGTTTTGCGTGCTGTGATATATTCCTGCCTTACTGGATCTGGATAAACACAGTGACACTTCATTGTACTCTGAGATTTATGAACGAACTGCAGCGTGAGGGAGAAGGGGAAAGAGAGGCTTGTGCTGAGATGTGCTGATAAAACACCAGAGCTCGACAGTGAAATGGAAGCACCTTGCACACATGTGCTCAATTGAAGAGCAGGCAGCTGACAGTGACCTGACACCTGCTAGGTAGGAATCGCTTCAAATTCCTTCTGCCATGTCACTGGCATTCTCAGTGACTTTGAATCATTCTGAGAACAGTAGGCATCAGTATGTTCAAGTGAAAGGAGGAAAAGAATGAGTTGAAACCAGAAAGCACATGCATGAAAGTAGCTCTTTTTGACGTGTCTTTTTAGGTGACCATAGTTAAGAGTATATGCATGTGTCTTGCAAAAGTATAGTTCTGTGTATTATGAGGCCCATGACTGTTTTATTACATTCTTTAATAACAAAAAAACCCTACAAAAACAGCTGAGGAAGTAATGGAGTCTTTAAAAAATCCAGTTTCTGATAGCGTATAAAATGACTTGAAGGTTCCCTTTTCTCCCCCCTCCAAAATCTTGAAAATCTTTTGTTTTGATTATTTCTTGGCCAGCAGTCCCCATCCAGTGGTACTGGCCAATGTGATGCCTGTGAGGCTCTCATTTATTTTCTGGAATAGTATTCCTGTGAACAGTCTAAGTGGAGGAAATTATGTTATAGGCAGAGCTGTCATTGCTCAGGGTTTCTGCTTGCACCAGGAAGGGTTGGAGATCTCTCCCTCGGGGCATCACAGCCCAGCTGGCAGATGTGGTGAGGGTGACGTACAGTCCCTGGGAGCAGGGGCAGAACTGGACATTGTGGGTCAGTGCCACTCCTCACCTGACACTCGCAGCAATGCCAGGACCTCATCAGGCAGCAGAGTCCTGTAATATCAGCCAGGAATCTGCGAGGACTGAGAACAGCCTGCTTTTCATTTCCTGGTGACTCCTGGGTAAGGAAGGAAACAGATGTGACAAGCACAGCAGACGACACCTGGCTCCTCCACTCTGCAGCTGGCTGTCGGCACAGCCAAACTTTTCAGCTCTAATCGTTACAGAACAGGCACCAGCTTTGTAGCTGTCTAAAACAGGAGGTCTGGAAAACAGTGTCCTTCACAGGAAACACAAAACACTTCACTGAGCCTCCTGCCTAAGTGGTAGGATCCAACTGCAAGTCCCCAACCTGGAGCAGCCTTTGTGAATGGACTATCTCCACTGAGGAGCCCTGGAGAGGGGTGCCCAGATGCCATCTGGAAAACCTGCCCGTTTCAGTGCCTGTGCATGAGGCATCCTGGAGCTTGACAAGTCACCAAAGGGCTCAGCAGCTTCATGTTTCCTGATTCCTAACATATGTAGAACTTATGACACAGTCAATTTAAGCCATTAGAGAGAGCTGGATCCAGGCCTTTGCAGAGCTGAATGGCCTGTATTTTGTGTTATAGGAAAGCAACACAGCCCTCTGCTTCTGAATGGGGGCTACAAGGGAATAATCTGCCTTTGGGGCTTACAAGGGAAAAATCTGCTTTTGGGTGTACCTGCTCAGCCAGCTTTAAGCAGACCTGTTGCTGGGTGAGGTATCGCCCATACTCTCAACTCTGAGTGCACATGGGGACACTCAGGAGCCCACTCAGGAGTCAGAACTTGGCAGGCACAAGCCCTCTGAAAAATTCCAGATAGGGAGGTATTTCCAAACAGACTGGTCTGAAGCACATTCCTTTGTCTCCTTTATCTTTATTCATCTTTTAAGTGTGTTCATTCAGGTCCCACACAAAGACCTTACGAATGACCTCCTGTTACTGTCTCTTTCATGATTATGAATCTTTGCACAAAGTTTTGCACATTCAGCTTCATAAAAACATGGCCTTTAAAATCAGCAGCTGGGGTCTGGAAACTTTAAACAATCTTGACATATGCTAAAGAATTTCAGTTCACTTTTAAATTCCCAAATAATACTTTATACTCTAAATTAATAGATAAAAATAATTTTTGAAGTCTATTCTCTTGAGTTTTAGATCTGCTAGCCAGTTTTATTTTACTGTCTCAGACTATACAAAGGTATGTATTAGAGGTATTTATAGAATAAATAGCCATTACACCTGAGTATTTAAATCAAAATGAGTAATTTATACGTATTTTCTACTTTAGACTTCATTAGAAAATCAGAATTTTCTTTATCAGTTCAGTGTCATTCAGGTAACTATACAGATTGATTTTGAGAAAAAAAGGAAAAGCAAAAAACCCAACAAAACCCCTCAGTGAGTATCTCAATTTTTAGTCAATCTATACTGATTAGTTGTGTTTGGTCAGGTGTGTAAGATGACATTGTTCTTCTCCTATGACTGGATGAACGCACAGATAATCATGATATGAATCATTACATTTGCAAAGCAAAAATCCATTTTCTATCATAATGCTCCCATGAGCATTTTTTATAGAGATGAATTGCTAAAAGGCACTATTTTTGAATATGTTAGCCATTTTTGTGTCTCTCTTGAACAGCTTTAGAAATTATTTGCACCTGATTTCAGATGGAGCAAAGGAGCTGGGTCTGGGAGTAGGTGTTGCTTGTCTGAGTTTATGGAATTGAAGGTGATGGTGTTGGAGGAGGGGGCCAACATCCCCTCCTACAGCCTGAGCCCTAACCCTCTGCAGGGCGCTCCCCAAAGTGTATGGGGCAGGCTGGAGCTGTTGCTAACACGGGGGCTGTGGTGTGCACTGTGGCTGTGCAGGCTGACCCTGCACGTGCTGCAGAGCAGCAGGGCCAGGGAAACCACCGCCCCCCTTGGCTCCTGGACACGGCTTCTGGAACGGGGATGCAGTGTGTGTCTGATGGAGGGCTCGTGGTGGCTCTTCTGGTCTGTACTGAAACACTCATTCTGCCGTGGTTTTGCAAATGTCTGTGCTTGTGTAAGCAGAGACACAGTTTGATGGGTGATTGCCTACTGACCTTGTCTTAGAGGGGGATCTTGGGAGTGAATATTCCTATTTCTTCAGTGTTTTCTGGCTGATTTGTCTTCAGCTTGGAGGCCTTTTGTCATGTTTTTTGGGATGCTTTCCCCTATAAGTTTTCCTTGGTGACCAGCCAAGCTCACAGCCTGAGCAAGCTAACCTTGAACAAGTTTACACACGGATGAGAAGAAGCAGGAACAGGTGAACTCGCAGTTGTTGCAGCTCACAAGGATCAGGCCCATTTCACATGCTGTCCCTGGTTTCTCGTGTTACTCCAGGCACGCTGGGGATCAGAGTTTTCTTCCTCTCAGCTCTCCCAGTCTGTCTGTCTGCGTTGTCATATGTGCGCTGTAATAAGAATTATTCAGGTAGAGCATCTGGTGCAAGTGGGACCCAATATCACACGGTGTCATTAGTCACCATAGTTATGCATGAATGGCAAAAAAAAAGCACAGGTTAATGCAGAGACAGAGAGACATGCATAAAATTATAGTGCTGATAGTCCTGTGCTGGTAAAGATTAATATCACATAGACCTCCTTGAAAGCAGAGAGAAATTCTAGCTCTTGTAAATTATTTGTAATTACAATAGCATCATATTGCTGTTTAAAAAGGAAAAGAAGTGTAACCAGATGATGCATAATATCATATATAATAGATTATAACTTTGAGATTTCATAGTGCCTGGAGGAAAGAGAAAGTGTTTGTGAGCACACACAGCAATGAAGTCGTCACTTCGTAGTATGGTCTGAAGAACAACTTCAGGAAACCAAGCACTTGAATTAATACCACAGAAATGGGGTAAGGCTTCTGAGGATCTCAAAGACAGTCAGATGCCTTAACCACCTATGGGTTTAATGCCAAGTGAAGTACTTGCAGGTTTAAAAAAATCCTTCTCTGATCAGGAGGCAAGAGATGGTGCACAGTGAGAGCTCTCAGCACCCCAAGCTGTGCAAAAACCTGATGGGGAGTGGAGCAGGAGAGTTGCTCTGGATGGAGAAAGTTCTAGTTGAGAACAGACCAGCACGAAGAGTTCAAGGTGCTGATTAGAAGGTTCCTACTCTGCCTCTAATGAAGAACAGCAAAAGGAAAAAGTAATTTAAAAACCTCAAGAACTCGAGGAAGCAAATTAAATTACTGTTTGAAAAGAATAATCGCTAGCAGAAGTGTGAAGTGTTGATCTTATGTATTTTTTGCACATTGTAAAAATCCTTAAAGGCTGTCAGCATTTTAATTAAATATGACAGCTTGACAAAAGGAGCAGCTAGGTGTGAAATGCATATACTGCTGGAGGGAGGCTTTCTGCGCAACAGTGACCTGGAATCGGGAAGTCACTGACTGTGACCTTCGCTGTGCTTTGAGGAGCAGCCAGAGCTGCAGGCGGCTTGTCGGCTGTGCAGTCCCCAAAACTGACACACCACATCCATTACTGCATGAGTCAGGCATGGTGAGACACTGCCACTGTCACTTGCTGCTGCTCATGCTTACTGCGCTCCAGTAGAGAAAAGAGCAGACCCTTCCCCTCGATGTGCAAGCTTGATTTCTTACTGGTGTAATGGACCAACCTGAAAAAATTGTGAGAAACTGCATTCTTCCAACCTTCTTTCTGTGTGGGTAAAAAAAATAAAAATCAATCTTAGTTGTAGGATTCTGACACTTAATCTTATTATTGTCAGAGACTAGCTATGACTGTAGCCCCTAAGCAAGTTCTTCCTACCATTACATGGCTTTTCCATTAACTACTTCCTCCAGTGAAAGACTTTCTAGCTCAGTAACACTTTGCTGCATTTCAGGCATCTCTATTATTAATCAATTTGCTATTCGCTGCAATAAATCCCATCACAATTAATTTATTTAGCACAATATGAATGTTTCATGTCTTCTGATCATGCTTCCTTGAGAGTTTCAATGGCAGGATTTCCTTGCTGTCAGGACATAGTACCCTCTGACATCCTGACGGAGCAGATCCTGACCTGTATTCTTTTGGCATCTTCTCACTGTAAGAAGACTTGAAACTCACTCTAGAAATGGTACTGAAAATGCTTAGAAATTTTCAGGCCCATTCCAGGTTTAGCAGGGCTTGGATAGTTCAGAGCTTTCAAGATGAGGGCGAAGTCTTTCTTTTTTACTTTGACGGCCAAGTGTCTGTTTTGAGAGCAGCCCGGCGGAGAAGGACTTGAGGTTACTAGTGGTCAAAAAGCTGGGCATGAACCACATGTGCTCACACCCTAGGCAGTCAATTGCATCTGTGCTGCAGCAAAAGAAGCAGGGTAAGGGAGGGGATTCTTCCCCTCTACTCAGCTTGTGAGACCCCACCTGGGGCACTGCATCCAGCTCTGGGGACTTCAGCACAGGAAAGACATGGACCTGTTGGAGCAGGTCCAAAGGATGCAACAGGACAAGGGGGTAATGATTTTCAACTAAAGGAAGATAATTCAGACTAGATATAAAGAAGGTGTTTTTTATTATGAGGGTCATGAAACAGTAGTACAGGTTCCCTGAGAGTTGCTGGATGCCCCATCCTGGAAACATTCAAGGTCAGGTTGTATGGGGCTCTGAGCAACCTGTTCTAGGTGAAGATGTCCTTGCTCACTGCAGTTGGTTCGACTAGATGAGATTTAAAGGTCCCTTCCAACCTAAAGTGTTCTATGATTTTTTGTGACTCTTGGGAAGTTGCAAAAACCCCAGCCAGGCAGACCTTGTCAGAGCTGAGTGTACTTTGCATCATGAAACTCCTGTACTGTCTGGTGCTCACATTCTAAGAGCCACTGATGTAACCTTCATGATCAGTGCATTAAATCTACTTTCATGATATCTTACATGGTAGATAACATTTCTATAATGTAATTCATGGAGTAAAACTGGTTTTAAATTCAGAAAAAAATCTGGATTGCTCAAGAGTTGTACATAAACTTGTAGCTCAGCTTCGTCACTTCTATGAAAACTGTTTTAGGTAAGAACATCTATTCAGAGAGGACTACAAATTCATTAACATCCTGAAAAGGAATGAGAGAGAAGTTCCGTACAGGAGAACTTAATAGTCATTGTACTTAGGTGATTGTAAATGGAGGTGCATGCCTCAAAATAGTCAAAGAGTTCAACAAATTCCTCACAACCAGCTAAAAATTGATCATTTGTTATTATCCCAGTGGATTTCTAGCACTCATTCTGCCACAATTTGTCCCCCTCATATCCTCAAGCATAAACAGTCATAAAAGACTTGAAACAAACATCCTTTGAAAGGAGCGAATGAAACATTATGTATCAGTAACACTGTGATTCAGTGGTACTTAGAAGGGAGCAATAAGTGTGTTGTTTTGTTCCCGTACATCAACATAAAAACAGGCTGATTAATGACAAAATCAAATGTTCTCATTCTATTCATGCACTAATAGTCACACCTGTAACAGCATATGGTTTGTTCCTAAAACTCAAAAAAAATTGTGCAAAGGAGAAAACTCCTGCTGTGACGTTGGTGCTGAGGAGACGGGCTGCACTGGGACAGGAAATGCCCTGGGAGCTCTGCCAGTTGAGTCCAAGGTGAACTGTGCTAGATGTGGAGACCCCAGGGAGGCTGGGCCAGTGCCACTGAAAATTTCAGGGACACTCATTCAGCACCTGCTGACTCTGGATCTGGCCCATACAGCTCTGTAGCCATTTCAGAAACTTGTACAGAAGTGACTAGCACTGTACCACACAGCATGGGCAAAATCAAACCTAATGTGTGTTCACCAGGATGATCAATAAATGTGCTGCAACACAGCTTGACAGCTTAGCTCATCATTTTCTGGTGTCCTACTGTTAAGAAATTTTTTTGGAGAAAACAAACCGAAACAAAAAAATACCCCTTTTCCAAAACTGAAAGTAGATTCAACCTTCTAGAATAAAATTTATTTCAACCAGATCAGCTTTCAAACAGCTTCAGGTTATGAATTTACCAGGTTCATTTAATTTTTCACTGTTTTTTGTTATTAATTTTTATAGATTCATTTACAGGATGGCAGACTTTTCCATGTTCTCTGCTCCTTTCTGGAGATGAGCACATATTGGCGCTCCTCCCATCTATCTCATCACACATTGGTCCATCGAAAGCAGGAAATCTATTCTAGTATATGGGCAATTTTGTTGTATACTATATATAGTATATATATAGTGTATATATATATATATAGTATACTATACATCGTATACTATATATATATAGTATACTAAATGCTAAAGCATTTGTGTGATGTGGCTGTCTAGTTGAACAGCCAACCACTATCTGGGAGTGTTCGGGCATGTAAAATAAACACCAGCTCTACCCAGCTCACCACCTGTTACGGTGAGTGCAGGTATATGTTGTGAGGCGCAATTGTTGTCCTCTTTGATAAAAGGAGCCCAGAAGTCACAGGCTGTTTTTCAGCCTGACATGAACTCCAAAAGCAATAAGGTTTCAGATTGCATCCCCCACTCCTATTTGTGTTTTACATCCTCTGTGCATCAGGTTAAACACGTTTTGCCATGCTATGTACAGACCTAATCCCAGTGCTCTGGTTTAGAGGGCAGGGCTCTGTAGTCATGAAGGTCATGGAGATATTTTTTTCTTAATTGCGTGTGCCCGGCTGGCTGGTCTGGGGGGTACAAAGGAGGGAACAGCAGCTGTCACAGACAGCTGGTGGCAACTGCCTGTTGTACCTGCAGCAAGAGAGCAGTGGGACTCAGGTGAGAGGTCAGGTACTTGAGCTCTACCTCGCCCTTCCTTCGGCTGCAGGGGAAGGTGCCTGTGAGGCTGCAGGTGACACCTCGTTAGCTGCTGTGCTACTGAGCTTGCAGTCTGATCTCATTCTCCTGCAAGAACTGGGTTATGCTTTCAATCCCTTCCTTAAGCACTGGTGGTTTCCTCAGACTGAAACTTGACAGGTAACTTTCAACTTCTAAAGGTCATTTCTGTTCATTCCTGCTCTGAAAACACAGTCGAGCCTTTTTGGAATACTGTTTTTATAATAAAACATTGTTATTGGAACAGTAATATTTGAAAATAAACTCTCTCCACTTTATCAGAAATCTAAAGAACTTCTAAAAAGGTTGACATGTACATGTAGACATCTGAAAATACTATGTTTCTCTTTTCTGCTGTCTTCCTAGATAAAATTAAATGGTGGAAAGAAACCCAGTTTGACGTTTACAAAAGGAGAAGTAGTATATTTCTTCTGGTGGATTTAAAAGCTACTGTGGTGGCATTTTTTAAACTGTTGCTTCTGGTCCAGAACACAATGTATAAAACAAATGGTAGAGTTGTAACACTTGCCAGTCTTTACCCCAGAATTTTCTGCAATAACCCATCCTTCACCTCCAAAATCTCTCCAATATAGATTTTCATTTAAGTGCAAAGTCTATAAAATACATTTCTAGATGAACCCTAGCAGACAGGAAAGATATATGATTACTTTTGAGTTTAGAAAGTATTTTAACACAATGGCTGAACCAGAATTCATATAATTTGCAAACTTTCATACTGCTCAAGAAGATAATTTTCTATTTATTTCTAATTGAACTGTTTTCTGTTAATTAAAAAAAAAAAGTTTATTTTCCCCCAAGATTCAGAGAGTGAGAGTGTGTTAAATTCAAGAAAGCTTTGATCAGAAAAGCTTGGGTGATTTTTTAAAGTTCCCATTTCACTAACGCAAGCCCAAACCAGCTTGTACCATCTATTCATTGGTCTAATTAATTCTGGGGGCTTTGATACCTGCAGCACGTTTGCTTCCTTTCCTATGTTTTCCTGAGCCACAATTCACCTTCCCAAACCACCCCATCTTCCATTGCTCTGAAGTAAAATCATTACATAAAGATCAGAAAGAATAAAAGCAACTCCCTCGATCCCCTCATAAACAGTGTCCTCTGGATTCCCCACATCACCCGGTGCGTGAAACAAGGAGGGAGGCAGCACTACAGCTCTCACCTTCCTGATACCCTGAGCAGGCACATGGGGAAGGAAAACCCTGTCTGGCATCTCCACACCAGCTGGTTTTCGGATCTTCAACTCGTGTCTCATCAGGAAGGAAGAACATGCATGTCAAAAAGCACAGCACGTGGTTCGGAGCAGCCCACGAGCGACAATCACTGTCCCATCCACGGTGAGTCTTCAGAGAGCACGGCAGCGACTTGTTGTTGCTGCTGCTGCTGCAGGCCCTGGAATTCAGCCAGGAAAACATCATCTGGAAGCGATTTGCAAAGCCTCACAGAGTGCTACTGAGAGAAAAACTGCTGGCTGCAATCCTGACCTTGCATGAAGCCTCTGTGCGTAGCAGGGTATGAGGAAGATATTTCCAGGGGGCTGAGCAGGGACTAATTTTCAAGGCCAAGGAGGAAAAAATGACAAATCTGTCTATTCTTGATGGGTGAATCCAACTTTGTGTTATTGGAATTTGAGTTATGTCTTGATGAGGCCAGAAGTGATGCTCTTTTAGAATATCTGCTAGAGATCATATGCACACCCTCAGGGAATGATGGGTCTCAGAACCCACCTCCTGATCTTGACCTCCTGATCTTGACTGCAAGTGCTGACCACCCTCCTCTATGGAAACTCCACCTGAGGACAGCTTCTGTTCTGTCCCTTGGTGATCAGCTTCTATGAACACTGGGGCCGATAAACTCGTGTGACTCCGTCCCTGAGCTGCACCCCTGCCAACGCTCCTCAGCTTGGCTGTGTTTGCCCCGGAGGGAGCCTGGCTGCAGCATCCTCTCCATGCACACAGGTAGGTCTCAGGATTTATCTGGGTAGTTCCTTCATCTCCCGCTGTACAGCCCAATAATTACAACCTTGCACAAAAAATGAGCGGGCCGGGCTTTTGTCCTTATCGCTTTCCTGCCTCCCTGTTGTTTCTCTTCCTATTCAAACGTGTTTGAAAAAGAGTTCCCCTTAAGCATTTAAAAATTTTTCCTATCTCCTCTCCTCATTTTTTTTCTTTTGTTAAACGTTATTTTAAAAGAATTCCCACAAATTGACTGCTTTTTTTTTTTTTTTCCCCCAGAAATACATCCAGATTTGAAAGAGAGGTCCATTTTGAAGAAAGACAAAAAAAGAAACCCTCAGTTTCTGTTCAGATCTGCTTTTGGTGCCTGCTGTGCTCTCCTAAGAGTCAGGGCAACAGTTACCCCTGAGGTAGCAATTAAAGATGGAAACTTAAAGTGGAATTAAATTTAGTTCCCAGAGAAAATCTGACTCTTGTCTTTGAGTAATTCCCCATAATGTTGGACAAGTGATTTCCCAAATACCCTTATTCTGGATTGTTTTTCACAGTGGTTGTGTGGCTTTTTGCTAAAAAGCCTCACCACAGTACTTCATATCCAAAATTCATAAGGCCTTTTTTTTTCCTCTGTGAGAAGCAGTTCTCTCTCCCTGTCCAGCATGTGGCCATCACAGTGAGTGAGTTGGGGAATTTTTACGGAGTGCCGTGCAATGCAGTTTGTGAGCCTATCTCCAGAAAGCACCTTGCCAGCAGGCGATCTGAAAACACTTCTGGTACCTCAGTCATTTTATAAAACAGAAGAATAAGAGCCCACCTTTGTGGTTTAATGTCAGCTGACAACTAAGCACCATGTAGCCATTGGCTCACACATCCTCCCCCTAAATGTGCCATCAAGTGTTGGGCACTGCACACTTCAGAGCACAGGCAGCCTCGCCCCAACGTGCATTTTGTTTGGTTCCCAAAAAGCCAAAGAGTGGAAAAGAGACAAAATCCCTCTCCCATAGATGGTAAGATCCCACCAAGGACTTTGTGTGACAGCACTAATTCAGTGCACATGGTCATGAACATGATGCAGATCTCAGTGTCTGCACTTTGTGCATGGATTCAGACAACCCCATTTTCATTTATTTCAGCCACTGTCCAGGAAATTACATAATTTGTAACTGATTTTTCCCCCCACTGACTCCAGAATAATTTTCAGACTATTTCCATCATTTCTGGTCTAGCATTCCTCACCCCTCAATGTATTCCTTGTTTAGGCTTAGTCTAAAATGATGAGGACAGAGTTTTTATGAAGAACACTGCAGTTCTGAGATTTGTTTTGTTCCTTTTCATCACTGCACTGCTTTAAATTGTATGTGGGCTAAATAGAAATGTCACCTTCTAGTAAGCGTCAAGAAGAGACAAAGCTCTAGAGCAGTATATTTGGGCTGCCTTTCGGTTGAGTGGGTTAAATGAAAAGCAATCAGCATTTATCTCTGACTACTGCTTCAAACCAAAAGCGAGCCTTTCAGGGGCTTCAGAGTTGTTTGGGGGAAGCAAAGAGGTGTTCTGTGTTCTCTGGTTCTGCGAATATCTCAATTTTCAGAAATGAAAATATCAAAAGAGCAAGTCTTTCCTTACAGGAATTCTGACCTGTCTAAAATCAGCTGGCCAAGAATCAACTGCTGGGCAGCTGGGGATACAGTTTATACCTGCACACACAGCTCCCTGGTTTCCAGGGAAAGGAGGCTGGGTGAGCTCGATAACTATCCAGAGCCTGAGATGTTTATCTGGAAAGAAGCCTTTGAAATTCAGCAGCAGCTATTTGGGATATGATAGAGATTCCTGCTCTGTAAACTACGATGCCACACATTCAGACTTAAAAGCTCCCTTAAAAATCAAATGACAGAAACTTAGAAACTCAATGAGGAAAAAAAAAAACCTGGGTGGGAGTATATTTTACATCTTTAATTGCATGCCCTGCAAGAATCTATTCCCATAATTAAAGGGCACACGGTAATTAGCACGAAGAGGCAAACTATAAGTGAAAAGTCGATGGAGTTGTGTTAAAGAGGCACATACGTTTTTTTTATATTCAGTTGGAAATCCTTTTTTTGAAGTGCTTATTGCAGAGTTGTAAAAAATAATCCATAAAAGAAAGTAATTTTGCCAGGAAAATGATGTCTTAAAAGCTGCTTCCCATTTTACAATGCAAAGCTTGTCTTTTGTCATGACAAAAATTGTTCACCGTATTTTGGGGTCCATACTTATTTATCCCTTCCTCTAGTCAGTAAATGTCAATAGTGCTCAGAAGGAGATGGAAATGTCAGCAGTGCCATTCTTAGCAGGGATTGCACATTTCAGTAAGTAATAATTTTTGCTATCTCATCACAGAGACAAACTGGTATCTGAACTCTTGCAAACAACCTGGGGCAGGTTTTTACAGTCATCAATGCCAAAATTCATGTGCACAAAAACTTCTCAATTTTTGACCACTAATTATGATTCAAGCCAGTCTTTTCTCCAAACAGATGGGAAAATATCAAAATGTTAAGTAGCTTCATTTTCACCACAGGGCTCTTTTAAAGGCTTTAAACTTTTGGATGGCAGCCAGATTTTCAGTTGGGTTTTTCTCCTTGTGTTTAGTCCCTACAGCTCTGAAGGCACAAGAAAGGAGTAACATGCAACTCCTTTTAGCATGCCCTGCTTGCTTTCTCTGCTGCTCGGTTAGCAAACTTTACTCAAAGTAGGTTAATGTTCTGATGCACAGCAGGCTCCAAAACTAAAGCTCGATTTTTACATTTATTTTTTTTAAAGGCTGTCAGCACTTGTTCATCCAAGGACCTGTCTCTCTGTTTACCTACAACAGGACATTTTAAAATCAAAGTCTAAAAGACCCAGGTACTATATTTAGAATTCAGAGAGTTTACTTTAATCAGCCATTATGTTTTCCTGCAGTGACAATTGTGATTTATCTTATAGCTAAATAAGGCTTTGCTTGTGACAATTTACATGAGGAGTCATCCAAGAAAAACAGGAGGCAGTGGGACTTGCATCAGAAGGCAGGTGTATTTTTGGTGTATTCTTTAGCATCTCGCCCTCACCATTACACTTGTCTAAACTTTTCAGGCTCTGAAGACTTTGGACTGGGCCTGGGATCAAGTTTGCAGTGCTGGAGATGAAGGCAGGCATGGGGCTGTTTATGGCAAAGAGAGAGGGGACACGGTGTGGAGGAGGCAGTCAGTGCCTGTTTATAGGATGTATATGTATATCTATATATAAGGGTGTACATATATCTATATTCGCCCTTTTTGTCTTGCCTTTGAAGCCAGAGATATTCAATGTCCCCTTTAATCTCCCTATATAAAAGTGATTCCATGCAGGCAGGCTCCATGGCACCCTGGTGCCAAGGGATGCAATGTCTGTAAATGGAATCCTGGAGTCACAGAACCGCTTGGGTTCAAAGGGACCTTAAGGATCAATCTAGTGCCTTTTCTTGCATGTGCTTTCTGTTACTTGTCAAACCCACCTGTGCCCTCAGCAAGTGTTTGTGGTGTTTAGTGTTCTTCTGGAGCTACATATGGAAATTAATAACTGGATTTTGGAAGACAGAACTGTCTCAAATTTAACCTAAAGGGGTGGGCTCATTTGTCAAAAAAAAAAAGGGAGGAAATAACCAGTGCAAAGTGCTCTCTACAGTGTGTCAGGAGCTAGAAATGGAAAACTATTAGTGTAAGTACGTGGCCTGGAGAAATAAATATATTATATGATCTCATAAAAGATGATTTTAACTTTTAACTTGGAAGGGGGAGAAGGGAGTTTATATTGCTTATGTTGCTTTGAGGTATTCACCTGACAATGATAAGTCTTTCTGTGTCACTGTAGTGAAGAATCACAGGAAGTTTCTTCATCTGGGATAGGAAGAGATTTGATGCTTCACATTTTAATCTCTCTGCACTTATGAAATATGTTACAACTTGGGTGCCTCTCATGAGAAGCTCTAGAAAGCAGCAGAAGTGGTTTCAAAGGCAGGAGGAGAGGTAAAAGTACCACTGTTAAAATAGCAATCGGTGTAAACTATTTTACAACTTCAGAGTTATGCAAAGCCATAACTTACCTTGGCCTCCTGGCCCAGATTGTGTGTCCGTAAAGCACAGCAACCCTGCCTTGACACATTTTATAGCGTATTTCAGCTTGGAGGGAAATAAACTAGTTGTTAAAATGCTTTTGCAAGTCCCAGGGACTGTCCCATCAACTCGTGGACAAGAGGACCAATGAGACTGTCCAGATGAGAAGTCTTGGGAGGTTATGTGCCTGGTGTTCTTTGTACTGTGAGTGAGGGGCACTTTCTGTTCCCTGTTAGGATGATGTGCAGCTGCACAGTAAACGTGTTCCCCACTACCTGTCACGTAGTCATCCAGGTAATTGCATGTAGCTGATATGACACAGCTTTATGGAATTACTGCACCGTCTGGTCTGTATTCTAATTATAAGTAGCAATACTTGTATCATAACAATGGCATCTTCGGCTTAGAAGGGGTGTTTGTTTAAGATGAGATCATCAGCTTCTAGAATGGTAAAAATGGGATCTAAATTGTAATTCATGTGAATAATAATGAATAACTGACGTTCCACATGCTGTGCAGTTTGACTTAATTTTGAGCCTACAGAACTCCCTCGGTGCTTACACACAGTTGTACTTTCATGCAAAAAGAAAACCTCACAGGAGAATGCAATGGGTGCAGAACCCTGAAGCTGTGGCAGGATACAGGCAACAAACTGTGCAAGTGTGATCATGTGCAGACCCTTCCCAAAACACCCTGGAGACATGTTGTCCTGCCCACTGTCCTCAGGGGTCTGCAGGTGGGAACCTTCCTCGGCACTTCTGCACTTCTGCGTCTGATCGCAGATGGATCCCACATCACACAAGGAGGAGGGAAAATGGAAAGCTAATGCACAGAGGATCTCAAGAGCAAACTGCTTTTTATCTATAAAGGGTTTGATCTGCATTGGACTGACAGGTTTCTTGCAGTGCAAAGGAGAAATTGATGTGTGAATTAGAGCAATTTATGCACATTTAAAGAACCTTATGATTCTGTAATTAGATGGGCATCTCTACAGAAAATACATGTCAGCAGCCTAAATAGACGAGATGAAAAAACTGTTATTACTTTATGTTGTTCTCTTTGTGTCTCCTTTAGATCCAGCGCACTGTCCAGCTAAATATTTCTGTAGATATTGTCCCTGTAAGAGGTTCTTAATGCAACAGCATCCTATCAAGAGAGTCTTTTTATTACTATTTTGAGGTGTTTATGTGCCTTGGGATAATGCCACTCTATAAATGGAATGATATCTTCTTTGTCTTTAAAATAATTTTATGATTTTAATGAAATAGTTTTTAAATAGTTTCCTGCTTGAAAAAAGCAAAATACAGCTGCTACTGGCATCTGATTAATGCTTGTTATTTCACGATAACTGTAATTAAATTCAGCTAATTCTTCACTACAATATTTATGGAAAACAAGAAACAAAAGCTGTAGTGCAACATTTACACTGCAGAGTATAGGGGCACAGGAACTTTTTGAGCTGTGAAAAGCTGTAGGGCTGGGTGGTGATCCCTGGGGTGACCTGAAGGGAGCCCAGACTTTCCTTTGCAACCTACCGGGTGATGTGGAGCCAGTACATGCACATTCTCCCTCATACCATCATCTTCTTGTTTCCATTTCTTTTCTCCTGCTATGAAGGATGTGTCAGCAGAGAATCTGTCTTGGGGCTGGTTGCAGAAAGGATTGTTTCAAACTGTGCCTCACTCTTCACTGCTGTGGAGATGTTCCTGCGATTGGACAGCCAGGGGGATTTACAGCCACCTTCATCTGCTTTCAGTTTAAGATTTAAGGGAAGAACAGAGAAACATAAATTCCCTGGAAACTCCTCTTTGGTGACAGCTTCTGAAACGCCCAAGCTCTGACAGATGGATGTGGTGGCAGCTCCTGGGTATGTTGGTGGTTACAGCAGTGCCACTGCTCTCTGCTCATCACACAGATCTAAAGCAATGACAAGAATGTCTCCAAAGCTGGTTGTGTGGTGTTATTGTTTGTTGGTTGGTTTGGTTGTTTGCTTTTTTTTAGTTTCTTTGGGGTTTTTTCCCATGTAGCTGTGCCTGTCCAGACTGATCGTAGGAATTGTTGCAACAAGCTTTCCAAATCATGACCTGACCCTCACACGCTCAGTGGACAACTGCCCTGTTAGAAGCAAGTTTTCACTTTATATGCCCCCCAGCTGGTGGCACGGTCTGTACAGTGTCAGAGAGACAGTCACCCACAGCTGATGTGGCCAGAAGAACACAGCCTGGGAGAGGCTCACAGCAGGCAGGTGGTCAAAAGTGCTTGTACACCCCAACTGAGTCACCTTGGGTTTACTGACGTGTTTGTTGGACTGAACACCAAGTACATGTAACAACACCGTGTGTCTTGAGCACAAAGTCTGTTGCTCAGAGAAAAACAATTGCAATAGACT
This sequence comes from Grallaria varia, assembly GCA_013396735.1. Taxonomy (NCBI): domain Eukaryota; kingdom Metazoa; phylum Chordata; class Aves; order Passeriformes; family Formicariidae; genus Grallaria; species Grallaria varia. The sequence continues at coordinate 451,347 of VWZG01007166.1, forward strand.
AGTAGGACAAGAAAACAGAGTTTTAACTCTGCAAACCATGGTGGAATAAATTCAAATAGTATCCTCTCCACTCTGCTGTACTTAAACACAAAGCAACTGTAAGCTGCTGTACTTAAACACTACTGATACATTTCTGAGGCTTAGAGCTCCAGGGTGGGATTTGCGAGCACTTTGACCTGGTCTCACTCAAAATAAAAGTTTTGTTTGTTGTACAAACAATGGTTTCAAGAGGGAGGACACATACTGTTTGAGCCAAATGCCAGAGAGCTGCTTATCCTACAGTCCAGAGGGTGCTCATAAGTATTCAGAGGAACACGTCCTTCTGGTTACAGGCTGGGTTCAATTTCTTGTTGTGCAGCAGGAGAGATGCCAGGGTGTGTGGTGCTTGTGGTTCAGGAAGAGGGGATAAAGGACATGTGGTGTGATCATGTCTTCAAGCTACCAGTTGTTTTTGTGCTTCATGGACAGTTCAGTGGTTTAAATGCAGCTACAACCTTGGCATATCTTGGTTAAATTTCAGCCTTGCAGTGTATTTGTGGGTACCAGTTGCCCTGGCTGGTGTAATGTGGGGTTTAAATATTAAAGTCATTTCACTAGGCTATTTCCTCATTGACAAAATAGATCTTTTCTAGAAGAGAAAAAAATAACCCCACCAACAAATATTTTTGGTAAACCTGACAGGATTAGAATAGATTATTTCAGTTTTTAGTTTCAGTACAAGATTCTTTTTTTCAGTGCCCTACTTTCTCAGCCTTCTTTTCTAATGTTATTTTGTGCGGCTAAGAGAGAAGAGCTTGCTTGTCTTCCTCAGGTTACTCAGAGCTTCTCATTGACTAATGTTTTTTGTCACAAGTGACAGTGAAGGACCTGTTTGGTAATAGAGATCAAGGGAGACAAAGGTGACATTTCAGAGCAGCATTTTAAAACTAATGCGTCGCTATTTATCTGACCAGGGCTCCCAGGAACACTGCCTCTTAGTCAAAGAGCATCACAACACTCACTGTAGCTTCCTCCTCCTACAAATGCACATCTCCTTTTTCTGTCACTCTTCTCCAACCCAGTACTTTTCCAATTTCTTCTTACCTCTTTTAGAAAACCCCTTTTCAGTCTCTGGTCCTATGAAATTTTATCAACAGACTTCCTGCTCTGTCAGCGGGGTTAAGCACCCGTTGGATGAAGTGGGGCTTTATCAGCAACCCAGAGGGGACTCGCTTCCCCTGGGTAACTGTGCCCTGGGGTGTTGGCAGGGACAGAACTTTGAGTGTTGGGGAGGTCCAAGGGCATGGAGGGTGTTATTTCCTTCCTTCTTATTCTGCACCGACAAAAGTGTGGTGTTGGCACCGAGCAAGTTAAGGAAGTGTGATTTCATGCTCCAGCTCTCCTTCCAATTTCAAATGCACTAAAGATACTTGTGAAAAGTGCTAAACTGATAGACAGTGAAGAACTTAAAGCCCCTTTTTGCTTGGTGAAGAGGTACAGTAGAAGCTAAAGGTCACCCTACATTATACACTGAAGGGATCAGCTTTGAGTATACAGTATATTTCAATTCCCAAACACATTTAGGGTTTAATCCACATCTCTCCTAAGAAATCCAGGAAAGGTGGCAGCTTTCAATTATGCAGTGATCTGAGACCACCATACACTCAAATAAGGTTTATAGCAGTGGCTAAATTAAAGCCCTACTGATGTTGACTGGCTTTGAATAAATACTTACTACTTTGGTTCCTATTGCTTCTCTCTCTCTCCACGTAAACTTTGCCATCTGTGTCCAGAAGTACTGCCTTTCATGGTCTGTCTGCTTGACATCCTCCACACTTAATTCTAGGATAAGAAAGTCAATTCAGATAAAGCATAATGCAATTACATATAAAACAAAATCTCAGTAACTTCTGTACATAAATGAAATGGAAACATATTGATAACCCACCATACGTGCTGCCCGGCTGTCTCGCGCTGTGTCATGGCAATGCATTTAGTACAGACCAAGCAAAAGGAAGACAGATTACTTCCCCAGAATTCGCTTGGTTAATGGAGAAAAATCCACTCTGATCTAAGCTGGCTCCAGCAGTTTCTCAGAAATATTAATATCTCAAGCTCTCATGGCTTTAATAAAGTGAAATGTAATGTATTTCAATGGAAAAAAAAATTCCCCATTTCTTCTCTTCTGGCACTTGGTGCAGCTGATAGCTACAGTACTAGTTTCAAGCAGAGCATGCCGAGCTAATTATATTTCTTCTAAACATTGTTGATTTCTTGATTGCTAATGTGATATTTGAGAGTCAGTGATTCTTAAATGTCAGCTGAAGAATCCATCTTTACCAATCTGAAACCCCTAAACGCAGATCTTGTTTTACCAATATTCCCAGTAAAGAATTACTGTCTCTGCTGCTTGTCTGGCAAGTGAGACAAATAACAATTTCCAAAGGCTGTATTTTTTCCTGCGCCGGATTTAATTGGCGGGAGCACGGAGACTCAGAAACATTTTCATTAATGCTTTATTATTAATCAGTGAAAGATGGATGCAACACTTGAGGGAAGCACTGAATGGTGAATTCCCTAAACAATTTAGTGTAGCTTCCTTGCCCTATTAGTGCAAATGTTGCAACAGCACAATGCGAACGAGCTCCCCCTTTAATGTGCTCTTTATGAACAAGGAAAATAACCCTATAACTGGATAAATCCAAACTGTTTGGTAAACAAATGCAAATGATATTATTTTTCTTAATTTTTCTAAGGTTCTGTGGGCACAGCATTCATACAGTTTTTGGATGATGAGTCACAAAAATAGTATCTTCATATTTTGGTAAGTTTCCCTTTTTCTTTTTTTTGATTGTATAATATTATATATGTTATTTCTTTTTGCATCTTACAATACTGGAACATAACAGTAATTAAGCCTGGATTTCAGTTTAGATACACACATGCCTAGATGTCCTGCAGTGAGGGTCTACCAGGAGGAGAACCTTCCTGGCCGCTGCTCAGAAAAACAGTGGTGCTCATTTCTAAGCGTGCACTGGGCAGGCAGCTGAGCAGCCTGCAGGGTCTCCAGCACATAGCAGGGACTGGGAGGTGCAAAGCCATATTTGTGTGGGAAAAGGGGAGGGAGTGAAAATGAGTCCGGCTGCTGCCATGAAAGTACATGAAAAAAAGTTTTGAAAAGAAAAAACCTGGATATGCAAACTCTTATCTGGCTCTTGCTACAAATATGCCTGTTTGGGAGTCTATAATGATTGGTCATGGGAACAATATATGAATTCAGTTACTCTTGTAAGCAGAACTTTTGATTTTTAGAAACTTTTCAGAAAGTACCTCTACATTGCTACCAGCACAATGGCATCCTTTTTTATTGCCTCTGTTGACACCTCTAGGCAATAACAGACCGAAGGTATGTGATGGTTGGAGCTGTCATAAAACAGTAAACCATGGGGATGTTCCTCCTTGGGGTCCCCTAGTTCTGCCCTCAGTTAACCAGATAGCAGTGCAGCTCCACCGTCTGGGATCAGCCATGGTCTAACGGAGCCTTAAAGGCAGAGCTCTGCAATTTTTAGTAGGTCGTGGCCTGAGCTACAGTTCTCCTGGAGTCACAAGTGAAGGCGATGACCACAGCAGCTCTCCAGCATCTGTTGCACATTACTGGATGCTGAAGACAGAAGAATCTACTCTTCGGTCTCAGTTTATCTCCATCCAGTTTCCTGAAACCTTTAGCTTGTCTCCTGGTTGAGCTAAATGTCACAAACACTGCTGTCCTCCTGATGTGCTCAATGCTGCATCTCCTCCTCTTGTGCATCTCTGGTTGGGTGCTCTCTGATTTGCTCTATTTCTTCTCAGCTGATGCTTGTAGGATAATTGGTTTCCTTGAGAGCAATTGTTCATACCGAGATATGACCTGGGGGAATACCCCATTACCCTATTCCTCAGTCAGGTAATATTCAGGCATGAAATGCAAACATCTGCAGGCTTGTAACCATTTTTATGCCCTTGGATGAAAATGTTTGGAAGCAGAGAAACTGAGGCATGCAATTAAATTGAAGATACAGCACAGTATATTCTCATCCGACATGGAATAACATTGAATGAATGAAAAGAAAATAGCACATCTTTTTGACTAGCTTTTTCTCTCATAGGATTACTTTCTTGGCAATGCAAATACATCCAGGAGACTATTTGCTGCTTTCAACTTGGGCAGCAGGTAAGAACGGGCATATTTATTTTCCGTTTAACTCTCAGGAGCAAGTCACAAACCTGGGACCTATCATGACTGACAAAGCAAGTCATTAGATAATTACATGGAAATCCCTTTTATTGAAACATCTGTGTTAAAATGTGCATACTAAACAGAATTGTAATAGGTTATGAGCCTAACTCCCTAAGCTTTAATTTGGTAGCGGAAAAACTTGATGCATTTTCTGCATTATTTCAAAAATTGTTTAAACAGATTCCATTATAGGGTAAGAGTTTTTGGGAGAAATGATATTTTGCTTTGGCATCAAAGCAAATGTTTGATAAAATGTTTATTATGACATATAACATAATCAGAGTTTCAAGCTACAGTATCTGAGCTCTTTTTTGTTTCAGCCTTCCCCTTCAATTCCTGTTCACCTTTCTGCCAGGCCACCAGCTCTTTCCTTTCACTCCAGTTCCTCTACTGTATTTTATTTTCCCCTGGCTGAAGAGGGATCAAGCCTCTGTGTTGTTATTTGGATGCTTCACTAGACATTACCCTTCCAGGTTTCTTAGTCAGCAAAGTCCCACACTGCAGATCTTGGGTATCCTCCCATTCCTGTATCCCGAGAATTCCTGGACGATGCTGATGTTAGCAAATGAGTACAGCCCAAAGGAACAGATCCAAAGAGGACAGGGGTTGGCATGCAGCTGGTGGCTGAAATCCACCCTGTACACATTTTAGGAGATTTTACTTTGGGCAAGTTCTAACCTGGCCCCGTGGGGACCAACTGGAGCAAACGTTTCAGTTCAGCTTTGTCTGAAAGGGGCCCAATTTGCATGTCCTGAGGCTGCTGGATGATGGAAACCAAAACATGTTGATTTGCAGAGGCAGGAGGGCAGTATTAACTAAAATGCTAACATAGGTTGCACGTTCCTCTTTCTTGACTTTCTCTGTAATTTCTGTTACGGTTTTTTCTAGTCAAGGGGAACTTTTTCTATTCCCCAGGACCCATTTGAGCTTAATGAGTGTCTCTCTTCATGACATCAACTTTCCAGACTCACCCTTCCTTCTTGCTGCTCAGATTCCAGCAGGAAGAGAAGAAGATGCTCTTCCAGCTTCACTCTAGGCAGGAAAGTCCCCTAGACCCATCTCTGGAGCACTTGGAAGCATATAGACAATATCTCCCATGAAGAAGTCTAAGCACAGAACCGTATTTCTATTCCTTCTTCAAAATCAAGAAGTGTTTCAAATCTAATGATAAAGTAGTTATTAAAAGAAATAGTTGTAAGAAATAAAATTCTTTCCTTATTCTTAAATGTAGCCTGATTTTTTAAAATATTTTTCTTCAGTTTAGCCTAAATAAGGAGAAGCTAATCTTGCTCTCTAGGAGTTCAACCAGAGTATGAGCCTTGAATGTACAGTCCTATGATAGGAAATGGCAGATGTCCCGATATTTAGATATCACTATTTTTTTCCTTGTGATACTACACCCCAGGAATTCTCCACATGGCGTATCTCTAGAGCTGTAGTTGATCATATTTTTATTCATATTTATGCAGCAATATAAATATGTGGTGGTTTGCTTTTTTTCCTCAGCAAGTCAACACACACAACCTTCTCCCTGTTGTAAATCTATCAAAAGTCCTCAGGAGATCTAGATTCACAAGGCTCCAAATCTAAAAAGCTTCTTCATGAATAATACTTAAGTGACCAACTCTACTGATGTCTGTGAAATTACTTGTACAAAGGAAGAATATTGGAAAGGTTCCATGCATTGATTATCACTGAAGCTATCTGTGTGAAGGACCCTTATCAATTAACTTCTCTTTCTTGGCTTCTTTTTCTTTCTGTTTGCCCACCACCTAAAAACAAACACAAAGTTTTCCAAGACTATAAATCTAGGGCTTTTTTTCTCCACTCTCTTTGAGAAAAATCCACAATGAAATGTTGCCTCTGTTAGTATTTGCTAATGTGTCCTCTGGTGTGACCCACTAGAGAAAGACTTCTTATGAGAGCATTCTTCTAGCCAGGATCCAAATAGATTTTTTACTCGTAAAAAGTTTTAAGTACCCCATCATATAATTTTTTTTCCCATTTTAGATGTAAACAGCAAGACAATAAGATTGGAATAGCTACATGAAAATAGGGAAAAATGCATGTGGCAAGAAGAATCAAGGATCTCTGGAAATTGCATCTTATGTGAGTGTTACAGCATCATTGTTCTTTGTAGATGATAGTCATATTCAGGTATTTTGCTTTTTGGAACAACTGTTGACATCTTTTGATGTATGCCTTGTAACAATTTGCTTTTTATTTCTTGGACTTTATAGTTTCCTGGCCACTTGTACTTACACTTCCACAAAACAAAACTCTCAAAGAGCCTGAAAAGACATTTCCTTTTCTTTTGATTCTGCTTGTGGGAATTGAAGATTTGTATGCATTGAGCTTTGTCTGAAACAGACATTGTATAAAATTCATTAAGTGGTATCCCTACATCAAAACTGTAGGTATTCTATTTCATGGCCTTGCCAATATCTAAAGAAAATGAAGGGAAAAATAATAAGCAAAAACCTTTAGATGGAATCCACGTCTACAAAAAGAACTTTGTCATGAAGAAGAATTTTCTGAATCATCACTTTCAGACAGAGATGCAGCCCTGAGACAGTGGTACAAACCCTCAAGTTAAATAGCCTCTAGCTCTCTGTGTAAAGCAGGAACCAATTAGAAATATTACAACTTATCAGGCCTATTTTAGTCATGAGACAATGGCAATCAAGATAGTCATAGCCAAGAAAAATCAAACATGTTTTATTAACAAGATTATCTGCCACCTCACTCCTTTTTAATGCCCCCCAGGCTGAGTTACCTTTCCCAGTGTCCCCTCCCCTGCCCTCCCATTGCAGGTTTCAGCATCTCACACAGCCATCTGTGGAGAGAAAGTGCTAAGTCTGGTCCTCTGGTGCTTGTGCACTGGTTGTGGAAGCATTTCAGTTTCTTTTGCCTGGTGGTAGGGGCCAGGCTGATCCAAAACCAAAATATTTCAGTTCCCTAATGCCTCAGTGCTGCTTCTTTGTTCAACAAAGCCTTGAAAACACAAACCTCCCACTATTCATTGCCCTGTATGCTTTTCCATAATAAATGCTGCCCTGCAGTAACTCTCCAGGACAAAAATTGTGCCTTTTTGCTATACTCTAGTGAAGCTTCTATCAAAAACTATTAGGAATATGTGCAATGAGTACAGAAAGATGCAGCAGTCTAAGCAGCTCATTCCCTTGGCATCCCTGTTGGGCCCAGGCTGTCTGACTCTCCACAGCTGTTTTCCTCTGCACACTCATACAGGATAAAATCAAACAGGACTTGCGTCTAAAGTGCCTTTATTAGTGTTGAATTAGTTAGCCTAACATGCTTAATTTGGCATTTGTGTTTTCCTAAGAGCATGAGTTTGGTTTAATTTGTTTCATTTCATCCTGTACCCTGCTGTCTATAATTTTACTATCATTTTCTATACTTCTATGGTGACTTAGATAAATATTAGTAAATTATGTAGATTTTACAAAAGCCAAACAGGTAATGTCATTAACCTCAGCCAGTCAAAAATAATCCCATTAAATTTCCAGTCAAGTTGCCTCATGATGAATGCACAGTCAAACTCACAAAAATTAACCATTTCACTGCAGATTAGTAAATCCTGTAGTGAATATTTTTCTTCATCCATTGCTATAATAGCATGTTACCACAGAGCTGCCAGCAACCAGTGGACAGCAATACCAATATCTTGTGGTCCGAGGTCCACCTTGAGGACACTGGTGTTTTTGGCATCAGAACCAGTGTAAATACACAGTCACATTTGCACTGCTTGTCTCTGGCCATGGGAATGGCTTTTCAAAGGCCTTGAATGCCAATTAAATACTAATTTTTTCTGCTCTTTTATTAGCCTCAATGGACAATTGTTTTCCTACCCTTTGCAATTTTTCAGTTCTAAAAAACACAAGACTTAGATTATTAAAGCTATACCTGCTCTTCTCAAGACTCCAGTAAAGCCATTGGATTAGGAAATTGAATCAGTACAAAGAATTTCCATATGGAGATTTCTATTAATAGCTTTGCATTTTTATAAAAGCAGGATAACTCTTAAAGCCTCAGAGATATTGATGAGCTGAAAAGCTGATAGAGGAGTTGATTGGCCATTTCTGCTTTGTAGGGCTTTTCTTGGGGCCGAGCTCTGGCTGAGCAATTCTGGAGCATGGGAGCTGCACTGTATGATGGCTGGATCCAACCGGTGCCTGTCAGAGCCTCTGAATGACACAAACCCCTACAAACATGGTAATTTTTGTTTCTTTAGGTCTCTCTTAGGGCTTAACATTTCTTAGCATAATTGGGAAGAATTAGAGCTGATATTCATAGTGCAGCAATTGTCATTCCAAGCCCTCAAACCCCTTGATGAATGGAACATGTGACCTTCATCTCTAGATGAAAAATGTGAAATAATTAGCCTGAACAACAGCATGTCTGAAAAACATTCAAAATGCTTCAGATTCCCAAACAGGGCAACTGCTGCCTCCTTTTACCAGCAGCCCACTCCTGGGCAGTTTATAATTTATATCTGTGAAAACCTCTGTGATCCAAGTCTGGACCTCAGTGTGGGCTTCTCACATCCTTCCCCCTTGCCCAGTGAATTCCCCACTCCTCCTTGCCCCAGGGCACACTCCTGCAAAAAACGCTGATATGGCCAGTGAGAGGCTGAGATTTCAGGCAGCCCTTCCTGAAAAAACAACAACAACAAAAACAACAACAACAACAAAAAAACCCAAACAAAACCCCCACAAAACCCAACAAAAAAACCAAAAAAACCCCAACCAACCAACCAAACAAAAAAAAGGAGAAATTGGAAGCACATTCTGAGGAGATAAGGGTCACCAAGGAATTTTTTTATGACATTACTAAGGGAATTCAGCAGGGAAATGCACGTGGGAAATTCTGACTCAGGACTCTCTCCTTCCTTAAACTGTTTATGACATAGATACTCGATGCCCAGATTTTTTCTTGCAATCTTTTCTAGAAAATATTTTTTTTCTTTTCTCTGAATTATACCTCTATCCTATATGTCTTCTATTATTATTATTACTCCTCTGGTAAATACTGCTGGTTGAAGACACTGCTATGCTTTCCTTGAGCATTATTTTTGTCTTCCTCTGATTCCTATTCAATATGCCAAAGTGTAGTTGCTACTACTAGTGGGGAAATGTGGCATTTACTGTTAGCAGTAAAGCAGCAAAATCTGCTTGACAGCTGTGCATGCAGAATGAACACACAAGGCCTCTAAAACATCTCTCTAGGACGGGAACTGCAAGGAAGAGAGCACAGTTTCAATCTAAGTAGACGAGGATAACACTTCGAAGGTACCACACTATCCACTTGATGTGTACCAACCAGCCTGTTAAATAAGTCCTTTATTTTAGTACACAGAGCTAAATGTAAGAATCTCTCTTTTCAAAACTTCACTTTTCACAACCTGAAAATCATGTGTAATATCTCTGCATTATATCTTCCATCATGCCCACAGTGTTATTGGAACCCAGCCTCTGCGTAATCATTATCCGCCATCCACCTTATCTTTCACCATGCTGGAAAAAAACTCCCACGCACTTCAATTCAGAAGTTATTTTATCCATAGAGAAATGAGTACCTCCAGGAAATCTCACCACTCACAGAAATTTTTCATGTACTCAATACACAATGTTTTTGGAAGGATAAAATACTTCTTTTCCTTACAGCAGATACGAGTCAAAAATAAATCTAGCTGTGCTTTGTCGGTTCAGCTGGGGAAAACCCTGGTATTCAGGGTAGGCTACACGTACTCCCTGAGGTCACCTTTGGTCTCCATCCTGTATTGGTTCACTTTGGGGCACACGCCCTGGTGTGCTGGGTGGGTGTTCCTGCCTGCCAAGGCACAGAGCTCTCCTAGGCTGCCCAGCAGCAGCAAGACCTGCTGAGAGCATCTCCTGGGTGCGCTTCCCTAGAGGTCTGTCCTCAGCCTGGATGTCCCTGGGCACCTGGCCTTATGAGAATCCACATTCCCATCTGACAATATAGACCAGTGTTGTCTGTCTTTCACTGAACTTCTCTCCCTGTTGCCTTCATTTCCAAAAAGCTGATTTCACTCTCTCTCTAATTGTGCATGGTGCTTCTAAACTGAGTTTCCAGTTTTCTTTCCTCTTTTCCTCCAGAGGCCATGCTATATTTCCAAAATCTCTATTTAATTTTGGGGCATATATTTCCACGTGGGATTACTTATAATTTGGTTTTTTTCTCTTAATATATGGCAAATTAAATAGGAAAGTATACATTAAATGTGTTACTACTTTATCTAGACCCCTGAGATTTACATTCTGTTGAACCCTTGTCAAAGATTACAGGGTATATTAACATGACTGAATAAGGAATTGATGGACTTCTGTAACTGAGAAATAGACTTGTGTATAACATGCAAAGATGACTAGGAGGAGACATAAACAGGTTCTTAAGGTGCTAAATTGTCAGTGGCAAAAATCCCCCATAATGTCATGGCCCTCTGATTTTCATAAAAGTCCAGAATCTTATCTTTGAGTTTATTTCAAGAATGATTTAAGTATTTTTGCCTATTTCTTTTTCTGTTTCAGTTAATTTAACTTTAACAAATTTTTTTTTGCCATTGCAAGTTCCTCATTTTATACATGGACTATGTGTACTTACTCATCACAGATTTATGAGTACTTTGAAACTCACTATTTAAGCAAGAGAATAAAATCTCTTATATCTGCCTACTGTCATAGGAACTGTCAATATGCTAATTAAATATTAGTGGTCCTGCTACAACCGTGGGAAAACATAAGGGCCTGATTCCTTATGGGAGCTCTCAGCAGGTGAGAGCTGACTCAGGGGAAGTGCTCAGCATCTGAAAGGGATAGCATAACACTGTCTCTCACTGGAGCTGGGACTGAGCTCATTTATTGCTGGCTTTATGTGCCGTTGGTTTTGCTTTCGCTATAGCTTTCAGTGTCCCTGCCTGATGTCAGGCTTCCCCCTGCTCCAAACCCCAAGGAAACCTCTGGGCATACGAGCCTAATCTGAAGAGACAAGGTTGGGAAGAGTTGCTACTACACTGAGTTGGAAATACAAGGCAAAGGAAAATAAATCTGCTGTTTAAGGTATTATTTGATTCTTACTTTTACCTGAGGTGATATATGAAGTCTAGGGCAGAGAAGGGAGATGAACCTTAACCTTCCATTTGAGTGCATTTAACCATAAAACTGTCATTTGTCACAGCATGCATGATGAATGCACAAATACAACTGCTTTCCACATTGTCCCTTGTGGAGGATTTTATAGTCGTGACACTGTGCAGGAATCAACTGGCTTGATTTAGTTCCCTGCATCTGCTGTACAACCTCCCCAACACCGTGAGGAACCAGCCCTCAAGGCTGACATGCCTCTGCTGAGACATCATAGAAATGCCCGTATTTGTGTTTGGAAAGCTTTGTGGTGGGAGGATGCCAGGGCCAGTGAGATAAAGATGTTTAAACAGCTTTGGGAAATCTGCTTCTGCGCAGCCTTTCTTTGCAGTATTCAAAACTCTCTTAAAAAGTTATACAGTCAATAGTGGCTGAAATTAAGAAATTAAATTAGAGCATATGCAATATTAAAAAAGCAAAACCGCAAAACAAAACTAGATGCCTGTAAGGGGACCTGTCCCTCTAAACTTTGTGTGTCTGACATAGACTGCATTCCACACACCCCAAATGTTTCAAAACACTTGGAGCCTCAAGGCATCAGTAGCTGTGGAACACCATTCCTATAACTGACACCCTTCTTTCCTTTAATAATGTGATATCCTGACATTCCTGGAGACAATTAAAATTTTTTCACTCACTTCACTGGGCCAATAGCTGAGTTCCTGTTGCACATCCTCACTTATCTTGCATATCTACAGTTTAGATGGTGGAGCTCCACAGTGGGTTCCTTTCAGGATCCTTCCTGCCCATCCCGTGAAACTGAGCCCTTGCAGCATCCCTCCTTGTTGCTGACTGCACCTGCTGTGAGACGAGTAGGGATACACAGCACATCACATCCTCCCTTTGGACTGGTACTACAGGGGCATTTTGGATGTCATTCTGCTGGGCCATTTTTTTCTAGCGCCCTACCGGTTTTGTATTCAACGCTATTGTCTTTCAGATGTGATAGTTTAAAACCTTACCACACTCATGTTATGTGATATTCAAAGCTTTTTACATTATCTTACTGTAACTTCAAAAAAAAAAAGCAAATTATTCAGTATGTCAAAGGAAATAGCTTCCATCCACTGCATTCTTGGGCTGAAAGCACAGGTTTGTATTCTGTCCTCTCAACTTTATTAAAAAACATTAGGCATCAGCCTTTATGTAGCTCAAATACATTTCCTTACGTGATGACATACCATGTCTGATGCCATAAAATGAACTTGATATGAATTTCTATTCAGTGCGCTCAGCATACTGACTACTATTTAATTCTCCAGTGCTGTGTGATTGAACACACTGATCATGGAAACAGAATGCTTGCTGAGCCTTGCACTACTTTGCTTTGCTCTCTGCTGGGTTTTTTTAGGTGATATTTTTCCTTTCCCATGTCTGAGGATTGACCACTTCCTTCCCATGACCAAGAAGAATTCAGCTCTCAGGCCCTGCCCTTGGTTTCATCTATTGTCCCTCAGGGGCACATGACTTGCTAGTCTTGATATCATTAAGTTTTTTTATATGAAAAAATGTATATGAAAATTATATGTAGGGCCAGCAACTTGGGACACATGAGCCTAGAGATTCAGAACAGGTATTCAAAAATTAGGAAAGTCGAATGATTTTATATAACTGAGGCAGGTTAATAAGGGAAAGAGGGTCTTCTGTTCAAGCACGAAGCTCTTGTTTCTCAAACTAATCCAAGCAATCAGTTCTCTACAGAAAATCTCCACCGATGTCCTTTTATTTCTAGTCACTACCTGTGCCTGGTAACATTGGTTTGAGCAGCTACAGCTGGCCCAGGGGAATGTGGGAAATGGGCAATTTACAGGGTAGCAGGGCCCGTCTCTCTTTCAGGTGCTGTCATTGGAAAGTTATTTTATGTTACAGAGGATAACATTTCTTTATTCTCTGTCATGTCTTGCACAGATTAAAGGCAAGATAACTGGCCCAATCATCATTATATGCTCAAAAGCATAGATAGAAAAATCCATGCGTGTCAATTCAGTAAATTCTCAAGGAAATTTGCAGAGGAAACAAATGACCCACAGTGAAAAGGGATAATACTTTATAAAATTGGCACCTGGGAGCCATGTGGCTAAACTAACAGTAAAAATGACCCATTCTTTTCAACATGAAATTAGTTCTCTGCTGAAGTATAGGAGAGAGAGTTTTATGCTGTTTTACCACCTGCTCCTCATCCCTAGGATGTGTGTACTGACCTTTGATTTATGAGGGAAAGTGGGGGGAATCAGATGAATTTTAAATGGCATATATCAAGATCATAGCGGTTTGGTTTTGTTGTTTTTTTTTTTTTTTTCCTTCCAGGCTATATATTTTTCTAACTCTCTTTTTGTAAAATAGCAACATTTTTACTGCTTGTAAAGAAAGAGAATTTTTGGTTACTTCCCTTCCAATATTTTATCACCGCTCCTCTGCCAAGGAATCCTACTGATGAAGGGTAAAACAAATTATTTGATATGCTGTGGGTCTAGCCAGCAGATAATTTGGCTATGGGCAAGATCACCCGTTACAATAAGTTTTTCTTATTTATGTTAATAACTTGCATATATGTGTACAACTGTGCCTCAGACATGCTGTGCAGCAGTGGAGTAATTTTGTTACTGCTCTTCAATATGGGAAACAGAGTATGCTGGACCCACTATAAGGTCATTCAGAATTAGAAATAAATATTTTAGCAAGTAAAAAAAAAAAAAAAGAAAAAAAGAAAACATATGTGTGCTCTGAGTATACTTACCCCTTTATAACTGAGAAATTACATGTACACTTTTTATTCTTTCTGGACCCAAGCACCTACTACAGCTGGTTAAGAGGGATAAAAATGGCAATAGAAATAAATAAAAACCCCCTGTTTCTATCAATGCAAATAAATTACGTGACATCAAGTGAAACAGCTGATATTTTTAGATAATTTGGGATATTCAGATATAAATGATGTCAGAAACCATTCAGTGATAAACACTATTGGTCTTTGGAGATAAAATAAGGTGCAAGTTCTTTACAGAATACTGTGGGGAAAATGCTATTTAAATTCAGCTAAAATATTTTATTTCTTCTATAACTTTTTCTCTCTGTTTATTACTAAACCTTTCTTGCTCTGTGACCTTAATTTAAAGCTTATATTTTCAATTTTCAACTCAAATTTTATGTCAGAGTCAATACTGTTCTTTACTTCTTATGAACAGAGATGTCTAATGAATTGGAAGAACGGAATACTTAGTTTTAAATACAGTATCACTGTATGTTTATCCAGAACCCTGATTTTTTTTCTCACAGTAATGATGTTTTAAAATTTTCCAATTAAAAACATCCTGATGGCTAAAAATTACTCTCCCAGTCAAGGGGTCAGGAAACTGAGAGAGAAAGAGAGAAGAGCAACTGCTCTGGAGATGCCTCTGTAGGTATTAAAAATATAGTACTCCTCTGGGGTGTTTTGTGACAAATACCTGCTTTTGAATATCTTGTCTAACTCCAAACTAAATGTTTTTTTAAATTGTAGCAAAGAAGTTCCTTTTAAGAAATGTTGCTTTGCCTTTCATCTTTCCATATCAAGAGAATGGCAACTGCATGACAGAAATGAAAGTCCAGGGTGGAGAAATATACAAAATTCATAGAAATATCTTTTCTGGAGAATAGTGCCTTTTGTACTACTCTTTTTTTCGATTGTGAAAATTGTAGTCTTAAAATATCTAATTCTAAAATTCTATCTTTGAACAAGTTTAGAATTGCACCTGTCCTAGTGTTTTATCTTTTTTCTTTTTTTTTTTTTTTTGTTAAACTATATGTGACATTTAGGTATATGCTATTCTTTAAGTCTCTCTACAATAAATGTGTGATATTTTTTACATTTATCATAAAACAGAATCATTATGGACACTGACTTTTGTACTGTTCCTCATATACATCTGAATCTGAAATTACTGTTATTTAATTACTCTAGAGAGAAAGATTTTACTTGAAAAATGGCTAAATATCAGAACATTAAACTATATTAAAATAGAATTAATTCTATTTAATCTGTTTGTTTAGACAGTTCCACTTCTGGGTGGATTCTTAGCATGGGTAGGAGGGTTACCAAGGCATGAGTTACTGTCCAACAGGTGTGGATTTTGATCTTGCAGTTCTGAATATGCTCCAAATGTCAGTGTTTGATAGGAGGAATGAGCTATTACTTTGAAGGGAGAGCTAAGTGTAGAGAAGTTTCAGGATTAATGAAAAATATATATTTCAGGGGGGTATAGTTGCTGAATAACATTTAAAAGTGAAAAAGAAGGGTTTATCCAATAAAACAGAGCAATTCAGATTTTCACAATTATAGCAAAGAACTCTTCTCTAGTCTTTTAACAAGCACTTGGGTTTAGTCCTGGCACAGCCCTGGTTGGTTGTGTGCAATGGCTGTCCTAGTGGAGCTCATCCCTTTTGGGGATTGCTTTTGGACAGTCCTGGTCCCACAGCCCCTGTGGTTCATCTGGGTTTCTGCTTCCCAGAGTGCATTTTTTGCTGTGTAGTAGTTTTGTGGCTACACAAACAGGGCAATACGTGCAGTTGATGCCCTTGGTTTGACTCGGAGGTTCTTGATCACACAAACAGCCTGTTCCAGCTTCCTCAGACTAACACAGACTTAGCTAAGAAAGAACAAAGTCCCACAGATTCATTTCAGGACCTAATTCAAATCTAATTTACTGCTTTATTGATCTATATTTGGTATAGTTATCTTTAAGAGTCAGGTTCCTATTTTAGATGTAAAACCCTCATCCTTCATAGTTTTTCCGTCTTTGCTTCTGCTTCTTTATCACCATTTATCTTCATCAGTTTCTATGGCATTATGTCCAGAACAGTGCACAACAGAGGAACCAATCCAGTCTGAGATGAGCAAGTGAACACCATCACGAATGGATGCATAAAATTACAAAATAATTTGTTCATTCTCAGCATTTCTCATTTTTAATGTTAAATTTTTGAAGGTTTTGTTAAATCTTTATTCTAGCCTTCAGAACCATAGTGTTTTCTTTATTTAGGTGAATGTAGCTCCTTTTTTTTACAATCTAGCATGTACAGGATCCATACAATTTTTACATTCTTTTGTTGCAGTGTCTTTTTTTTTTTTGGTCCCTTTTTTTTTTTTGTGTGGTTTTTTTGTTGTTGTTGTTGTTGTTGTTGATTGTTTTTGGTTTTTTATAATGCAAACTATATTGGATATCAAAACATTCACCAAAATGAGAAGAATGTTATTGTACACAGAAGGAGTTACCATTCTAAAAGAAGGATGTCTGTTTTTTTCTGTTCAATTGCCATGAACATTATGCTGTGTTTTAAGTGCTATTGAATGAGAACTCGAATTTCTAATTGTGATGAGAACTTGTTAAAAGAATAGGTAAATAGTGAATATAAAAGGAAAAAACAATTGAGAGGCAATGTTACACTGCACCTGAATTCTCCCAAAGACACTGGTTACTATTATTATTAAGCATGTTATTTAGTCATCATCATCTATCCAGCCCCATATTTTCTTTTTCTCAAATGAAAGAAAACTATTTCCTTCAATACATGAAAAAAAAGACTTCTAGGGCACCACAAATGTGCAAATGTAAAAGACAGAAAAGACTCAGCATTTTGCAGAGCATGGGTAATTATTGACAAATATATTTTCTGAAATAAAAGAAATAATGCGACTGGATTAATTCATTTAAGGATGGTCTTCACTAATCCCTGTGTTTTCAGTCGGGCCTAAATTCAGATTCCCACTATGTAACTATGCAATTATATCCTCTTAAATCTTTGTGTGAACTACGTGCGTTAGGGTATTAGCATACGTTAGGCAATTAGCATACGCAGGGCATCAGGGATGTGCTTTTAACATACAGGGGTAAAGAAAAGTCAGGGGATTTGGAGGGATATTACCAAGTCATGGTGCTACTTAACTACCAACTCGGTACGACTGGGAGGCTTTAAATTGATTGCTTGTAAAACATGTAGGAAACATGGAAGCCACCGTAGGAAATCAGAACTAGGAGGGAGGAACCAAGGGATTTGTACACTTCTGCTTTTGTGCCTCTCGGCGCCACTCCTGTCCTAATGCTCTTTATATGAGTCAAACCCAGCTAAACGCAGCTGCTGTGCTGCCCTGTGCTTCAGCCTGGGCTCCGGCTGGTCATCAGGGTGGAGCAAAGCCCTTCCAAGAGCTGCAGATTAACCTCCAAGCTTGTCACCTTGTGTCTTCTAAGTGTCCAGTACTGGAGTCCTGCAAAAGACCCATCAGGACTTCTCGCTTTTGGCTCTCCTGCTTTTTTTATTTTGGAAGATTGTTTGGGGTTTAATGGTTTTTTTTTTTTGGTGAAGGGGCATTTTCTTCAGCCCTTTTGGATCTCGCTTCAGTCATGAGCACAGCCTGCAGCAGAACACAAGGCATGATCACAGTGCCCATTTTATCCAGATCATGCACTGAATAAATCTGCACCAAACTCAATAACATGAGGATAAAGAAACACAGTTTAGCAGAAACATATGCAAGATCATTTTCAATAAAAATCCAGGACAGTCAAGTAGAATTGAAATTGAATTTTAGAGTATCCAGAAATGAGGTGCCTTGACTTTTTACTATTAATAGATCTATCAGACTTTGAAACATTCAGATGAAGCACCAGTGCTAATTGATAGATCTGTGCTGAAAGAATAAGCATTTATTCCAGCTCTTCAATTAGAGATATTAGCAGTCTTTGAGAGAAACAGGGGAAGTTTTATTTTAAGGGCAGGACTGATGTCTAACACAGCGGGATCAGAGTTGTGTATGGCTGACAGTAAGATGGGACAGAAGTTCCAGCAAGAAGCTCGGGGACAGCTCAGGCCGCATTCTTGGGGAGCAAGACTAAGGCAGAAGCAAGAGATGGGATAATGCTTTGGGTAGCAAATTATGTTAGCTACCAGGGCAAGCAAATAGCCTTGATACTAGGACTTAAAGGGCAGAGTTATACACAGAACTCAGGCAAAGCAGCATCGCTATTTTATGGCATCGTGTGGCACCAGATCTTGAGATGCAGTTCAGGAGCACAGTAACAGACCCACTGGCACAGAGCAGCCCTGCCATTTCCAGCTGCACTTGCTTATTAGACTTGAAACTTCTAATCAACAGCCAAAGGTTCCAAAAGACAAATAACATCACTGTAATGTATATGAGCCAGCAGATTCCCTGAACAATCTTCTCCACTACAGCTGAGAGGGTAGAAGCATAGATTTCAAGAGTGTTTATTGGACATTCCATACTTTCTTCTTCTAGAATAGCAATATGGTTAGAAAAATTCAGCTGATAATAATATTTACACACTGAAAAGGCTTTTCTATATGAAGCAGTCCTGGTGGTATGGGCTAAGCATTCAATTTTTTTTTTCCAGGCAGTTTAATCTGAGTCAAATATTTAAGACACAGAATATTGTTTGTCATTATACAACCCAACTAGATGTTTCTACTACCACAGTGGTTAACAAAATCTCCTATGAGGGGGCGTACAGACGTCGGAATGAATTACTGTCCGCGTTCACTGAGCTGATAATACCTGCCATAAATGCTGTTGTGCTGTATTTTACCTGTGCAAAGATAATATCTGTCATTTTGGGGAAATCAGGTCTTGAGAGCAGAAGCTCAAAGCTCATCTTGAGTTGGCATTTGCCTGTTGAGAAGAACTGAGAAAAGCCAAAAGGGAAAAAATCCCCTCCTTTTATTCATGAAGGGTCCAAGAAATTGAAAGAGTTAGTGGCTGGGGCTGCTGTCCTTGGGAATGCTGGAACAATTCCTTGTTGATCCAAGTGAGTTGGAGTCAGGCCCCGTGGGACATACGGAAGGATGGGGCCAGCATTGCCTAAAACTGATTCTTGCACTACTTAGTCCCCTTCATTGTTGGGATAAAGCGACAGTTGATTTCTAACCAAATTTCCCCACTTCACAGCTTGCTCGCAGCCACCCCTGGCAGTCCTGCTTCCCTTAGTTTGCTGCCGTGTGCTGCAAATCTAAAACTTTACAGCACTAAAAATTACAACCTCCATGTAGCATGTTGCTGATGCCGTTACATCAGTCTAATCACCAACATACATTTGATGGAAAGTTGACAAATACATCAGGTTATTGAGATTTGTTTTAGCTTTGGCTATGTATGATTTAATATAGAAAGAAATCCGGTTAGGAAAAGCTTCGAATATGTATTTTCTAGGGGGAACAAAAAAAAAAAGTTTTTTTTTCTCGCCTCCTCTCACTGCTTCTCAGCCATTGAGAGAGAGAGAAATGATGAAAATGACACATGAGCTGCTGCAAAGCCAAAAATAAGACAGCTTTTATTTTATATTTGGAAAGGGAAATTAGTTTGTTCTGTGGCTATTTCTCTTTTTCCTTTTTTTTTTTTTGGTTTTTGTTTTTGTTTCAAATTTTTAAACAAGGTGGCATTTACAGTAGGCATTCACTGCATCAAAAGAGGCAAACAAATTTATTGCATTTTATTGCTGGGGAGTTGGATAATGGGAAAAGAAGTGAAAAGTGAGGGAGAAGGTGGGAAGTGGGGGAACCTACAGGGAAATGCATTTGTGTGGGTTTGGTTTAGCAGTTAGAGATTGGGAAGTACTCAGACAAATAGCTTCATATTTACACTCAGAAAAAAGAATAGCCTTTCTCTTGAAAGGAATTACCTATGAGCTGTTCTTGAAGCTGGTATCAGGTAGGCGGGACTGAGGATGCTGCTGGCAGGAGACTAAATGTGTGAGCACTAATTGAGGCTAGACCAAAACGGTAACCTTCCAGTTCAGTAAATGTAAAGGTCCTGAGGGTCAAAAAGGAGGACAACTGACTTCTACGGGACTTTATTTTTTTCTAAACTCAAAAAATTTGTCCTGCTCCTTACGAAGAATTTTGACATTGGCCTCAGACACAAACTGCAGAAATAAAAAAATAAAAGCCACCGAGTTCATGCTTTGAAGTTCACTAGGATTAGCCACACAAGAGCAAATTCCAGGAAGAGAAGGTAATCAAAATGCAGGCAAGCAATTAGATGTGCATATTAAGTATGAAAATACACAGTGCGGGGTTGCATATTAAGCTAGTGCAGTAACCTTGTGCTTCTGGAGCTGCTTGGCGAGGTTGCTGGGCAGAAGAGCTCAAAGGACTCACCTCCTGAGGGGAAAATTGCTTTTCGTTGGCTATAACTAAGTGCTGTAAAATCACTTTGTGCTTGATCCTTATTGGGAGCGAGCTGGGGACAGCAGGCAGTGGTGAGCCCTGCCCAGGCTGGGGAAGCCCAGCCAGCTGTGGTGGGGTCGGGTGGGCACTGGGCAGGACTGTGGAAGCCACACGCGATGAGTGGCCACCCTTGGGGTGCTCTCAGCCAGCCAGGGTGGATGTGAGACGCCTGAGCGAGGGGCTTGGGAAGGCTTAAAGAGCAGCAGATCACACCATGCTTGAGTGACAGCTCTGCTCTAAGCAGTAGCCTTGGAATGGTGGTTTTTTTAATTATTTTTGTTATTGTAGTGGGGTTTTGCCACAGTAGAAGGAGCCTATTCTAAATTTGGAAACCACTGCTACCTGAACAACTGCATTTTATCGATAATCATTATTAGTTTTTTTCCTTCTGTCCTTAAAACTGAGGACTGACATTTTCAAATACCTGTGTGGCTGCACTGGGCTCTCCCTGCTCTCTGCTCTTTCTCACTAGCAGTGACCACACCGCTGGGAAAAGCTCTGACCAGCCAGGCAGCCAGGCAGGTGTCCTGCTGCTCGGCATTGCCAGCACAATTCATGGGTTTCGGAGCTTCGTGTTACTTTAATTGCAAAATTTTAGCATAGAGCTGCTACCCTGTGCTCATCGCCTGCCCCTGATTGTCCATACACACTCAGTAAAAGCCAAATTGAGATAAACCCCATGTTAGGGGCTTAGACACATTTCCTCCCCCAGGTTCCTAAATGCTTCTGGTGGTTAGGACTCAAAGGCAAGCCATGAACTCCCAGTTTTTTTGCTGAGTAATTGGTTTCTAAATTCCTGTGAGCTTCCCAGGGAGATTTATCCTCAACTTCTCAAGAAAGATAACCTGCTTTTAGTGAGAAACATGAGTACAACACAGGCTTGAGGTCATCTGACAGTTTAGGTGACATTGCACATATGAAATAAAATAAATGCCACTCTGTCTTCCTGTGCTTCCTGTCCAAGCCCTTAATTTCACTGTGTACCTCTAATCCTTCCATTTATAAAAGCCTTTTGAAGATGAGGTACTCACTCATTCCAAGTTTGGTGTGTTGGGTTTTTTTTCTTTAAGGAGCTTGATATTGTGGCAGGGAAAGGAAGCAAAAAGCAAAGGATGGGAAGAATGATTACCTCTAAGGCAAGCCGCTTACTGTTTCAGGAGCCAGGCAAAATCATTTTGGATGAGCATCAAATATACAGCACAGCCAGAATGTTTCATTGTTCTCTTTTTCCCCCTCTAAAATAGCACTTTTGACAGAGCTGTCCCTTTAAATCTACTCTTAACTGTCTCACTTCACCAAGTTTAAATTTGCTGTATTTATCAGCCCTGTGTGTCGGTGTGGGTGTCAGAAATATGCAGGTGATGTCATTTTTCCTTCCCTAACCCAGGGTTTAATTGACAATATCATTCCACACCCCTCCTCCCACCCTTCTTCCACCTCTTCACTTTAAACTTTGCTCCTGAGGCCTTTGGGGTCAACACACTTCAAAAACGTGTTACCTTCATAATTTAAAGTTTTCTCTAAGAAACAGAAACTTCATAACTTCATTTTTACATCCCTGTTGATATGGAGATGAAAGATATGACCAGTATGAATTTACTTTTGCAATCCTATCTAGTAATAACTTCTTTGGCACACAAAATTAAGTGATAGCACTCTACTGGTGATACAGAGCAACCTGGTCATCAGTGTACTTTGAATTATCAAGATTTGTTCCCTTCATTTTATTACTTTTTTTAATTAAAAAAAAATTAAAAAGCCCTGTAAATGATCTCTTCTCCATAGAATTTTGTGTTGGAATATCTATTTTCATATAGCCATATTAAATAAGTCATGGTAAGAAGCCCTTGGGTAAAGTATTTTGTTCTACCTTTATTCATTCAGAAAAGATTCCAGAGTAAACAGTAAAAGTTTTCTTTTTTCCCCAGTGGGATGTATCATTACTACAGGAACTGCGAATTTAGGGAAGGAATGGTTAGGAGACATATAAAAGAAAAAGGCAAGAACTTAATTGCACTGAGAGAAAAAGGGTCTCAGTAGTCTGGCTGCTCTCTTTTCAAAGGCTCTTCCTGCTCCTAGCATCCTAAGGGCACTTCTGTAACAGCAAACCAAAAGCCCTAAGACCAGCAATGATACACGGGCTGCACCACAGACAAGTGGCATTGTGGGTCTGTGCTGGGAACCAAAAGTCAGGCTGTGAGGCAAAGCTCTTCCTCTGCCTTGTCCTCACCCATGGGAATGGGAATGTGTGATGCATTCAGCTCTTGTTTCTTGTCCCCAGCTTCGTCTGACTCATAAATGTAGACACAAACAAAACCACCTCCTCATTTCGGTGGAGCTGTGACTGCTGTGCTGTCTGGGAGGTAAGAAGTAACATCTGAGTCACTGGAATAACTCAGGCCAGCCCTTGTGAAAGCCAGGCTTTCATGCTTCTGAAATTGTTAGGTAAAACCACAGCCTAGCCCACAGTCTCATAGCTTAGTACCTCCCTCCTTATGCTTACAGGACAGATAGTTGCCTGTGATTGCTTACTGAGTCAATTAATGAGACAAAGTGTGCATGAGAGCATATTGGGTAATTCAAAGGTTGAAAGGCTATATTGAAACACATCTGGTCGTAATTAAGTTTAACTGTACAATTTCATCTCACCAAACAAAATTACTTGCAACTAAATGTACGTCAGTGTAGCTGATTGACACATATACTATAAATAGCCATCACGAGCAAAGGCACAAGGTTTAGGTCAGTTGCAGGAAAAAGCAAAAAGCCTGCTTACAGAGATGGAGCGGGACAAAAATATCAAGTAAAAAAGAAAAGAACTATTGTTGGCAATTAACTTCCCAGAGTTTAAGATCCATTTTTTTAAAAAAGGTATGGCCCAATCTAGAGCAAGGCTTTCCTTTCCTTTCTTCTGGACTGTCTCTTCCCTCTGGCTAAATGCAGGTGTAATACATAGTTATGGTTTTGTCCTTTATTGTTATCAGCAAATTCTATGAATGGAAAGAGTTACTGAAAAGAGGAAAGAAAATGGTGGGTTTAATGTGTGCATGACAGGAATCAGTCGAAGTGACTGATGGAATCCACAGGAACTGGTGATTTGCCAGTGTTAAACCAATGTTGAAGCTGATTAGGTTTTGTCTAGAAGTGCTACCTACGTGTCGTGCTGCGCAAGACAAATCTCCAAACAACAAAAAAAATCTCTTTGAAATGTGGTTCTAATAATGTTTGTAACCACTACTACTTCCACCATTTTAGCTCTCCATATATTGAGCTATTAGTCCAGTAAGTGTTGCAGTTTTGCAGCCTTGGGTTTGTGGGTCTCAGGCAACAGGAAACTTGAAGACTTGCTCCAGAATTCATCAGGAGTTGAAGAAAGGAAATTCTTGACTGAAAATTGCTTTTCACTACCTTTTTTCCTTGCTAGGAAAGGCTGACCTCCCACAGGCACCATAATTCACCGTGGGCTCTACAAGGATGACAGTTTCACAGAAATTCAATCTTTTTACTACAATAGAAGCCCAGCTGAGCTGCCATCCACAGCAGCACTCAACTAACCCAATGCCAATACTGTGTGATTCATTGATTATTATCAAATCAACTTTCACTTCTAACTTTGAAAAAAATTAGACAGAGATGAAACTCACTGTGAGGGCAGCTGAGCAGACTCAGTTGTAATAATGAAAAGGAACAATTACGACTCTAAGTTGTACCAAGAAGCAAGTGGGCCTATGCTGGTTTTAAATATTATTTTGATTTCTGCAATTTTGTTTACACCATATCTCAACATAAGGTGCCATATGGCAGTAGAAGAGGGGGTGCTAATAAGAGCACATGTGAGACAACTGGGTGTCTGTGTACCCCCTTTCCCAGGCATCCCAGGAGCACTCCAAGTGGAGGCTTTAGCCTGGAGACAACTGAAGTTGGTTGTAGAATTTTCCCAGTTATCAACTCAGGTGTTTGGGTGGCCATCTGACTCATTAATAAATCAATGAACATGAGGACTATTCCCCAGCCTGTCTCTTGCAGGAAAATGTATCACCAGGATTCTTTGTTATGCTGTTAATTCCTACAGAGGGCTTGGAAGCTGTGGGTCTCAGACTGTCACTGCAGGCAATGGTACAGATCTGACTGCACTCAGCTCCTCATCCGCAGTCAGTCCCACAGACCATGCGCAGTGATGAGACGGGGCTGCTGTCTGGAGCTGCACCCTGGACAGGCCAACTCTGTGCCCATCCCTCCCTGCAGCACAGCAATACCTGGGCTGGCACTGCCAGCACTGGACTTTGCTTTTGTTTCATTTCCCAGTTTGTGCCCCTTGCTTACTGGCTGTACCCCACGCCTCTGCTGGGGACGGTGCTAAAGCTCAGCCTTTTTCCTGCTGCTCCTCAGGGGCTTTCCAGGTTCATTGCCCAGGTACTGCCCACGTGTGTGCCTGAGATACCCCCACGTCACTCTGAGAGAGGCGATCTCTTTGGTCTCTGTGTTCGCCGCGACTTGAAAGCATCCTTCAATAACGCTGATCCAGTTGGAAGCTTTACCGCGTGTGTTCCACGCGTATTTCATCATTTTTCAAGGAAGGAAGAGTTTAAAATGGAGATAAATCAATATCCAATGGAATGGATATTGATTCATTTCCTCACCTTTGGAATTAATACATTCTCCTCAGCAAAAAGCCATGAAGGGGAAGCTATTGTTCATCTGAAACAAACAAGGCTCCATAAATCTTAATCCTGCTAAAAGATAGTTCTGAAAGAGCCCAGACACATACAGTCTAGCATTCCTGCAACCAAACATGACAGTACCTTTCTCTTCTACTGTTACTTGTTACTGTTACTGCTACTTGGGCTGTATTTTTAATGTAAAATTGTTTCAATGTGGAACTAAATTCTCATTTTAATAGCAAAACTGTCTTCATATTCTTCCATTTGTTCCACATATTCAGGGGAATTCCACACGTCTGTGAACACCTAACTCTAACCTCTCACAATCTCTAATGTCACTTTTGCCAACACTGACCCTGAGTGCAGGAGCTTCCAGCAGAATATCTCTGTGAGGCTGGAACAAAGGTCCAAATGGTCTGGTACAGTTGCATTCTACAGCACTCTGAACAAACATGGATACGTGTTCTTAATAGTCTCCCCTTCCCTGACCATTTTTAGGTCAGGAGACTGCCTGAGCCACTTTGTGCTTGCAGAAAACCTCAAAGGATCTTAATTTTGTTAGTTCTGTCCCATCTCAGACTCCTCCCAACGTCTTGAGACTTCTGAGGCCAGACACGAACTGTTTAATATTAAGTGCAAACCAAAGCAAAAATAAAACACGGAGAATGGAAAATATATTTGAAATTTTAAGTTAAGTGGATCTCATTAAACTCAGGAAAAAACCCCAGAGGAAACCCAGATGGATTTGTCTCTGTGCTTACCCAGCCTCCTGCAGGGTGGGCTTCTGTCTCAGCTGGGCTGAGGACAAATGCTGTCTGACGTGGCTGCACATCCACGGCTCACTCGGCGACAGCCACGGAGCTCGGCAGCCCAGGGAGCCCCAGAGAGCTCTCCAGCATGCAGGGACAGGAGCCATTGGGGTCTCCATCGCTGTGGACCAGCGTTTCTCCAGGGGTGTGACCCTGCAAAGCAGCAGTGCAGCAGGTCAGCAGATCAGCCACACAGCCGTGGGAATAACAAGCCCTCTTTCTTGTCTCAGCTCAGCTCTAATGACCCAAGTTCCTCAGCCTTATTCATGCATCTGAGCTGCTGAAGACCTCCCCGAGAAGCTGAGGAGCTGCAATTTGGCTGCAACCAGGTGCTTAAGGCAGGGGAAATCTGTCAGTAACTCCCAGACTTGGGGCCCTACTTTGTACTAGGCATACTTCCTCTGAATATTTCACAACCTTTTTAAAACGCATGCATTTTGCACAAATACTTTTTGTATTTGCTTCCCATGAATATTTATGCAACTGGCTTCTGCTGTGCAAAATCTCCATGGGAGGCATTTTAAATCACTGTCTGGGCTAGTGACCCTGGCACTCCGTTTGCCAAAACAGTGCCAGGTGCCTTGTGGCATCAGCTGCACTCACTGTGGAGTGTGGAGCATTGTCATGCGGCAGGAATTTCTTCTCAAATGCCCTTAACTCTGTTCTTGACACCTCCAGGCAGACAGCACTGGGTCTGCCCTTCTGGCTACGGCATCAGCAGGTACAATGGCAAAGAAATGACATTCAAAACTGTTGCAATTGGACATATCTTGGGGTTTGGGGTTGGGTGTGTTAAGGGCTGCCTAAAAAAGGCCCTTATTTGAAGTTTTCTTCTGTAACTGCTTTAAGACATTATCAAGGTGAGACTATCTAAATTGTGTGTCAGGTCAACACAAGGAAAAATCAGTGTCCAGTAATACACAGTATTTTCTTTCTGCTACTACTCAGTCTTTGTTATTTAGGCAACTTCCTTCCTAGTGGACAATTAGGAAATTGCCTATGTAGAAGAGATTGCTTTTTATCCAATATTATTGGCAATCAGTAAACTCATAGGGCATGATGGCATCTTTTCTGTATACACCTTATTTTTCTGTATACATATATATACATATACAAGATTTTTTTATTTTTCAAATACCTAAGAATAATTAATAACATGCTCTAGTTGTTTATGTTTGTTTTAAACATATGCATTTTAGACATATAATTCAGCATCTACAGTCTATAAAATTATATTTACTCACATAATTTAAAATTATAGAGAGATTACATAATTATATCTAATACACTTAGGGATTTTCTTCTTACACACCTAGACTTCCTTGTGTTTTCTCCTATGTCTTTGTTGCCCATGACTCTATGTGACCAAAAAAAAATTTGGGGTTAATATTTAACTCTGTGTTTGATAATTTTTTTTGTGCATATACACATACATATAACAATATATGTGCATATATTTTATACATTATGCATAATGTATTATAATGTATATATGCACACTATAATGTATGACAGTGTAATATTGCAATAAAATTTAATGTATGGTCTAATATAAAACATTAGAATATTTTATTTAATAGGCGGAATGTCGTATAACAATATATGTGATAGGTAACAATCTATAAGTTCTTATATGTAATAATATGTAATATGACATGTACCACATGCATGTAACATTTCATGTAATATGTAACATGTAATATAACGTACAATGTATGATATATTATGTACAATCAGTGAAAGCTTAACAATTGCTGTCACCTATCATAATTAAATCATGTTTTGTTTTTTGAAATCTCATTAAAGAAAACCTCTCTGAAACAAGTACACCATTAATTACTTTGTCAAACAGGAGCATGTCCTGATTTATCTCATTGATGGTAAACAGGTACCGTCATTTCACATTCTCCCCCCTGAAAGTTTTTCTATGGAACCGATCATTTTGTTCCTGTTCTCTGAAGACCTCTTTCTGCTCTTCGTATTTCTGAAACGCAGCCAGCAGAACACACTACTGAGGGTGAAGGAGCACTGATTTCTAAAATGGCATTCTGTGCTTTTTCTATTAATATGTAGCCCTTTTTTTTAGCTGTGTTTTTGCTCTGGTTGCCATCCCACTGCCCTTGTACATTGAGTAAAATTGTTTATGAGTTCAAGTGTCCTTCCTCAGTGATCACGGCTAACTCAGATCCAAACAGGAAAATGCTGCCTAAGTATTTCCTGGCTGGTGTTGCTCAGTATGAAGAACTGAATATCTGATCTCCCAGTACAGTGGGATTGTATTTTTTACAGTTCATTTCAGTCTCCTTAAAGTGGTGATTAATTTGAAGTAATTTTCTTTTTTTAGCTGCATAGTTCAGGATTTTTGTGGGATTTACTGTTTTCTAACAAATAACAGCAGCTTTAATAAGAGGCTCCTGTCTCTCTCTGGATTCTGCATCAGGGTTTAGGAGTAAGAAGTGCTCTTCCATGCTACAACACCAGCTTGTTCCCCCACTGCAATGAGGTGCCGAGACAGATAAGGTCTCTGACACGGGAGGGACAGGCTGTGTGTGTCTCTGGCATGGAGGCACCGGGAGGTTTCTATCAGCAGCTCGCAGGCAGAGGCCAAGAGACACCACAGCACTTGGATTTCCTCTTAATGGCACAATGCATGCCAAGAAAGCAATGACAACAGGTACAAAGCTGTATTTTCTAACCACAGTGGCAACATGAAAAAAATAAACTTCCTAGTGAAGTTCATACTGCAATGACAATATTGTATCCATTCAAGAAATGGACCTCAGTGTATACTCCCCCTGCAACAGATGCCAAAAAACACTTCTCTGTGTTTAGCAATGGCAGGGACAGGCTTTACCCATCCAATTTCTGCTCATGCACTGAGGGGCTGATAGTGTTTCCATACAAGCAAACTGCTCATATGGTTGTGTTGTCCACTATAGGCTCACAGTGACTCACTTTAGCTGCGTGACTCGAAGATTCGCCCCTCGGTGTTGGGGGGGATATTTCTGTGCACAAGGGGTGTTATGTATGTCTAAGCCTATAGTCTGTGAAAGAAGAAAAAAATTCAAGTAACGGTTAAAAAGGCAAAAACAAGGAAAAAGCCCCTTCAATCAAGCAAGAGCTGTTCTAGACTCCTTTACACACCGTAGTGATGCACGGCAGGGGAGCTGTGTGTGGTTTGAATCCAAGAGCTCTTTAAAAAGTAAGAGACACACTGTAGGGCCCGGTTTCCAACACCACTTCTAGTTTTCATGATTTTTAGGCATGGCGAATGGTTTGACAGTCAGTGCTGAGGAGAAGCCAAGCTGCACTTTCCGGTCAGGGTAAGTGTCCTAAATCACCCTCGTCCTCCCTACACAGCTCAGTCCAAGGTTTGGACCACCTGCTAAAGGAGCACTGGTAGAGAAAAATAAACTTCCATTTTCTGCACGTCAGGCTTGCAGACTCTTTGTTATTGTTCATTTTAGAGATGGTGGGCTGTTTGTGGGATTTTTTTTTTGTTTTGTTTTTCTTTTTGCAGAGCGTACATTACTGTCTGTTGGAATACTAATGGACATCAACATAAACATCATCTCCAGGGCTGTTCAGTGAAACTATCTAAGGCGGATTGTCTTGAAATTAGCTTGACTCATATCTGAAAATTGCCAGTGATTAGCTGATTATGGTTTGAATTGAACTCAGATTGCTACAAAAAGCTACAAAAAGTCATCCTCAGATATATTCTAGCAAATGATGCCTCAGTTGCTGCCAGCACTTGCATTAGGGATGAAGGTCTATTACCATATCACATTGATGGCAGTCATTTTAAAATATATATTCTGCCTGGGGAGAATCTGTCTCCTGGGGGAAATTCTGTCTTTTTACTTTTTAACCCACTCACTAGGAGGAAAAAAAATTAGACCTCACAAACAGCAGAACAAATTAAAATATTCTCCCTATAAGCAAAACTTGTTCCTCCTCTGTAAATACAATTGTTATAATTATAGAGTGATTCAATCCTGTTGTCTTACTAGGAATCACTCCTTCTCTACTGACAGTACGCGACATTTAAAATAATTTTAAATAAATCAAAGGCCAAGTGCTAACAGTGCTGATAGATGTCAGGTTTAATAAGGAATAAATAAAAAAAAAAGGATTACTTTGTCATAATTATAAAGTTCTGTGAACACTTCTGGTTTTATTAAGTCCCGTGGATTTTAGGATTTGGATCCAAAGAAGAGAAGACCTTATCAATTTCCCTGCCTACTTGTCACATGTGCAGCTGCATTTCTCAGGCTTGAAACAAATGCAGTTCAGTTTCATGAAAATAGGCAAGTCCCTTGTTTCAAACTGGTCACTTTTGAGCTCTGTCTCCATGTGGTCTACAGAATGCCCTGCTCTCAAGTGCCTCTTCTTTTTTCTCCACAGGGAAAATTCCCTTACAGTCTCTACATGTGAAAATGTATTTGAGCTCCAACCCTTCAGGCATTACCAAGCATATTGCGCAGGGAAATATTCAAATGATATCTACAAATGGGGAGTCATATTTTATTCACATAAAAGTGGGCAATGGGATACTGCCGTGCCACTTCTTAAAGGTATTTCAATTGGAATACTCACAATTGGTACTCCTTGCTTTTTAGTGCATATTTGACTTCCCACAACAAAAAAACCCCCGAAACTCTAAAAATAAATTCTACCTTGGTCTCTCTGATGATGTGAGAGGATGCTACTGATAGTCCTGCACTAGAAACCCTCACCTGGGGCAAATTTTAGGGAAAAAAACAAAGACACTGTCACACCTGTACTAACAGGAAGCCATTGTGGGACCAAGAGATGAACATTAATTGCTTCAACCAGGTGGCAGTCACAGCCCCACGAACTCCCCTCTTGGAAGGGATGCCATGAGGCAGCCCTGCCCCAAAGCCCTGCTCTGCGCTGGGCAGCAATGGGGATAGTGCAGGCTGCTCTGTGGTTGTCACCCGTGGCAGGGACGGGGGGTCTGCACACCTGACTGCCGTGTGCAGTAACACTGCCCTGGAAATAGAAACTGGAAAATGGCAGACGTCCTGTCAGCCGGAATGTTTCCATTTCCTGGCAAGATCCTGAAAAACAGGCTCGAGTATGACATGTGAATGTCATTTTCTACACAAGACATGAGGACTAATGCAGACATACATTGTGGTAAATGACTCAAAAAGTGGCTGAACAGGGAGGGGATTACATCTGCTCGTGCCAGTAAATGCACCTCTCGGAGGAGAGTGGTACATATTCAGGACCACAGAGAGAACCACTGAGACATAGTGAGTCTTAAATGATTAAAAGAAAATTATTTTTAAGACATAAAAAAACAGCAGGGGAAATTCAGTGACAGATATGAACACAGGAGACCCTTACACCCCATCCCCCACCCCAGCAGCTTTTCATATGAAATGATTGCTTCTGTGGCATCTCTAACAACCCAGAAGAGCCATCCTTACCAGCTAGCACTAAGGCAGCATCAGCACAGCACGATCAGTCAAACGACAACAGAATAAAGCAAAACTGATACGGGGAATCTTATGCCAGGTACAGTAAATGAAGAAAGTCCATCATTAAGCATTATATACACGTCTGTTTTGCCTGTGTCATGAGTACGGATTGCAGTGCTGTTTTCGTCCCTCTTCTCCATCTCATAAACACGTGTAGAGAAACAAAAGGTGGTACTAAAGATGACTGGATATCAACCAGCTTCTCCTAAGACAGCCTGAGTAAACAAGAGTGCTCCAAAGTGTAAGGTGGCTAAGTATGACTCTGTAGAGGGTGATAAAACCTGGGCAATGGGTGAGGATGTGCATCAGGCATGGCCATAGCTGTCTCTAAGGCAGTGATTAGCAACATAGAAGGAAATAAGCAGATGGTTGCTGGTTTCAAAACAAACTAAAGGATGTGATTCTTCTCTTCGTATGAATTCACACTGAGGAAAAGCCCTGCTTTTAAATGGGTGCAGTTAAAAGGCTGCAGCGAATCAAGAGCGAACAAGACAAAACAACACTGAGGACATAGACATTGAAAGATGACGTGTGTTTCAGAAATTAGCTGCCATTTATGCATGGCAGAGTACTCTGGGGACATCAGTCTGCACTTGCTTTGTTCCTAACCACATACTCAGGTGTCTACTGGAGATATGAGAAGGGGCACCTTGAGCTAATGAAGCCTGACCAGTCTCGTGCTCTTCTTCAGACCCTTGGTGTGGCATAACCAGCAAATGACCAGACTTGAAAATATTCAGGTTGCTCTAACTATTAAATTCTGCTAGCATGGGATCTGTGCATGATGATATAAGACATGAGAAGAAATATGTGGTGATGTCTGTACTGTTAAAAGCACAAAGTGGACCTCTTAATAGATAAATTTTACAAATGTGTTCATGCTACTTAACACTGAAAACTGAGTTCTAACCTTAGTTATGCAGTATATATTCCTGGTCTGACCACTTGCAAACAACAAAGTCTTATTATTTAGGCTTAATAATTTAAATTACCATTAGAATCTCTTGCATTATAGTCAAGAAAATGTGACTGTCTTCTAGTCTTCATATTTAAGACATTATTTTAAAAATCTTTGCTTTTTTTCTGCATGCCCTCAAAAGTTTTAAATTGCATGCAAAAAAAGCAGAAGCAGAAAACACGTAGCTGGAATTTAAACATCTGCCTTTTAAAAAACTCCAAACATTTGTTGTGCTAATTAATGTCTAAACAAAAGGCTTGCAACAAAGATGAATCTGACATTCCCAGACCTTTCTGTTCTGCACCACGGTGGGAATAAACCGCTATTTTATTTTATTACTTCTTTGCTTCAAATTTTAGTTCTTGAGTACAGGCTAACCTTAGTGTCTTCAGACTTTGAAATGATTGGCACAAAAACATATGCATTTTTATGATACTCAGATGACCTCAAATTAAAATCTGGCTCCCTTTTCATCACTAAGGGTGATGGTGTCATGAGCAGGACTGACGCTTCATCTCAAGGACCTGGGAAAACTTTGCAGTTAGTACTCTAGAGCCCCAGATCCTGCACCTGGTGGGTCCATTGAAATTCCATAAAAACAGCTCTGGACTCACCCAGGGTGGAAAGAGCTATAGTCCTTAAAAGAGGGGTTAATACCCCATTTAGTGTATGTGTGCAAGGGGTGCTCCTGTGTGGGTGCAGAAGGACAACCTGAGCTTTCAGAGTTTGTTGCTGGTTCTGGTAACTCTTCTGCCCAGCCACAAAAATGCAAACAAGTCTTCATGGAAGACACCCATGCAATACTGGGGTGCTGAACTGGCCCTCACAGTGGTGGTGGTAAGGTGGCTGTGCAAAGGGAACAGTTGAGGTCCCCCCGCCCCATACTGGCATCCAACTCCAGTTCTGTCAGTACCAATCATCTTACTTTAACAACTTAACCAGCATGGCAGACATTTAGAAAGCGTAAATATTTAATTTCTGAACAATAGTAGGTCATTTAAATAATTAAATTCCAAAGAACACTCAGGCAACTCACAATACCAGAATGAATTCATTTTGTCTGACATCAGTGCATACATTACCTACACAGGCACCTGCAGTTGTAAGCTAAAGTCACTTCTCCCCTCAAATATGGACACACAAATACAGTCAGACCAGAGAGCTGTATGGTGCTGCATCCTTTCCTTCGCCCATACTACAAGAGAAAACTAAGAAAGCAGAAGGAAAAAAAGCAGGTCAGTGCTGTTGCTGTGACAGCTGCTCTTGGAGAACCATCCCTTATCTTGGCCCTGGGATGCCTCAGTTAAGCAGAGAAGTGGATGCAACACTTAGTGCTGCAAGTCTCCATCAGCCTGCAGGTGAAGGCAAAGGGAGCCCAGCCTGGGCACCACGTGCTGAAGGGGAGAACAGCCCTTGCACTGCTGTGCCTGTGGCCTCCCACACCGCAGTGCTGACAGGGAGGATGGCTGTGCTGCCAGTGGCTTCGGGGAAAACAGAGGTAAAGGCTCTTGAAAACGACGAGGGGTTCAGGTGGGCTAACACACAAAAAATGGTGGCTTTTACCTTTTTTTTTTAGTGCATACTAAAATAGTAAATAACCAACAAATGAGTTTGATGTGAACATTGTTGGTGTCAGCTAAAACATATTTCGTTAACATAAACTAATGATATATGTTAACTCATTCAATGTGTCTGATTATTATTTCTTAAATAACTACTTCTTTATAGCTAAGTAGCATTTAGGAATGTGTTCCCTTAGCTACGAACTAAAACACACACACATCAGACTACATTGGCTGTGCAAATTTTTGTATCTCCAGTGTGAGGCTTGGACATGGACATGAGCTGCAGGCCAGAAGGCAAGATTTTGTGCCCTCATTTGAAATATTGGCTTTGGGATCAATGGCAGCCTGGCACGGCTGTGAGCTGCAAGTCTCCTACCAGCAACTAATGACAGGCTAAGCTAAAGGAAACACCAAAAATGGGTGCTACGATGGCAGTAGCTAAGCAGCCTGCTGCACAGTCCACATCTAAGGAGCTGACAACAAACAATCGTGTCTCTGAGTTGAGCAAATGGACCTGTTTTCTGGGCTCCCTCAAAAGAGGCACCCCCGTCATGCAGGACATTCCTTAGCGTAGGTTAGCTCACATCTTCCACAAACCAGGCTCAGCCCTGGCTTAAACTCTGGTGCAGATCCTGAACCATAAACACTTGCTAAAGGTGAAGTATAGCTGACTATCAGCCTTAAATACAGATGGCTAAATATGTTTTAGGCCTCGTTTAGCTGGAAGATGTGACCTTAGCATGATTAAATGTATATCAAAAAATTATGAGAAATTTTCTGCAGTAGATGGAGAAATTCAACTTTGTTGGTTTTCAGCTTCTGTTGTGAATACAACCTCACATTAAACCTGATATAGAGAGAAACCAGTCAAGGGACTAGAACCTCAGATATAACAACTTCTCCCTAAAGGATAATGGCAAATGCCCTAAACCTTACTCAACAAGGTCTTTAGACATAATTAGATTTCTTTTTCCAAAGCACCTATAAAATTAGCCATATCCTAGTGCTGGTTTCTCCAGCAAGAAGTGAAAGAATCCCCCAAAACATAATTTCTGAGAATACCAGCAGAGCCTGTGACTTTACCAGAGGACACTGCAACAGCTAGGAAAGGACTGAAAAAATGGGAAAACATGTCCAATTCCTTGCAACACACTTTTGA
Organism: Grallaria varia; assembly: GCA_013396735.1. Classification (NCBI taxonomy): domain Eukaryota; kingdom Metazoa; phylum Chordata; class Aves; order Passeriformes; family Formicariidae; genus Grallaria; species Grallaria varia. The sequence continues at coordinate 486,661 of VWZG01007166.1, forward strand.
AACTGCTTTCCTAAAAGACCTTTTTTTTTTTATCATGCAAGAACACAGAGATACATTTGAAAACTATTTTCTTATTTACTCAGATGGCTTGGGATGGGATGTTTCAAACTTTTAATTCAATGTGCTTTCAAAACCCCAAACTGCATTAACAGAGGAACTGATAAACTCTTCCCAGCAGGGGCATTACCCACTGAGTTGTAGAGCTCCCCTGAGTTCTCCATGGACCGCAATACCAGGGTCAGTTCTGCCCTTCAGAGAAACACCAATCAAGACAAACTTCAGTCATAATCTTTTCTCACAGACGTGGCTGTTTCAGGATTGTGTGCCAAGGATTAATCTTTTCAGATAGCATTCCATTTCCCCCAAATATAAGGCTGGACTAATGAATTTTCTGCAGTAATGAGCTGGGTAAAGAACACTTCAAGTGTGACCCTAAAACTGCTATTTTTTGAGAAGGTGAGGTTTCCAAGCAACATGTGTGGAAGGCTTAGAAATCAACAGTAATAATCATTCTTATGCATAGGAAGCTACACGAGGAGTTTGCTGTGAAGTTAATCAAAACTTTCTTCTGACCAGGTTAAATCCATTCAATTTACATTTTAAACCCCCTCTCCGGTGGCTCCAAACTGCAATGGCCATAAGTTATGAAAAAAACATAATGCAGCCAGGTTTATAGGTCACTGGAGAAGTTCACCCAAGACTTTACTGCACAAGGAAAAAAATAATAAAAATCAATTATATACATTTGGGTAAACCACAAACAATAAAAGATAAAAGGTCATAACAAAATTAAACCATTTTGCAAATAATTATACAAAAATAATCCCCATGAGAATGGTGTTTTGAAAGCAAAATGGTGTTTTGTGGTCAACATTAGTGTCATCTAATAGCATTGTAATTGTTATTCTGCTAGCCTACTCTAACAGTAAAGAAAAAATGGTAGAAGATCACAGTGTGTTTAAAATTGCTGGGGTTTTGTGTGTGCATGTGTATATTCATATATTTTTGTCCTCCAGGTACTCAAAGCATCATTTACCGTGAGCTGTAGAGACAATACACATCTATAGACACTAAGTAGAGTCAAGAGATTAAATCACTAGAAGACCCTCTCTTTGAAGTGGCTGAGCTGGGATCCCCTGGAGAGTCCAGACAGGTGTTTTTTAGCTCAAAGAAGCACCAAATGTCGTGATGTCATTTTTGCAGCACTTGATCTAAAGTGTCCTAGATCAACAAGACAGTTATGGGAGGATTAAACAACCAACCAAACAAAACCTGCAAAAATGCCACTAGTCAGATGCTAAGCCAGGACAAACCAATTAAGAGCTTCTGAAAGCTATTTCAGTTTACACCAATAAAGCCTGTCGGGTCCACAAGATCAGAGAATGCAAGGAAGCTTCAGAAGAGGGCACCCTTATAAATTTTTTGATGACTAGGGAAAAAAAGGGGAGGAATATTCTGCCAAGGTGTACTAGGAAACAGATGAAAGTAAAAATACAGATAAAGTTTATTTGCATGAACTTTTTACTCATCAGTCTTTCAAATGATGCTCTGAATTGCCCCTAGAGCTCCAACTGTAAAGTAATATCAAACAGAAAGGGGGAAGATCCTGGAAAAGATGCAGCTGTAAAGCAGTAGATATCTTTTTACCTATTTGCCATTTGCTTGCTTTCTTCAAAAGATTATTTTTACAAAGAAACAACTTCTTGGTGAAATTCAGCTATTCATTGAAACCTCAAGGCAACAAAGAGCCAGTACAAATAAACTCTGGAGAGAATTTCTTACTTAACATGTAAGGAGAAGAAATCAATACAGCTGGGTTAGATAGTAGTGCCTCAGAACCTCTCTTTCATCAAGTGGGGCAGACAAGCCTTTCTGACTGCACTTCTGGTCAGGCCATTGTATTATTGGCTTTTTGGGTTCATTACTAAAAAATTGGGCATAACCTTACATAAGGTGTGGGACATGAGAAAGAAGGAAGTGGAAGATAAAAGTATCCTCTCAGAAGTTTATGGAAGTGGATAGAGAATTGGCGTTAAAGGCTATTTCATAATTACTGTCCCTCTTATTATTTATAATTATTGACTTTTTTCTTGCCATATCTATTGATGTTGGTGCTCTGTTCTCTCACGCACTAAGTTTTCTCCTGGTTTCACTGGACACTGAAGAAATACATCCAGGTAAGCACATCCTGAATTACATTCTGCTAGCATCTAAAACGGAGCTTCGGCTGAGTTCATTTAAAATGGTTAAATATAGCCACACCCAGCAGAGTTTGCTTGTGCTTTCAGCTTTTGCATAAACACTTGCTCAGGAGGTCTGTGCATATTATGCTCAAGCCCAAAACTTAATCTCTCAGTTAAAATAACAACTATAACCACCAACATGACCACATCTTAATCTATGCCTGTGTATGATGGAAAGATAGAAATAGTTATGGCTGTACCTGACCATTGATGCAGTAGTATACGTGACACACACTGACCACAGTGGGCATAGGCTCATATGCACTCAATGTGATATAAAACAGCTTGAAAAGTGACAGAAATCAGAATGACAGGAGAAACACCTCCCAAAGACCCCCCAGCTTTCCTTCCTAGCCAGGAAAAAAAGACCAGAATGAAGATCTGGCAGATCCCCACTTTGTCACATGGGCCATCATGACACACAGAGACCTCTTATGGCAAAAAACATATTCAGCATAAAGTTATTTGGAATATCGTATTATTACAGAGGTAGAGGTCACATTTTTATATATATATAAAAAAAAAAAAAGTAGAACTAGATGTTTTGTAGGAGCAGGCAGGATATCCTCCAAGTTTACAGCTTCTACAGCCATACTGGAAAAAACACTCTGGTTTAAATCAAACAACACATTTTTTGGATGCAAACACGCATTGTCAGTGTTGAGGCTTAAATCAATATGAGTAATAGAAAGTCATTATTATCATGCACTAAAGGAGTGATGTGGAAGTTTTGTGCAAGAATTTTACATCAGCTCTTAATTGCCAGTTTTGTCAATATAAAGATGAAATTCTCCTAGTGTTTTAGAGAAGTGGCATGTGAAATAATAAGGATATACAAGGAAGCTGCTGACAGCTAGCTCTAGCTGTACTGTAAGAGCAATCAACAGAATATGTTTTTAAAGAAATTTCATAGAAAGGACAAAATTTAAAAAAACAAGACAGTTTGTTCTCCGTGTTTTATCTGTTGCCTTCCGATAAACATAAACTTTGCAAAGAGGAGGAGGAAGAAATGTTGGTTTCTGGAGTCATAGAACATGACAGGGCTCAGGGTGCTCCCACATTGTGGGTGATACCACCTAAAAAACACTTTAAACGAGGAAAGAAGCTTGCTAGCTTTAGGGTTGCACTTAAGAGTCAGCTGCAGAGACAGGCGGAAAAGCAGAAACTTCTGGAAAGTCTTGGGACTAAGTGTATGCTGGAAAGTCCCCCAGATGTGCTGGAGTTTAACAAACAGGGGAAGAAGAGCTCTTGACTCTGGAGTTAGAATTCTTCATGTGATGGTCAGAAGGGAACTGGTTTTCAGGCATGCAGTTTAGTTCATCTCAGCCATGAACCCAGTTTAGAGAGTGGTGTTATTCTAATTTGTTCCATGATCTTACCAAAGCTGTAGCTCTAAAGATCTGAAAGTCCTGGATGAAGGGCTTATCACAATCCTAGTCTTCAACTGAGTTTGGAGTTTCTCTAGTGTGGACTGCTGACCATTATAAATTGTTTTGTAGGAACTGGTAATTAAAAGGCAACGTTTTAAAAACCAATTTATTTTAGAGGTTAAAGTGTGACTGGTTGTTTTAATTTGATTGGTGGTCTTCAGAGATGCAACATTTTAATTTAAGGGTCTTATTATTCTGAAAGGCTAACAAATCATGTAATCTAGATAAGTCTCAGTCTAAATAGGATAAAGATAGCTATGCATAATTAAAGTATTCAAAGGCACCTTTGTCAGTTCCCTGCAAGCTTTTGGGATGCCTTGAACCATACTAAAGGAACACTCAATGAAGCAAATAGTTGGAGAGATCTATCATATTAGTATGGGCAGTGAATCCTACTTTCTACTAAGAAGTAATTTTAATATAATCATCCTTATGTGATAAGAATTTGTAAAATAGATTAGCAAGGTTTGATTATCTCTACTTCAGAAAACTTGAAATGTTCCATGTTAAATTTGCAAATTTAACTCTATTAGCTTCTTACAACTCTTTTGCTTTTGCTTCCCATAGTTCTTTTTCTACTAATGTGACTTAATAAAGTGTAACAGTTCACATAGTTGTGCCTTTAACTAAACACCAAGAAATCTAGTATGGTATTGATGAATGTTTTATAAGCCATTTTTCATTTGCTTTTCACGACAAAGTCTTCTTGGGTACTTTGCACATAAATACCCTACTGTAATGCAAATTCTTTTTCCTTNTCCCCAAACCAGAAGTTTATCTACCCCTTCACGCCTATAAACTATTGCTGACAGCACACCTATCCACTTGGGGATCATATGATCCCTTTTGTTTTCCCATCCTTCTGTAAGTATAGATATCTATAAGTAACTTCTGAGCCTATTGACCTATTTCATATGCAATCTGCCTCATTTCTGTAGGACGTGAAGGAACACTTTCTATTTTCAGAAACTAATTAAGAAACTTGGTCCCAGCCCTCTGGCTGGAAGTAGAAAAAAAAAGAAACACATGCAATGAACACTTGCTGGCTGTACAATTACAGCAGTTTGAGTCAGACCTCTTGACCAATTAATCTAAGTCCTGGAGCCTGAAAAACTAATCCTAAATCTGCCTTTCTCTGATGAACAAAGCAGCAAAGCTGTTTGCCAATCCTGGAACAAATGACTGGTGTGATAGCTAGACCAGAGTCTCTTCGAAGCCATGAAAAAAATGGGTGGTCTAAGACAGAAGGAAGGTTTATTTCTGTGCAATAAAACACAAGTAAAATACCAGAAGGAAGGCACAGCTAGCAAAGCAATAACCTGAAGTCTTCCCTGTAATTCCCTGGTTTATTGTCTCCAGGCAAAGAAGACATACATTTTACAGGAGACATGCTCTGCATTTGTGGTTAGTTCTAGCAAGCTCATTTTGGAGCCCTGCTAAGGCAAACTACCAGCACACTGCCCCTGATCCCCCAGGGTGGTTCTCACCTTTCCTCCATGCAAACGGAAAGCTTTTCTGTTCTTCCACAAGGCAGAGTAGAAATAAAGCAAGCTTTCCGTAAATCAGAATAATGTTCTGCATTTGCACCTAGTGCTGACAAGCAACCCAGGACCAGAGACACTGAAATTCAAACGAAACAGTGACCACCTTATCTCCTTGGTGCCCTGGTCATGACAGTCTGGCTCGATGGCTTCAGGAGAGTGAGAGGGTCATGTCTGACCTGAAAACACTCGGAGTGCAGGCAGAATAAACATGGCCCCCTGTGGAGTACGGACCAGAGAGCTGCTCAAGCCTAAACTTATGCCTATCTAGTGAATTTAACTTGCATGAACCTTCTTCTATGGAAGCCAGGCTCACACAGGGAGGTGGTAGCTCTCATTAGGCTGGGTTCATATTGGGAGGTGGTAGCTGCCTATCTGCTGGGTTTATCTTGCATGAACCTTCTTCTATGGAAGCCAGGCTCACACAGGGAGGTGGTAGCTCTCATTAGGCTGGGTTCATATTGGGAGGTGGTAGCTCTCATTAGGCTGGGTTTATATTGGGAGGTGGTAGCTCTCATTAGGCTGGGTTCATATTGGGAGGTGGTAGCTCTCATTAGGCCAACTCTTACGGATTGAAAACACAGAACAAGTCAAAAAGGTCCTTCTTCGTATCTGAAACCTCTTTTCCAGGTAAGCTGAAGCTGAAATCGGGCTGTGACTAAAAACTGATTGTGCTTTATATGGCTCCTTGCCAGAGCTGTGATTTGATGGTGAGACTAATTACTGGTCCATCTGATCTGGTCCATTATAAGGTAGCAGGTACATTTAGATTTTAAGTTAACAGATTCAAATTAAATACTGTAATAATATCAACTTTTCCTAGTGGTCATTTTGGGGGCCTCCATACTAAGGGCATACAGTTGACAGAGCAAAATCTGTTACAGTGAAGGGTTCATATTAATTAAGATCATTGATATAAAAATAACTACAGTTGTATAACCGAGCTCTTTATGTTACTAAGATTTATAGTGAGAATTATTAACTTTAGCAGGTATTTTATCTAAAGCAATGTCCATGAAATAGAATGACCTTTTATCTATTACTTGTTGGGTTTACAGCACCTATGAGTTCCAGATTGATGAGTTTCATACTCAGGCCAATTTCATTACATGTTCTATTTATATCACCTGTTTTTTTCCCTTGAATGACAGGGGGAAAAAACAAACCCACAAACCAAAAACCCATAAATGAAAAATGTCACCCAAACTCTGACTTGTTTATGGCATGACAATTTGATCAGCTAACTACCTACACTGGTTTATCAAACGCACAGTGTGTCTGGGCCCTTGGACAGTGCAGAAAAAGCTCTGAACCCAGAAACTCAACAGGTTAACAGTCTTAAATATTGCATTATTTGTCATAGTACATTCATTTAATGCATGAGGAGATAAGGCTCCAGTGGTTGAAACTAAAGCCATCACAGGGATGTTTGCAGGTTTGAAAAGACTGAAATTCATAGAAAAATTTTACAGCCAGGAAAAATAGCCCAGGCAAGCACTGAAAACATTCAAAACACTTCCTGACGTTCAAGAATGTCCCTTCCTAGGCTGTCCCATGGGAGTCTTCATCAAAACAGAGACGGTCTCTTATTTTGGACCTTAAAGAAACTGCTGGAGTTCCAAAATGCTCAGCACCACTCAGCACCAAGCAGATTGGTACCACATTTGGATCATCTGAGCCAGATAAAGGGCAAATAATGAGAAAGGGTCGCTTTAAAATACACGATGAGTGGCTGTTAGAGCATACAGAGAAACTGTAACAACATTACCCTATTCTCCCCTCAGAATATTGCTCAAGTGCTTTCAAACCTGGTCTCACAGCACCTCTGAAAGTCCAAATAAATTACAGAATACAGCAGTCATACTGTGGTTGAATGGCTTTAAATCAAATTGACTATTAGAATGATCCAGTCCTTCTATTTCTCCTAGAATATTTTATTTCCTCTTTGAGATCAACAAATTACATATTCCTCTGCTTTCCTCTCAGGCTTTCTACTGAAGTACAAAAATCTTTAATTGGAGTATTATTTGATCCTTTATAGCCCCAGAGTTAACTGTTGTTGACTAGCCTCTCAAAATGCTTCAGATCACAGAAACATTTCTAAACGACTCCATGAAATAATTAATAATACTGAAATTTGCACCATCATCATTGAAGCTTGGGACAAACAGCCAGCTGAGATAACTGAGGGGTTTTGTATATTTTTCTAGATTAATGAATTTATACTTTTTACAGGAGAAGACACATCAGGCTGAATCCCTCTGCAGGTGCAGAAGTAGCCTCATGTGAAGTACAACTAGAATTTCTTTTCCTTCTTCATAATACAATCTTAAACAGCAAAAAATTACAAAAAGCTGCCACCCAACAAAACACAAAGTCCAAGAAAGGCAAAAAAGTCAAATGTTTCTAGAGAATTTGAGCAGAATATATACAGTGGTGTGTGGGGTAGACTCCAGCTGGCCTGAGGTCTCTGTGGAATAGTTGGACTATGCTGGGAACCTTCTGCACACGTCAGGGTGATATGCACGGAAGGAAAAGATGTAACACCTGGAACAGATATCCGGTTTCTAAAGTGATGAGTAATGTTTTCTGACATGCGCGGTTTGTGTGTCCAATTAGGAATTATTTATGTATAGAGAAACCAATGGTCCTTGGACATGTGTCCAGACTCAGGTCTATAAGAATCGCAGCCTCTGATACCTCACACACACACTCTCTCTCTCTCTCTTTCACACATTGCATTATTCCACCAATGCAATAAAGTTCCTGTCCTATTTTTGGAACAATACGATGTCGTTTCTTTGACCTGCCTCTAACTTAACAACGACACAGTGGCACATGGGAAAAGCTGAGGTTCTCAATGACTTTTCTGCCTCAGTCTTCACCAGGATTTGCTCCAGCCCCAGAGAAGTTGTGGGTGCCCCATCCCTGGAAGTGCTCAAGGCCAGGTAGGACGGAGCTCTGAGCATCCCAGCCTAGTGGAGGGTGTCCCTGCTCACAGCAGGGGGTTTGGATCTAAATGGTTCTTCAAGGTTCCTTCCAACTTAAACCATCCTCTGAATCTATCATGAAATTTTTGAATTTTTATATCACCCCGGTTTGGCCACCTGCTCTGAATATAACACCTTCTTACACAGTTTCTCCTCTTTTGTTATAATACTCCTGTCAGGAAAACTGTTTATTGTATACTCTGCAACAAAACCACCTGGCAATTCCAGCCCCAGTGACTGGCATTAATAATATTATTATTTTCAGGTACAAAACCCCAGTGTGGATATAGCCTAGTGTTTCACACACACCTGTTTTTATTTTGATATGCTATTATTTAGGTGCTTAAATGAAAGACTCCAAATTCAAAAGTTCTGATTACCTAGCAGTAGCTCATGCTGGCTTTTAGCTGACTTTTAACTTTGTGAAGGCCTTCATTTCCACAAAATTTCTTTTCCTTCTAAGCAGCAAATGTTAATTTTCACCATCCACACTGGTGGTTATGATTTTATGCACTGATGACAGCCTGCTTTGTTCTAAACCATGCCACGGCTCTGTGGAGTATAAAACAATAGAACTTTGGGGATAACTGATTACTTCTCCTAAAGGGCATCACAGCTTCAAAGATTTCTCTCTTCCTAGGAGATGAGTAGAAGCTGCATAATTTGTACTTCATGACAAAACAACAGCTCACACTCTGAATGAGCAGTGTTATACTCTGATGTGTGTCAGCAATGGCAGAGCAGTGCTGGCTGGTTATTTAACAAAGATAAATTAATTTGTAGCTGTCAGTCATGTTTGCCAGATTTGCTTAGATTCTGAAATTTATTGACAAGCTATAATAACTGACATTTAAATTGTCTGTTCTTGTAGAAGCAAACATGAAGCATGGACCTAAAATATGACATTTAGTTCTAATCCCTGTTGCAAATAGAGAAAAGAGGAGATATCATTTGCTACTCCTGTAATTCTTCTATTTAAAATGGGTATTCTCAAATGGTCCCATATCCTTTTAAAGTAGCATTTGAAGATCCTCTTCCTGAAATATTTATATCTATTTCTCAAATTCCTTGAATGCAGTTGATTTTATTCTGGCAGACAAGTGCAAAAGGGTACATCGACCCCTCCCTATTCCTATACTACTGGCTCATTGAAATCATAATTAACAAGACAGTTTGATGGTGATTGAAAGGACCCGGCTGCACCATCTTTGTTGCTGCCAGGTGGGAATCGGACTTTCACAGTGGTGGGGAGGCAGCCAAGGTGCTCGAGGGCAGAGAGCACATGCCTCGAGACACCTTCAGCCCATGGTACAGCCAGTCATAATATATCATGATACATCACGGACAACTGCACTTATTAAACAGCTTACAGCTGTTTAATGATGCTGTAAGAATCTTATACAGCCAATCTTTAACAGGCAAAAACCAAACCGACAAACAAAAAACCCACACACAAACTGCAAACCTTTTCCTTCCTCTTGATGCCAATTGTTCCCCTCCAGAGGAACAGATTGATGAGCTGTCCACTGTCTTGTGTGCAAACCTCAGGTCACCACCTGCTTTGAGAAATGTCATACCCAAAGGGGAACATTGTGTTTCTTTGGTATTTTAAAATAAATGCCTCACTGCTAAACAGACTGATAATCCACGTTGTAAGTCCATCTTTCCATACTCACTGTACTACAAATAACCCAACTTTAACGTATATAACAGGTAGTGTTGCCAGTGTAGAGTCTGGCATCGATGCTTGGCTCAGACAGGCTCAGGAGCTCGTTTGCACAACTGAATCGAGCCCCTGAACAATGTACTCTGACAAGGCTGGGAAAGCAAACGAAAAAATTCACAGGAATGGAATGTTCTTCCTGGGTTTTCAGCATCTGAGTTTTATCAGAACCTTACACTGTGCACGAAAAACAAAGGGAAATAGGCAGACTAAATTGCTCAGGAAGAAAACAAAGCGACTTGAAAATATAACTGGGAGATGGAGGGAGGTTGCTGCCTGACATGTACAATGCCACCCCTCCACCTGAAAAGCTTTTTTGATGGCTCGTTCTTTCAATCCCTCTGATTGCAACTGCTAGCACGTAAAATCAGCCACTTGTGCAGATCACTTTTGGCTGATTATTGTTAAGAGTCTCCACTTTAAATAAGGGGTTAAATCCTCTTTCTGTTACATGATAATGTTTTTCTTCAAGGGGTTTGATTGGTCTGGTGCTCATACACTCACTTCTTGGAGAAGGACTAGGGCAGTGATTGCAGAAACGACACCCAGCACAGCTCCATTAAATGTGCTATTGTGTCAGAACACAAAGAACAAAACCAGCTCCTGGTTGCCTTAAAACCTGGAAGTAATATTTTCTCTCTTTTATTGGTGGGCACATTTTTGAAAAGCAACAGCAGCTGATGCTTTAGGTCCTTCACTGGTCCCCTAATGATGACTGACTGGAAAAGTAGAGGATCCTTGGCTTCCCTTCAGGCCTTTTAACTACTCCAGCTGGTCACTAACTGCTCGGTAAAAAGACCTCTGTATGCCACATTTGTACACAATATGGATCCTGCAGGTTTCCTATCCCCGTGGTAGTAGTTAGGCAAGTGTTCATTTCATATATTGGCTAGGTCCTTCCTTTCAGGCATGTATCTATATATTTTCTCCTTTTTGCCAGCTTCTCTGACTTCTATTTTTAATATTCAGTTAACTTTGTAGAAAGTAATTATATTCTGCTCATTCTACACCAGCTGGTATTTACTTCATCCTCCATCAGGCATCAACAGAGCATGGGGCTGCAAGACAGAAACATTACTCTGGCAAGCATAAATATTTCATTTTTCACACCACAAATGCGTTGATGATTTATTAATTAGCCTAAAGGCCTGCTGCTTCTGCATAGCTGAGTAGCAAAATAACTCAGCTACGACGACTGAGAAAGTCTGTGGCTCACATCCCATTGGAAAGCTTTGACCGGCAGCATGTCTGAAGGCTAAAAAACATTTCCAGTGGGCCGAGACCAAAATTACCAAGATAAATCTTGGACATCTCAACCTTTGGGCCAGCCTGGGAAGCCCTGTGGAATGTGAAGCAGCAGCGGCTCAGATGCTGGCTCTGCTGAGGGAACCTGTCTGGCTGCTGTCAAACACATTCTCAGCAGAACTGATACTCTATAGCAGCCATAACATTCAAGCAAGCCAATAAAAGCAGGAAACTGAGCAACAGTGTGGTTTTATTCCTC
>VWZG01007166.1:498249-611197 GCA_013396735.1 Grallaria varia
CAAGAGAGTACCTAGTTAATTTTGTTTAAAAGTTCAATAATTTAGAAGTTGATTCTAGCAATCTCTGAATTTTAAATGAAAAGCAGAGGAAGGGAAGATGAATATATTAAAGTAACTTACACCATTTTTAAAGCATGTTGAAATAGCATTTCAGTTCTTAAAAACATGCCAGCATTCCCATTTTCATTATTTATGCCTAAAATATAAAATTATATTTTAAAAAATAATTATTTTAATCACTATAATGATTAATTCTCTTTAGGCATAGGTAAAAATCTGTACTGAACTGCTGTGTTTGAGTGGGCAGTGGCTCAAACCAGTAGCTAGTTATGAGTGGCAACCTTAGGAATCAATACTGGGGTACCTCCACCAGGGACAAAATAACTGGGAAAAACACGTCCTGGGCGAAACTTTGCAGTGACACCACTTTGCAGCACAGAGAGGATCTATTGGAGGGCAGGGCTACTGCTCAGGGAACTTGGCAGGCTCCAGTGGAGCCTCGAGATGCTCAGCAAAGGCAAAAGCAAGCCATGGACCCTCATCCTGGGCAGCCAGCAGGTTGGACATTATCTCCTACCACTGGGTGTCTGAAAGGCCACGGCACATGCTCAGTGGCCCAAACACTGTCCCTCACTTGGAGAAAGATACCGATGCCCCCACGGAGGAGGATGGATCACCCAGCTCAGGAGGGGCCCAGGGACCTGGGCTTGCTCAGCCTCCAGACGAGAAGGAGAAAGGGCGACCTTTTCCCACCTGGAAAGGGGGCCAGGGAAGATGGAGCCTGACCCTTCCCAGAAGCGGCCAAAGAGTAAAGAAACGTTCATAAATCACAACTGGGTATAAGGTCAGGAGGAAAAGTACCAAAGAGAACAGCATGAAAAGGTTAAACACTGAAAGCGTTGTCCAAAATGCCTGCAGAGTCTCCATCCCAAAGGTGTTCGGCGCTAATTGCTCTTTGAAGAGCCTTGCTTTGAGCGGTGGGTTGGACTGTTTAACCCTCCCAGTGGCCCCTTCTAACCTAAATTATTCAATGATTTAATGAATCAAAGAACTTAGTGGTAATTGCTATTTATACAGCCGACTTAATAATTGATGTTATTTGATGTTTATATCATAAAATTTTGACCTTATTCCAAAAAGTCTTCTGTTTTCTTTCTCTGCAAGGAAATATCATTTGCACTCTGAAAAATGATCTGACATACCCAAAACTGGAAGTTTTTTAGTCTAAGATTCTCAAAATGCAGCCACAGTCCACTTTGGGTTGACAGCACATTTTGAAAGATCAAAAGTTTCTGTGGAGTTCTGCCTGGCTGCTGCAGTGCATGCACATATAGCACTTTAACTTTTGCTAAAATAAAGACTGTGTTTTTCCCTATCTACCCCTCTTGCATTTTATTAAGGCTTTTTAGTAGGAAGTTTTGTTAAAAAAAACCCCCAAAAACAGAGAGATCAGTCCTATTAGCAAGTTCCCATTAGTTTCATTATTTCCCTTTTGCATGTAACCAGAGACCCCAGAAGAGACTTCGTAGGTGGTGTAAAATCATGCAGCAAAGAGCAAAAAATCAATGCCCAAGAGGGGTGGTGTATGACACGCCAGATACACGGTGGAAGGTTTGGAAAGGGATAAAGAGAGGTACCAAAAACATCAGAGCTGGGAATACAGTCTGTGCCTCTGAGTCTCAGTACAGTGCTGTCTGGCAGAAAAAAAAGCTGCTAGGAGGGGAAAAAAAATCATTTTGAAGTCTTTTGATGACACAGTCTGCCTGAGGTTAAAGACAGAACAAAGCCAATGTTAGACTTCTTCCCAAGAGTTGTTTTTAAGCCTACTCTTGCTCACTAGATAAGCATCACGAGCTGGCACAATGGGAGAAGTGAGTGAGACACTGCTGTCTGCCTGATCCATGCACTGGCAGAGGGAGGCAGCTCGTGGCCAGGACAGTGGGAGCAGCAGCACTGTCACCCCAGGTGAGTCAGGGGGGCCACCACCTGCCTGGCCCCCCTGCCAGGGAGAGGGGCCAGCCCAGCAGCACCCCGGCTGGCAGTGGGGCTGGCAGAGCTGGGAATCAGATCAGCACAAGGACCAGGCAGCCAGAAAAGGGCTGAGAATTTAAACATCGGGGGAAAAAAAGTGATGGGGGGATTCAGCAAACGGGAAAAAAATTAGATATAAGTCCCCCCCTTTTGCAGGATTTCCTGAGTGGGTTATGCCCTCCAGGGAACTTACTGCTGCCAGAAAATTTAACATCCACCAGGACTGCTCTGGACACTCCACACTTTCTGTAAAATGTAAGTCTTGGGCAGCTCAGGCTGTTCTGTTACCAGACTGACTAAACACTGGGGGCCTGTGCTTCAGTTCCATTCATTTGTGAGAACAGGAGCTTTACACTAAGACCATGTTTATTTCTCACTTTTATAGCCCACATTCTGAGGTAAAAATCAAAAAGAAACAAAAACAAAACCAAAAGGTTTTGGACAACATTTTGCTTGGTGTTAGCATTAATACTCATTTTAAAAGACCCATGACAACTGTGTTTTAACACAACAAGAATTGATTTATACCTGGACCCATTTCTTTTTGACACTTGCTAGCAGCTCCTGTCAAATACTACTTTACATGTTTATATTATTTTACTTTATTGAACATTAATAATGTACGCTTTGTTATTATCTACATTAATATTCGGAGGATAAATGCAGATTTACTAAATTTTTGACTAGTGGTACAATGAATGTATATGTTAATATATCTGTGACTGCAAATGTTTTTTAGATGAACAGTTGTCCTAATGGATAGAAGTTAATGCTTCTGAAATGAGTGGTAGCACCATCTCCTCAACTTACATGGAAAGACACAAGAGGTTCAAATCCCAAGACAGAAGTTTTGATTTTCTTCCTTTTTTTTAAATAATCCTGGCAGTTTCATGCATAATGAAGATATAGAATAGAAGATGCTATTGTAAGAAAAGAGGTAATGGAAAGTTTCTTGGTGTTTTTTGCCCTCTGAAAAATTTTTGACTTTTCATTTCAAGTTGTTGCACCAGAACATCCGAGATCTCACACATTTAAGACATCATCACTCTTCCTACCAATTTTACACTTATGAAGGAAACTAGCATAAGACATAGGTTTGTTTGTTTACTTTTAACTAAAAACATCAATAAAATATGGTAATCTATAGCTGAGAAATCTCTCGGCAGCACACATTCAGTATTTTATTCATTTCTAGGCACATCCTTCATCCCAGAATGCATCTTTAGGTAGGAAAGGAGTGGAATCATCTCCTGAGCATCTGCTATTCCTGTCAATGCTTTGGTTGCCTTATTTTCTCAAAAATATTTGCTTAAGTAAAGAATTCAAAGTTATTAATCGCCAGCGTGCTGACTTTTGGGGCTGCCTTCAACACATGCCACTGATTACAATATATAAGGTGTTATGACTGACATGGAGTACCACAGCAACAAGGGCGTGCAGGAGAGGGCGTTTAAACCAGAGAAGCACGTGTGGCAGAAGGCCTGGGGTTTGTCAATAATTCGTACTTTATGGCAATAAGAAATTGATAAAAAACATTTTAGAAGAGTTAAATCTATTCTATTCCTGTGATCACATAATACATGCTTCATCAAGGTGTGAACTAACACCTCTAATAAAAGGTAAAGTACCAACAATGATTACTTCGATCTCCATTTCCACGCTGTTTCACACAAATCAAAATTAAATGCTGCCCTTTAAGGCAAGACACTAGAAGTAGCTTCCCAGAAAAAACAAGGGACAACAGCCAACATGATGGGGACAAAAACGTTCTGTGCTCTTGGGCTGACTCCACCTTGCTGTTTCAGTGCCATCCTTATAACTCATGGAAGCATCTCGTCTCACAGAAGCCAGGTTGAGGGGCCTTGGAGTGCAACAGCAATTTCAACAGTGCCTAAAACCTTAAAACCTTTGTTCCTGGCATGGTGTGACCTCAAGTCAGTGCTCAAAAGTTGGATGAAGGAGAATTTAAAAAAAATAAATGTTCTATGGAAGAAGGAAAGGCCTTGATGCACATTCCCTGTGTTGCATGTACTTGTTAAACTTCTAGGATGTGTGTCTGGTGTTTCCCTGTACTGAGAGATAACAATTTCCAAGTCTGCCTTTATCCTGAAAGGAGAAAAAACAGTTTCATTGACACTGATATCATCAGGACTCAGGACAAACATGCTTGTTCTGCCCATCAGCTTCTGTTGGGAGCAGAGACATCCATGTTTGCTGACATGCAGTACACGAGTTTATTGTGGCTGAAAGATTTGCTGTCTTATAGAAATGAATGAATCACCAGTAGTACTCCTGAAGATAAAGGAAATATCTAAGTGGACAAATACTATCATTGAAAGAATATGGCTTAGTTTAATAGCAAATTATGAAAAAGAGTAAAAATATTGAAAGAAATTGAATTAGTTGCCAGGAGAATTTTGCCATCAAAACACAGGGGTAAAAGCTCCTCTTATGGACACCAGATTCATTGCTCTTCATTAGAATGTTAAAAGGTAAGTTGAGATGAGAAAAAAAAATAAGAAAAGTATAATTAAGAAAGAATTATTTAAGAACTTGGGAAAAAATGTGTTTGCATTCTTGTTTAAAGCAATGTAGTTGTCCAGCAAAATCTAAAAGTTTTTCTGAGGTCATATTGCGGGTGGTGACCTTTAGAAGGTTTTTATAAATACTTTAAGAAAAGTCAACCTAAAATTAGTCTATTTGCTCAAGTGTATCCAAATGAGACTATGGTGTGAAAACCTACGTATGTTCATCTTTCAATGTATCACTATCTAAAACATACAAGACTTGAAACTTAAGACAAAGAATATGAACAATTGCTATAAACCAAAAGAATCTTATTCAAATGTATCACTAACACTGTTAGCTAGAACTCCCTTTTGCTTTGATACTTATTTTGCTTTAAAATCTTGGTGCATCTTCTGAATAATTTTACAAATGATAAAAGCCAAAATTTTTGTTATAAGTTAGTATTAATCAAGCAATATTTCAAAGTTGAGAAAGAGTCACTTTAAGGTCTGTAAGAGACAAAAGCATGTGCCTTTTGCAAAGCGCTGACCTGGCTATAGACCATAGAAGAACTGACAGGGGCTCTCCACAGGTTCCCCAAGTTTATTTCAGGGACACAGCTCGCTTGGCACACAGGACACTCAAGGATACATCCGACTGCAAATCCTCACACAACTACTGAGCCCACTTGCCATCCATGCAGTAGGGAAAAGGCAAAAGATTTTGATGGTACAGGAACTACACAGTGATGCTACACCAATACTTTTGCCTTAGGCTGATTTAGTGACTGAACATTCCCACATTTCCTGCCTCTCAAAGAGAATTTCCTGGGAATGTTATAGAAATAGGGAATTAGGGAATAAAAGCTGGCAGTTTACAAAACCCAGATAATGGGCAATTTATTTTTTCAGGTGAATCCTGAGAAATACTCGGTGTAGGGAAAACAGGAAAGACTTTAGAGGGGGAGGGGGAAAAAGCAGAGAAATAATTTTTGGCATGTATGGAGTCAGCAAAAAACTGCACCTGTAACTGAGTTTAAAATGAATCAACCGAAGTGATAGATGTCCAGAAGGAAGCAGTTTCATTAGTTGTGCTTATTCAGTTGGTACCCTTTGGGACCAAGCGAGACTTGCTCTGCTGCAATTACACAGGGTCTCAACTAGCATGAAGGTGAACAGGAGTGCATTACTCTGCAGCACCATTAAGCCTGTGTGAGCACAGAGAAGGACGCGGCTCGAACACAGAGCTTGCTTTTAAGGTTCTGAATGATGTTACATTTAGATAACTGTTCCTTCTGCAATTGCTGAGATTGAACATCTCTCCTCCCTTGACTCCATGCCCTATTTCCCTTTCCAGCAGCCACAAAGACTGACTGGAAGTGTATCCATAAGTGATTTCTTCAAAATTGGTCAAATGCATTTTCACAGAAGGCTCCCATCAGCTTTTATGCATAATTGTACCGTGTCATCCTTGCGCAATCTGAAAGACATGTAACAAAATCCCTCGGCAGAAGAGACTGATATGAATGACACTGAGATTGCAACAAACAGTGCTGTACAATGAAAGCTCCTGAGCAGCTCTCTGAGGAAGATGGGCACAAGCCAGCCTTACTGGGCTGCACACCAGAGTCAGGCAGACCTTTAGAAGCAGCATGCCAGAATGCTCAGTGCTGCTGAAAAGCTACCTGTTGCCTCAAGTAAGTTATTAGTGTCTTGCTTTGCTCTTCTGAAGATGATCCAAATGGCAAATATGCTTTTCCCTAACACAATAGCCAAGAAGTTCTACTGACAAGGGTTTTGAGAAAGCCTAAAGTCACAGACTCTCCTGAGAGGAATAACCCATGTTTTATTCTTAGTTTTTTATTGTTTAGTGTTTTAAAAGCTGCAGAAAATTACCTTGAAAACCTTTCCTTAAGAATCAAGAGAGCTTATTATATTACGTTCTGACAGAATGGAGTACAATTGTCTCCACCATTGCAAATCTTTTTTTCAAAATAAATGTATTTTCTTCCATTTGCCTTTCGGTATGAATTTATAATATTGTTCCATAGTATTTCATGTTCAGCAAGACTGCTAACTTTGCAGCTGTTTTTTGTGGTCCCTTCTTATTCACTGAAAAAATTACATTTAGATTATATATTTTTACCTTTTTATTGCCAGCAGAAGCACATTTGATATAGTGTTTACATCCAAATATAAATAAGCATCAGTAGGTCATGAATTTCTCAAGCCCTACAGCAAGAAACTAAAACGCTGGATTGTGTCACCTATCTGGGTCTATCACGGGAAGCAGATGGAGACAGATGTGCAAACCTGTTGTGCTGGGGTAGTGCATTGTAAAAATCCTACGGAGTTAGGAGCTTCACTTTATCCCCCAGTATTGTCCTGTCTTTGGGGAAGCCAACCATTCCCTAGCAACCTTAGCATTTCCTACACAGTCAACCACTGCCAGCATCACCATGAACACAAGCCTTTCTTGTCGCAGTCAGTCACAGAGCTTTTGGGTGAGCTGAAATACTCTGTTCATGAGTGGGTAATGTCCAGCGGGCACATTTGTCTCTTATACAACAAGACAGGAGAAATTACCCTCTACAGTGGGTAAAATGCCTGCTCTGGAAAATAAGAATCCATCTTCTGGTTATTCCTGATTCTTAGTAACCTTTGATCTCAAACTACATTCGTGAAATCTATTGAATACGAATAGAGTGTAGTAAGTCCCAGAAGCAGCTACAGCAATAAGCCAAATTCTGCCTGATCATCTTTGAGTTATTCACAGAAATCTGGAAACTGTTTCCTTGCTAATCATCCAAATGTTGGTGCTGTGGAGCACTGAATTCTCCAAGTTATGTTTTTCACAAGAGCAAATGCTCCTTCTTCAATAGTTTTTATACACTCCACTCCCACTCCCCCACCAGAAAATTCCACAGCAGAGAGTTTAAAAACCTAAAGCTTAAAAGTTTAAAATGCATGTAATAGAATCAGTAATGGTTTTTTCTGTCTTTTTTTTTTTTTTTTTCTCCTTTCTTTATCTTTGGCGAACTCACTTTTGAAAAGCACAACTGAAACACAGTAACTTTCCAAAAGCTGAAAAAGATCTCTTCGGCCGAGACTCCTTTTTGCTACAGAAAGGGAGAAGGGTTAGAAAATCTGCAATGTAGCAAACAGAGGAAGAAAATTGGTAAGCAGATAAAAATAACCAATGAGGAAGAAAAGATATTACTTATTGCACAAAACATCAAACCAGAAAATGTGCGTGTTTGTGCCTATGCCTTCCCAAGGTTTGCTGCGAGGAAAGCATTCAATATTGAAGCACCCCAAGATATAATTTATTTCAAATATCATGCTGAGAAAACCACACCAAAAAAAACAAAACAAAAAAAAAAGTGGAGAAAACACTCAAAGAATAAACACTGTGACACCAGCGACGTTAAACACCCCACAGATACTGCCTTAAGCAGCAGCAGCAGGTAAAGGAGAATCCCCGAGGATGCCCAGCAGGGACAGGCACAGAACAAGAAGCTACCCACGTTTACACATGTTAATACAGCCATGTTTATGACAGCAGCTTATTGGGAGGTTTTGCTCTTGCAGTTTAGTGTAGAGCTATCAGCAAAGTGGGTACAACAGAGCAGATGACACTGAATTATGTGAGTTATTGACTGTGTCTGCACGGGCTCCGAGGGCTCTGCCAACGGCGGGCTGGAGACACAGCTCATTGCCATTGAGTCTCCAACACTGAGGTGAGCAAATCCTGATTTTGACACACTTTGAGGTGTCCTAGTCTCTATTTCCCCAGACCTCACTGCTCTGGGAGGAAAGGATTTAAACCATTAATTCAAAAAAGAGAGAAGAATAACATTTTCTAGCAATAATAGGGTGAAGAACTCATCTTTCACTGCAGTTGATCCTGCACAGGTCTATTAACTTTGTTGAAGAGGAGACACAGCCGTTTAAAATGACAGCACAGCAGCTTTTCTGTCTGTTCTGCTCCAACAGCAGTGCAAATTCCCCTCAATGCCTCACCTTGCGGAGCTCTGGATGCAAGATGCTCCTAGAGTAATGAGTTGTAACTTGGGAATTTGGAAATACTACTCTACTCTTTGAAGGCTGGGAAAAATAAAGAAAGATGGGATATCATAAGGAGAGGGAAAATAATTAATGGCAAGTTGACATGCGGGGATAGGCCATTTTCACACAGTTTATCTGCAGCAGATTATAATTTTCAAATGTAAACCCCATTCAGGGAGACAAGAAATCAAATACAAATATACTGTAGAATACATTCTCTGCTCTCTTCTCAAGAGAAGGAAAGAAAGTATATTAGATCCAGCTGAACAATCTGCAATGAATAATGTAGCAGACACAACATACCTGTGCTCTGTGTATATCACCAATGTACAGTGGATTTCTGAACTGCTTGTTCAGAAAACATTGGCCAAACAATTCACATGCACATCCAGCTCTCAAATAGGAAATATGTTCTCAATATGGCTACATGTTTACAATTTAGGAAAGATACTTGGGCAATGCAGGTATGTTTCATGACAGCCACAAGTTCCTCAAAGCAAAACTCATACAGAAAAGTACCAAGGTTTGTCCCAAGCTGTCATTTGGTGAGTAAGGTGGCCAAGACCGGCCTGCTCAGGAGGGCAGATGAAGAAGTACAGTTTGGAGGAAGCCTGACACCAGCCAGGCTCTGAGCTCTCAGGCCTCAAGCCACTGTTCATGAGTGCAGGGAGACTTCACACAGCTTTGCAGTTAACCTCACAGTTAAAAAAAACCCTCTAAAAATTACTGGCTTGAACTTGACATATCCACAGCTCTGTAGGACTTTTCTCCAAGAACATCAGACAAAGTACCTCCTATAGCAACCATTCTATTTTCCATTAATTGCTCTCCCTTTCCAACCTTGAGTGAGTAAATTAGAGTTATTTTCTCCCCACTATTGCATTTCAAGTCCAAGCACACAACAGAGATAACACATTTACACAAACAGCTCCTGAGCTGGACCGGCCTCAGTCTTATACTGACTCCACAGGACACAACACATTAGTGCCCAGACTCTAATGGACTGGACAATCAGACCTGTTCCTCCAGCCAAGGAAGATGGAACATGGGGGTTTAGGTGCAAGGGTATCCATTTTAAGTATGCCAGGATGTGGCTTCAGTGTACGAGAAGAGATATGGCCCAGGGGGGTTGGATTTCCTATAAAAGTAAGCCTGCCACCTCCTCCAAGAACCTGTGATTTGGTCCATGACCACCAAATTTGTGTCATTTTTGTTCAGTCAGTTGCCACTCACTTGCTCAAAGTCCCATTCAACCTGGCCTTGAACTCTTCCAGGGATGGGGCATCCACAACTTCTCTGGGCAAAAGGTAGCACAAAGGTAGTACAAGAGCAGAGGAAGGGTTCTTCCTGTTCCCAATCCAAGCCTGCCCCAAGCTTCCAGGTTGTGTAATAAACACCTTTTGTTCTAGACCAACTTGCTTTGCTAGAGACAAATCTTGAAACTGGGTGACATAATCTAGTTTGAAAAAAAAGAAAATTATTTTGCACTTAGAAGGCTAGGCTTTGTTGGATGAAAGAGATAAATTCCAACACCAAACTGTTTTAGTAAAACTGCTGGGATGCGTGGGAAAATTGGCTCAAATTCATGCTTCATTCAGTCCCTGGTTTATTGCTGTTTGTCTTGATTTGTTCAGCAACTCAAAATACACTTAAGTAGAAATAATGTAGAAGATTTGATCTACCCTTCACTACAGCAGGCTTTCAGAAGACACAAGCATTACTCTAAGTCAATTATTTTCTGCTTCTTTCTCTTGTTTTTGGCTGGGCTGGACTTCTCTGCTCACTCAGTGGAAGCTGTTATACAGCTGACAGGAAATTTTCCAGCTGAAAAATACAGACTGCCAACTAAAACTTGCTGAGCATTATTTCATCAGGCAGCCACTCTGCCTCTTCACAGTATAAATGATAGACTAAGGCAGGGGGCCTCCAAGAGGCCCGTAGTTACACTGGCCTTGAACCTTGTTTGCCTACTTTTAAGGCATCTTGCCCTAAGTACCAACCATCATTCAAGAGGCCTTTTGAAATTAACTCTCTTTTCTGGGTTGTTGAAGCGTGCTAACATTTATTTGTGTGTGTGTGTGTGTGTGTGTGTGTGTGTGTGTAATGGGGGCACCTTGCTCATTTAATACAGTAAACAAACCACAAGTCATCACCAGCAGTCCTGTAAACTATAAGATTTGAAGCATGAAGTACTCAGCGATGACCTATTCAAGGCACACATGGAGGAATAATAAAGTTGGATAGCTATTTCCTACAAGTTAGGCTCTCAAAACCCACTCCAGGGTAATTAAATACCTCAGAGCAATTTTCCTTGGGGATATAACCTGTCAAGCAGTTTTCAGAGTACAGCCACCCCTACGAGTCTCCATCATTCAGAAACTATTTAAATGCATGTAAAAAAAACACCCTGAAGTTTCAGGGTGGCCAAACAGATCAAAGCTGGAAATGAAACAGGACTGTTAGCAGTTTTTAGAGTCCACTTTTCTATCTGTTCATCCTTGCTCAGTCTTTCACATGTAAATGCCACCTGTGCCCTGTTGACTGAACTTCATCTTTTATATCCATAAATTCCTTCCAGCTTTATGGCTGATCTGTAGGTTTTACTGAACTACACCACTTGCACATCTGACAGGTTTTGTCTACACTTGCAGAAACTGCACTCACATCTCCCAGTCTCCATTTGTCTGAATTTGGCTCAGACAAAACCACGTCTCTATACAAGCAAAATAAGAAGTGGAGTTCCTACGCCCTAAGGTTACAATTTCGTCAAAGCTCACATTTTTGGCATAACTTTTTAAGGCTATAAAACATTCAAGAGACTGACAGCTCCAGACCACATTTGTTTCTGGAGAGCAACTCACAGAAAAGTTATAAAGGTTGCTTTTAGGTATCTAGTTTATATTCTAAACTTGATTTACCCCCGAATGGTCCTTTGTAAGCCATTTATGTTTCCCATTTAAAATAGAGCGGCTTCAAATTCTTCTGTTATCTAACCATGTCAGAAAAGAAAATTAGATTGGTTTTTTTTGCATTTCTTTTATCATACTAGCTCGATTCCACGACACACATGAAAGCCTGGACTCTGCTTTCTTCTAGCCAGAAGCACTTAATCCTCTTAATGGGTGACTCACCTGACTTACTTAGTCTGGTCAGATAGGAAATCATCTGCACAGCCAAAGAATTACAACTATGGAACAACACTGCTTGAAATTACCTCAAGGATTTCCATATGGATCTTGCTGTCGACAAGACTATCCTACCTAATAAGCCCAGGGGATACAGATAACATATTTACAAACCCTACTTTCATTGATTTTATTTTACTCTTTTCCTCTCCTCATTAAACAAGACAGACATGCAATTTAAAGTCACTGGTTAACAGCTAAAAGCAACTTTTATAGGCTTTGTAGCAAGTAGGAGTGACAAAAACACCTCTTCTATCACTTCCTGTAGGTCAATAAAATATAACATGATGAACCATCTGCTGCTTGTATAATTGGTAAAGGCTGGAATAACACATCAGAACTGATCTAGTCTTTTCAGGGTTATCTTCCTGAGTTTTAAATGTAACCCTCCCACTGGCTACATGGAAGAGCTCACTTAGCTCTGGACTAGTTGAAGTCGCTTTGCACTAACAGTCTTACCTGCTTCCAATCTCACCATAACCAACTCACCAGGCAGTGAAAATCAAAATTAAATTACCAAAAGCACCTTTAGATATTCCTCACACATCCCCAGAATAGACTAGTATTTTAACAACAGAAGATGTGAAAACACTGAAGATATAATTCTTAGGGTCAAATCTTGCATTTGGGATGATCACATCTGGGAAAAAAAAATCTCTGAGAATAACGAGTCAGGATACTTATACAGTACACAGAGCCAGGTGGGAGGTGGATGGTGGGCTCTTGTGAGGAACAAGCCGGGGCTGAAGGCCCTTTGTGCTGTGCTGTAGGAACCTGCAAGGCCTTGGCGCAGGTACACGTGGCCAGGTGCATGTTGGGGAGCAGGTGAGGGACACCCCAGTCTCCTCTTTGGCCCCAGGAGGGAATACAGAGATAATACAGAGGCTGACGCCCACCCCAGCCATGCACTTAACCCAGAAAACCTGGAAAGAGCCCAGCACTGCAGTGAAAACAACCACCTTTCTGGAATCCGTCCTGGCCCAGCTCAGGGAACGCTCCCACAAGCTCCTATATATGAACATTCCTTGCCTCTCCTCATGTCAGGAGGCTCTGCAGAGAACACAAAGTCCATGGAGAAGACTGGTGGGATTTTCCATGATGCTGCTTAACATTGATCTGTGCCTTTCAGCTGGTGCAAATGCAGAAACATAGGAGATTATACTCCTACTGTTTAAATCCTTTGAAGAATAAGGGACAGGGTTTAAAAATAAAGAGCTGTGATGCAAAAGGATGTGTTTGGATGTCCTAGCTTAGTCAGCAGTAGTAATTACATTTAATTATGAAAATCATAATAATCTTCAAGCAGCATTAACTTTAAACCAACTAAATCTATGAAATATCTTCAGCTTAATTTGTAAATACTATTACATAATTACTGTATCTCTTCTGATACCAATTTAAGCAGAGAATTTAGTCTCTTGAGGCACATTGGACAAAGACTTAAACATCAGCATCAATATCTTCTTGTTATTTCCACAATTATCTTTTTTAATACCAATAACTAAATACAGTTTTGAAGTGCTGCTTTTTCTAAGTCTTATCTTGCTTTGAGTTTCTCACTTCAGCTGAAATTCAAAGAACACAAGGAGCATTAATCCAACAAGACAAAGCTAACACAACTCCCATCAACGGCTGGCAAAGTAACAAACCAACTGCACTGAAAACCAAAAGAAACCCCTGTATATGTAAATGCTGTAAGTCACAGGCATGGGTTGTTTTCTTCTTTAACTTTTTTCATCCCATGTACAGCAGCAGTGGCACACTTCAGCTGGAGGCAACCCGATAAACGCTCACTTGAACTGTGGCTTGCTAAAAGGGGGATCCTCAGACTGTTCTTTCAGAGACATTTCTCATGGTAATTCTTTATTTACTTCCTCATAACGATAGGTAAACCTAAAGTAAAAATATTTTAAATATTCTATGTGTTTGTGGTTTTGAACGTAAAACAGAGGGATTACTAAATTCCTCAATGTTTCCATTGAAAGCTACTGCCTGGGGTCTTCTAGGGCTGCTTCGGACTGAAACTGAGGAAAATTCTTGGATGTTTCAGAACTTTATGAATGGTTAAAAATATTAAGTGATAAACCCAGATTGTTTAACTTTTCATTTGTCAGAACTCATGTTCCAAGAAAACAGACATTGACAGGAAAGTTTGCACAACAAATCATGGCTTAGGTTGATAAACACAAAATAGTTCAAAACCCATCTTCAGAACACTAATGATAATATAATACGGTTCAGTTTCTGAATCAAATTTCTCAAACTCAGATAGAAGGATCTCATGTGCATGTAAATTAACAAAGCCATGGCAGCGACTCGCCTTTCAAAGGCAGAGTCCAAAAGGAGCTGTGAAGTCCTTTGCAGCTCTAAATGTAAAATACCACACACATCTGGCAACAGTCCCACTGCAGGGAAAAAAAAGAAGTTTCCACCTTAATGTAAGATTATGGCCCTTACAAAGGCAGACCTGATCTCTCCAGAAGAATGAAAATGATACGAATCAAAAGCACTGGCAACCTGGTGTCACCATATCACCTTTCCATAGCCAGGTGGCTGCTATCACCAGAACTGACAAGCTCGCTCTGTTTAGAGCACACTCTGAACATGACTGTGACTTAAGACTACGTTCTGTATGCCAAAGGAAGGATGCTTTTTCCTTGCCTTTCTTTTTTCCCCTATAGCACTTTAATGTCAGACCCTGTCCTTAAGCTATTTAATCCACCCAGGTAAGGAACACTGTGCCTCTCATGCTGACCCGCACACTTGGGAAGTGCATCTCAGTATCACCTTCACGTGCCTGCAATTATGGATTTCCCATTCTGTTGCAAATCAGGGAGCCAGAGAGTGTAGGAGGGCTCCAGAGCAGGGGCAGGTTTGTCAGCAGCAACAGCCCTTGCTGCTTCTGTGCAGAGATCGCTGTGGATGGGCAGCATCCTGCCAAGGATGAAATGGCCCCTCAGCCATGGAGAATCAGACTTCTCGCTCTGTAAAAGGAGGTGTTTTCTTTTCCTGCAGTTGGCAGGTGTGCCCCTCTGAGGAGCCTTCCTTCAGAGGTATCCAGGCCCTCTCATCATTCTGACTGATCTTAGGAGAGAACCAGCCCTTAAGCAGACAAAATGCGAGTTGTCAGACACTCGGAGGTAACACTGTTGACAGGGTCTCATGTCACACTCGAGTAAAAACAAAAAATTGACTTGCTTTGAATAATTAACCTGTAAACTAACTGGGATGAACTACGGGTTGGTGTCCCACCACTTTCCTCAGAGTACCAACCTTCTGACTGGGAAGAACATCCCAGACTAGCCAGTTACACTGCTGCGCTCCCAATGGAAGGGTTGGATGGTAGGATTGTGGGATGTATACCCATGGGTGCTCTGCTTTGAAGCTGAGCTTCCTGTCATTATGTCTGTCACTAAAAACATTTGATTATTGATCAAGAGAGTTACATGTGATCGTTGCATATTTCCCCTAGAAGTGTGTGTAAAGAGTGGTTCAAAGAACACCAAAATGCAGTTGTGTGTTAAGGCTTAAAACACAAATTCCAACAGCATCTTTGCTAACTACCCACACCAATATTAGAGGCTTGTTCCCAGCTCACAATTGGGGTTTTAGATGGGTATTCTAACTCTTCAGCATTGATGAATATTATATATTCTAGTACTGAAGGTATGTGACTATAAATCAGGAGCAATGTGTAAACCAAAGATTTGTGTTACTGAAGTGAAATGTCGAGGAGATGAACATCTCAGGGCATCCCAGACCTAGCACATGAATCAGCCTCAGAAGAGTCTAAAGTTTGCTACAGCTCGGGCAAACATTCATATTCATGGCAACATGTGCACCTACCTCGTCTGCAAAGCTTGGGCAGGGAATACACACCAAACATCCCACCTTCACTCAGACAGTTGAAGAAACTAAATATATTTAATTTGAAGATTCAAGAAACAGGGAAGACTATGATTGCATGATATTTCTTTCCAGGTGTAAACACTTTGTCTTACCAGTTGGTTTTGCAGAATCCTGTTCTGCTTTCACAATTGTCCCCAATGCTCTTTTACCCCGCTTGGCTGAAATATCCCCTCACTGTATATCCTGCTGCCTCTTCTGCACAGTCTAGACTAGGTTAGCTTTTCTCCTCTCCTTCAGCTGAAACACTCATCATGTATATCCATACCTAAGCCACATAATTCAGGATTAATCGTTCCACTCTGCTAAATGTCATTGACTTCTGCTCATTTTTAATTCAACGTTTTTTTACTTGAGGGCTGAGTAAATGGTAATAGCCAAGGACAGCTTTATCCAGCACATAAAGGGCACCTTCCGTTTTTGAACTCCGAGGACAATATTATACAAAAGTGTTCCAATGTAACTGAAGATAACGTACCAATTATTTACGTACCATAACGTACCATATTTATTTCTGAGCTCAGGGATTAACTTTCCATCCTCCAATAACTATTTTTTTCTTTTTACAACCTTGCAAATTAAATCACGCAACGTGTTTTTACTAAAAAATCCAAATCCTCACAAAACAGCAAGAAACCATCTGAAACTCTCCCTGGGCAAAATTTGTGCTACACAGAATTGGCAGGTGCAGGCAATGAATGTGACACAAAGTGCAGTTTGTGTAATGTGCCAGAGACTGAAGCTTGACAGCCAACTGCTGCCCCCGTCTCCGGCATCGCTGCCTTTCCTTCTCGTGCTCACAGGCAACCCTGGCACTCCTCTGCAGTGCCCCCACCTCTCTGCACTTTGCATTTTGCACACCTGTGATGTCAGTGAAGGAAAGGCACAGCAACAAGCAGTGGAACCAGGGGTTCTGATCAGGCTATGCCAACCACCGCTTTAAAGGGGAACAGCCAAGCAAATCTGGCTTTGCTCACTCCAGCCTTACTGCTGAGCCCGGTCAGGGAACACGAGCAACAGCTCAGCAAGTCAGGAATATGAGGGAGAGGAGCAGAAAGGGGCTGCTCTGAAAACAGGGAGTCTCAGTGACGGGCTGAGCTGGTGCTTGAGCCCAGGGGGAATTGCATGATAGTCTTTGTGGTTGTCTAACACATTTAAAGTAAATTGAACAAGAGTTTTCTCTTTCTAGCAAAGTCTGCATGGCTGCGTCTCAAAAGATACACAAGTTTTCCCAGGAGGACTTGGGTGGGGACAACAAGCAGCCACACATACAAGGCCAAGCTTCTGACTGAGGGATGCCCCTTCAGAGTGTCTTTAAGAAATTAAGCTTAAATATTTCCACCATTTTCCCTGAGCTGCTCAACCCAAACTACAAAACCATCTGCTACCAAAAAAAAGCACTGCCTATTGATGTTACAGGACGAACAGATAGGCGAGTTGGCTCACACACACACCAGCAGACCAGAGCCCTCTCGGGTGGGACAGGCATTTCCGAGCCATGCAGTCACAGGAGCAGGCTAAAATGTATCCCAGGGTTTCAGTACAAACTCGCAACCCAACCCCAGCAAATGCTCTCAGAACATTATCTCATGGCTTCAGTGCAAGCGGGACACTCGGACCTCTCCAGAGCCCCGTATCCAGTCAAAGATCAAATGTAGAGTTTTTTATGTGTGCTTTGAAGAAGAAATAGGAAAATATTTCAGAAGACTACTTTGTTCACACTAAAAGAACCCTTTACATGCATTTGCCTGAATCAATTTGTGAGTCTATAACAACTGGTCAAGCAATTTCAACAGATCAGAACAGTAGGGAAACAAAAATAATCAAGGCAACAGCTTGAAAATGAAGTCTTTCTTTTTCTCTTAGGGAATAAGAATTTTGTTATGAAATTCATAGAAATTTATTTTTTAACACAATCTCCTGCTACCCACAGAAAGTAAAATGCTTATTTTGGGACTACATTAAATTGGTTATTTACTTGTAGTAGTTATCTTTTTTTTTTTTTTTCTCTCCGCTCCCCAAAAAATAAAATAAAAATTCCTATTTGACCTGAACTATTTTTCTGGTCTGAGCCATCTGCATGATAAAACTGACAACAGCCAATCAACCCAACCCCATCATCCTTCAAATGGTTCTTTACATTCACACATTTTATAGACCTAATGGGAAAATGCTTTGTATGCTTCCATTTAGGAAAAATGAGCATTCTTGCAAGAGAACACCAGTATAAGTCCTAAACCAGCAGAGCCAAATGCCCAACAGCTCAGGCAGTTCTGAGCCTCCCACCCTGCCATTTGAATCCTCGTTAGGGCTGATTGGTGCTTTTGCAGCTAAGCCTAATTAAGGGTGTGGAGGTGCAGACCTGCAAAGCTCAGGTGTGCTCTCTGTGCCCTGTTCCCTTTGCAGCTGTTGGTGACCAGTTCAAGAGCTGCCCTGCTCAGTGCCAGGTTATGGACATTGGTATCTCAGAGCAAAGCAGGCAGTGCTGCACTTTACGCTCCCCTGACTTTCCTTCCTCCTTTATCTCATAGATATGGATCACCTCCTAAAAGTGAGACAGAAGATCATAAAAATCTTTTTGTAGATCTGCTTTGCCACTTACTGCAACATGAAGTTATACTCATGCCTTAGCTTGTGATTCCAAAAGCAATGCAATTACTTCTCCTCAGGAAGTAAAAAACTCAGAGAGAACTGGGTTTCTTAAAAAATTTGTGTTGTTTTCCCGCCCCTGTTTTCTTTCCCCATAATTAACCGTTATCTTAATGTGGTTCAGAGTCTGTTCAGAGTCTGACACTCATGTAAAGTTGATAGGTTAGCATTGAAAGCACCAGAAGAACAGAAACAAGAAAGGAAAATTAAGAAACCTCATGTTACTTGACTTCCCCACCTACAGTGCTGTGTGCCTATGAATCCACTGATATTTGATTTTTTTCTGTTCAATATGTAACTTCTACATTTTAGATAACACACACACACACACACACAAAGGGAATTTATTTTGTTTTGAGGGTTTTATATATGCTTCTGATTTTTCTTTTTAACTGGAGAATGTGACTTAAATTTCTGAACATATGAAGAGTGGAAATGCCTCAGCATTAGAAACACAATGGGAACAATTTTAAAGCTTATAATTTTCATAAAGCATTTAGATACATTTCAAATCTAAATGAGCTGCTGATGAGAGAACTGGTTTTTCATTTTATGTGACAGCAGAGTCCCAAGATCCTTGTTCAACCATGACTCTCACTGAAATTTAGGAAAAAATTGTCTGAGCCAAGACAGCAGGATTCAGTCCCAGAGATTTTTCTGCGAGGCCCTTGGGCCAAATTCACTCTTGATTTAAATCAGACCAGCAGAACTGAAGTCAATAAAATGCCACTGATTTATATTAGCTCTTATTTATTGCTATAGCACCCATGCTTACTTCCATGCCCCCACTGTAATCATTCTCCACCATTCATTAGGCGCATCTATAAAAGCTGTCAGAAAGCACAAGCCAACTGGCTGCTCTTTCGAAACGCTCCAAATGTCAGATTTCCCTCATTTGCAAAAAAAGGTCTTGATCTTACTAATACCGGTGGAAATAAGGATTCCTACAATGCAGCCCCATGCTGCCCTGTTGGGGTAAATGGGATAAAAGTCAAGAACCGGAACACAGATCTCCTGTGAGCATTAATGTTTGCATTGCTTTGAGGTGTGGTACGCAGGAAATTCTAGGGCTGGCTCTTTCTGCATTATTTTACTGGTAACTTCAGTTCTATTGAACAATGTGAAACCTCTTAGTGATATTTTTAGACAGATTCTCTGTCATTTCCTACTGATCTGCGTTATTTTTTTTTCCCTTTTGTCATTGTTCCGCAGAGATGCTCAAAACTTATTTGCATCAAAATACCCAATTATCCCATTATTTATGCAAAATGACAAATCCCTTCAGTGTCTGAAGACAGAATGGGCAGATGCCTGGCAGTGTTCAAACAAGTGGTTTGCTGAAGAACAATGAGGCAACTGCAAAGTGGATCCCCTGGCAGCCCTTTCGTTTAGCTCTCGGAGCGACTTGATGCTCCCAGTGTGGTTTCCTTCTGGCAGAAACCCAAGTGATGGCTCCACGCCACAAGCAACGCAGTCCAAGAGGTCCCACAGCCTCACGTGGCTCCCTCAGTATATGCCTAATGCTCCTTTCAGCCACAAAGCTTTAAAACACAAAACCTAGAGGCGTTTATCCCCAAGGCCTGGATTATCTCTCCTCCAGCATAAACCCCCCAAGACATATAAAACATCAGCACAGAACAGTTCTGCATGAGTTTTTTGGTCAGCTGACCCACTCCCCTGAAACTGAATTACTGCTAACATAGATGTAACCACTCTTCTGAGAACTTTTAGGTTCCTTCTCCAGAATCTCCAGTGAAACTCTGGCTTAGTTCCCTATGTCCCTGGTGATGTCATAAAACAACAACAAAAAATCACTCTCAATCTACAAAGCCAGTGTGGGAATATCTACTCAGCTAGGCTGCTTTCTTTCGTTACCCTAGTGGGTTTTATCAGGACAAAGATATAATTTTAATATGTTGATTATTTATCTTTTACTCTGTCCTGCTAATTTTGAAGGAACAAGAAAATGTAAAAATCTAAAGTAATTAAGGAGCTTTCCTTAAAACAAGAAGATCCTACCCTGTATCTCACAAGTACCTCAGCTATGCACCATACGCCGTGCCATGTAATCTCTTAGGCATTTACTATTTAAATAAACAAATCACAGGCTGAGAAGCAAATGTACAACACTTTCAATGTGAAAGTAGTCCTACTTACGTGATAGACTTTATTTTCAGGGGCCGAAGCGCAAAACCTTTGGTCTAAGTTAGTGAGGTATCAATCATCTTCTGAAAACTGCTTTGGTTCCATGCTAGCCTGTTTTTCCATGAGTAGATCCCGCTGAAAGATGGACAGATGGTTTGAAAAGAAAGGAGTCAGTATGACTGTGAGAGAGATAACAGTTCTGGTGAGTAAGTGCTGTAAAACATGGGAGAACAATGGAAGCTTAGAGAAGTCTTTCCCCTCTTTTTGGCCAACTAGTTGTACTTGAATCAAAACTACTGTCCTCCAGGTGCATTTCAGTGTGTGGGATTTGATTCTGATGAGGTGTATCAACATCAGGCTGACACAACTCAGCAGTTTGTCCAGGAACAATTACCTGCCAGAATTTTGGACCCTATTGAATTTCCATTGAAGTTACACTGCTTTCATTGAGTTTATCATTGATTTCAACTTGGCTTGAAACAAGGCATTCATTACTGAGATGTTATTGAGTTAAGTTGCTGTGTATAGAAAATTTAAAAGTTAAGAAACTTAAAGAATGACATCTGAGCACAAGAGAGCTGGGCTGCTCTTTGTTTTTATTCAGATATGTATCTAGTGTTTTTAAAAAACTTCACTGCCTTCCTTATTAATGTCTTGAGGCAAGGAGTATAACGTATTAAGATGGGTTGATTTAAATTTGTTGATTTGTTTGAATGCCCATATCTGTAATGCACTAAGGTAAAAAATGCACATACAGCTATGTGCTCTATCAGCTATATTAAATTGTCTTTTTATTATTATTCAGTATCTCTTGTAAATGTCAAAACTTTACAGCTGTTATAGTCAACTTACGTGCAGAAACTTCTGGCTGAAATTTTGTAGTTCAGTATAGTTTGCCTGAAATTGAAAGAAATATATGTGACCTTAATTTAAAGCTCAAATCCCTGAACCCCCTGTAGCAGTAACTTTTAGGTTGTGAGACTGCTTCTATTAAAGTTTTTCCCCAATAAATGCTCTTGATAAATAAAGTAAGATTAAAATGCAGAAGCTTAAATGAGGCCACTCATCCAGCTGTCCAAATAGGCATAATATTTTCAATAATAATAAATCCATATTTACCAACCTATATACCCCTTTTCTAAAACGCTTCACATGCATAGTTCTCATTAAAGCAAACAGAACATGTTCTGAGACACTTCTGAGACAACGTCAAATGAATTTCTCTCCACAAGTTCCTATACTAATCTAGTAATCATTCCTCAAGGCTTTCTAGCTCTGCTGCCATATGGTTTTTGTGGGGAGAACATTAGAGTTGAATTTGGTTGTCGGCATTTGTTTTGTTCACAGGAGCATCCTTCACCCAAACAGATAAGTCTATATAGTCAATATTCATGATGGGGCTGTTACATTTCCCTTACTTTATGGAGATGACTCCTTTACCAAGTGAGTCTGTGACAGGAATTCCTTCATATAACTCATTGACTTGCAGTTTGTGTTGCATTTTTTATTCTTCTCAAGTGATGTATGCATCATCACCTCCTCTAATCACCTTAGCTCTGTGAGATCCCTCTTGAATTCCTTAAAAGTCTTCTTGGAATTCATGGAGCAAATCGGTGTGTATGACTGGGAAATGACTCTACTCCTCTCATCCTTGCGATGCATGGCAGCAATTATGTGATTCTAAACAGTCCGTGTAAGCTTCAATACTTAATGCACAAAGTCCTCAAAAGGCAGGAGGACAATGGCTTGCATTTGAACAGAAGGAATTAAAAGGAGCAAAACCATTGCAGAAGGGAGCCAGTCCACGGGAAAGGAGACAGATGTATCAAAGGAAGGGATGAATACATCAATGTATTTATGAGCGTTGGTCTGGGATGAGGAACTTCAGCTGTGAAAAAAGGGACTGCTCCTGAAAAGCCACAGCAGGTGGGCTGCCTACACAGATCAAATTCACTTAAAACAGGGGGGAGAATGTCACTGAATGTCACTTCTTCTCTGCCGAAATCCAGCTGAGGGAGTACAGTGCTCCATCTGGCAGAAAAATAGTCAGATCTACAGAGGAAAAATTTTGACTGTGTTCACTTGGGAGAGGCTGAGACATACATCTAAATACGAAAAGCCATTAGTGAGAAAGGTGAAATTTAATTTCTCCCTTCTCTTTTCTGTTTCCCACTTATTTTTTCCTTATTTTTTCTCATGGGGGTGATTTTCTTCATCATTGCCAGCTGGTCTGAAAGCAGTGAAATATCTAGAGCATTTCAATTTTATCCCTAAGGGTCATGCCGTATCAAAAGGCATTTTAACATTATGATATGTAACTTTATTTTGTCATTTGTTTAGCCCTAATTGTGATATCTGTATTATTTAATTTTTTAATGCTTTCTTGTTAAATTTTCTTGCATATGGTGGAGGTGACCTAAATGCCCCCCATTTGTCATTTGTCTATTTCTACTGCACAGCAGAATAAAAATAGGAGGACATCACATCCTCTCTAAGATGTCTTGATCATGTTTTTAACTTTGATGTATTCTGAGTGTGCCCTTTCCTTTGTGATATGCAGTGCTTCTTGCAGCAACTTTTAACAATTGAGATTGATTTCTTGGCTTTCCCTTTACCCACAGTCTAAAGCTTCTTTAGTTTTCCAGTTGCCACCATCCTTCAGTTTCCAAATCTTGACATTTTCTCTCAAAATTTTCTAAATGATTCCCAAGAATCCATGGTTTGATAATTCTTCTCAGTGTATCTTTATATACTATGCTTTATCTGCATGTAATAATAAAGCACTGAGACAGTAAACAAAAACTTATTTCAGAATTCTTCATAAATTTTAATTTAAATGCTTTTGCCTTTCATATTGCTAGAGACAAATGCAATTACTGTAAGCACAGGAAGCACATGCTTGGCTTCCCCTGAAGTGATACCGCTGTGTTTCTTATGTCTTCATTTTCTTAAGGAAAAGCTTGGGAAATCAGAGGCATTGATCACCTTACGGTGATTTGATCACTTTATGGTGTCACTGAGAGCATGTCACAACTATATAATACATTCCTGTTTCTCACAACACTGTTATCAGTGTGATATTGAGGATTTAAGGCAGTTACCTAGGCAGCTGCATTGCTGGCATTCCTAAACGCCAGGGTGTACGCAGGTGGGACTGCCAGGTGTGCCATCCATGCAGAGGAGACAGAAGGAACCCCATCTCAGTAAGGCCCATTGCCTCTTGTTTTATTCAGAAACTAAAATCCTGCAAGGTTTAACAGCATCCCTTTGCAATATAGTCTTCTGTGCAAAGAAGACTTCTCAATTTACTGGACAAGTCCAATATGAGAGGAAATCAGAAATAAAAAGCTCTACCCAAGACCGTTCTGTGCCTGATTGCCTTGCAGTGGTGAGCACAAAGGAGGAGCACATGTGAATTGTTCCTTGTTCTTCTATTTCCAGCAGGGCAAAGCACCCACTGTATCCAGTTTTTCCAGCACCAAGAATGCTAGTCATAGAAACAACCATGGTATCACATCAAAATTAGGAAGCAGTTGAGAAACTGGTGGCAAAGGGGAGAAGTCTCACAACTTTGTCCTTAGCAATTTGTGTGCCTGATAGGAGCAATCTCTGGGAAATTCTCACAAACAAGTGAAGTGCAAGTTTCCCCACAGCCACAGGAATATTCCTACTTTTTTCTGTACATTTTTTTGTTTGTTTGCTTGTTTAAAGAAGGAATGCCATAAAAATAAGATGTTATTAAAACAGGAAGGCTTATCTCATCTTAATTCTTTCTGAATCATTTCCCTGCAGTTTATTTGCCTTTTGTGACAGCTCACATTAAAAAGGGTATTGATTTATTTTAGTGCACAACTGAAAAAGGCAAGCTGGGGTGATGGAGAAAAAGAGAAGAAAATAAATACGTAAGATAACCCAACCATGCTTTGCAGATGTATAATGTTAAGTTCAACGCCCAGGTGCTGGTGATCCTTCATACATTGGATTATAAAACTCTGGAGTTCAATGAAAATTCTGGATAAGAGAGGAAGTATTATTTTGTGCCAGTAGTAGGAATGGGCTAAGAGAGCAGAATCTCTTCAGTGAAAAGCATCATTTCCAGAAGAGATAATTAAATATGGTATTAGTTGACTGAAGGAATACAGCTGGAATACAGCCTGGTGTTTTGTTTGATTGAAACCCATACAGGTGGGTGCATTTAACCAAGTGAGAACTGGTATGAATGAGGTTAAGATTTTAAAAGATGAAGTGTAGGAGTTAATTGCAGTTGGCAGGGGTGTCTGATGCATGTGCAAATGGATCAATGCTCTTTCTTTTCTCTCTCCAATACCATATAAATCTCAATAGCTATTGCATGAATCAGCAGGAAAGAAGACCTGACAAATCAATTTCTCATTGACAGGATCTCCAGAACTTAGTTCTTCTTTTTGCCTTTAGTGTTATCCAATATGGCCAATTTGAAAATTAACTGTAAGTAAAATTCAATCCTTTTGGAAGTCTGAGCTTGATTTCAAAGCAAAAATGCTCATTTAAAACAAATGTCTCCACGTTCACCTTTCAGCAATCAGTTGAATCTAAATGTGTGTAAATCCAGCACCCAAAAACGGAGCTGAAACTTTCATTGGGTGTACACAGAGAAAGAAGTTCCTCACTGAAGAGGATGATTTCTGGCAGAGCTACAAGGACATGTAAACCTGGAGAATTAGGCTCAGTGTTAATCTCTACATAGGAGAAGCCTAAAAAAGCTAGGAATCCTTCAGCACTAACTTACTTATTTCACCTGAGGACTACATTTCAGCTTCAGCCTTGATTTTTTTTTTTTTTTTCAGTCCTTCACTCTGGAATGCCCCTGAAGTCAGGTAAGAGTGAAGGAACAAAAAGCAAAGGAAAAATAACATATGTCAGAATATTATTATTAACATTAGCATAACCATCACCTTTCAATCAGGTGCAGTGTCAGAGGTAGCCAAATCTAATAAAAGATTCAGTTCAAATTTTGCTTGAGCTCTAAGCACAGATGGAGCTGTTCCCTGCTTTTCTTAAAGTATTTCATTAGACTACAATATGTTTGGCAGTTAATCCTCTAGAAAGAAGAGTGACATCAGTGCTGTCCTGTCCCTGCTCAGAAATGTTACGTGCACTTTCACTGTGTCTCGTGAACCTACAGTGCCCACCCCAGCTTCTTCCACAAACCTGTTATCCTGCTCTGCTGCAGTGAAGGTGACCAAAACACCTGCGAAAGGAAAAAAAAAGTAATTAAAAATTTAAAAATCCTTCTGAAAGAGGAAAGAAGAGCAAGAGAGTAACTGTATCTGTATTCCCACGTAATCCCACCTATCTTGTGGAGACCAGTGAGATCAGTGTTGCAACTGCTTAAAGTCATGGTGGAAATTATAATTCTGTGGAGAAACAAGTAATTGAAAAGAGAACATTTCCATAGTCGTTATTACAGTTCTTAAGCTCAGCTCCAAACTGAACAGACACTGTATTTCCTTTCTAGGAATGTCCATTTGAAAACATCTATATGTGACTAATAATGCAAACTCCATAGTCCATAAAATCACCCAAGCCAGTTCTCTTCAGCCTTAAACTGGTAGGATCTTGGATCAAACCATTTACACAAAAATGCCAGCTTATTTAAAAACTGAAAAAAATCTGGAAATTCAGAGAAATTAAATAATTTGCTCAGGGAGGCAAAATAAGTCAGCTACTGGGCTACGAGGAAGCTCCTTTTTTTTTCTGGTCTTCACAGAACAAGGCGAGTGTGTTACTTTATTCATACAAACAAACTAACAACACAGAGCTTTGGCCATAACCAACTTTGTGTATGCAGGAAATGAGTCAGCAGGAGTAGATCAGAGATCACTTTTTTAACTCTGATAGGAAGGCCAGATCTCTAGAAAAATGTGACTTCATGTTTCTATATGTACAACTCTCTGAGATAACATAGAAAGACGACATTAATTCCATAACATTTTTGTTTGTGACATTTTGCTGTCTGGGGTGTGACTTCTGTTTCTAAATACGGTAATATCAAATAACAGACTAACAGGTGGACTGTGCAATGAAGAATCAGCCCCCCAAGCGGTGATCCCAACCATCACACAGGTACGAAATGAACGCTGGACAGTTTGCCAACATGTAAATAAATGTGTAGTTATAAAACTGTGCTCCCATTTTTATTGCAGGATAAAAAGATATCTAAAAACACTAGGCAGACTGGTGATGGTTCAGTTATAGAAAAAAGGCAAAGTGAAGAGTTGTCAAATTCTATTGCTACTGCTCTGTTTTTGATATCCACGTGAGGCAAACTCACTGGCAGAAAAGTGAAAAGAAAGTTTATGAAACATTCCTTTCCCACTAAAGTTTGAGAAATTAAAACATATGTGTCTATTGAAGCCTATAGTTATGGTTTCTAACTATGCAAAACCTATTATTCATCAGCTTCCTTCATGTTGTGAAATTAAAACTGAATTAAAACTTATTTTTTTAGGATGTCCTGGCTTTGAATACACGCTATCTGATTAAATTTAAATCCCTAAATCCTTAAAAAAGTTCGTGAGAATCCTTTCCAAAAGTTAACTCTTTCTAATTTTCAGAAAGAAGCGGTAAGATGGGACGTTCTGCTTTCTGCCACCCCGTATCTCTGATCTCTGCGAGCAGAGGCAGAGTTGCAAGCCCCCAAAGGACAGGATGACCACTGCACCCTTCTCCATGGCTTGCTGCTCCATCCCCCAAAAGAGGGAGATGCTGATAAAACCACTGGTTCTTCCCTTTCTTCAGATGGGAAAAAGGTATGTGGTCTTTTTGGAGAAATAAAATAAAAGAAACTCTAGGGAAAAGCTACAAAATGTGAGCTCTAAACATGAATAGTTAGCAGGACGATAGATTCCAAATCTGGTTCTCTAATTGTACGGACCATTGGACAAACCTGGATTTAAGGCAATCTGGGGAAATGAAGGGGCTCCAGGTGACTCTGTCAACAGAGCTATTAATAAATAATGACTTTCTCAGATAAGGGACACGGAAACAAGACACTGCCTGCTGCTCCTCTGCACACTGCTGAGAGCAAAGCATATTTGCACACACCTTTTTTGGCACTTAGGAAGGGGAAATTTGGGGTTTCTGTTGAAAAATGAAATGCTTTCTTTCCAGATCAGTGGCTGATAGCACTCTGTTCCTAGCAAGAAAAGGGTTTTAAATATTGACAGTATTTCTTATGTTCTGCATGAGGAGTAAGTGGACACATTTCTTTATCTCCTGTTATCCTTTCCTACTTCATTTTTTTTCCACAACGCTTTTCTCCATTTAAAAAGCAGAAAAAAGTAATATTTCCTTAGTTGAAGCAATACACCTTCCCTGATTTGGTTCACTTTTTCAAATTGTCTATTTAGTTTTATCTCCTTGCCTTTGTAATTCTGCATTTTGTTTAATCTGCAGTACACAGGAGAGTGGTAGGATTACAGGAACAAAATGAGCGGCGTAATGCAACCCGAGGAGGATGTGGCAAATGGGGACTTACTGGCAAATTGATCTGAAGGGATTATTTTAAAGTCATCTTTTCTAAAGCTCTATTTTAATGGGATTAGACAGGTGCCAGATACATATTTGATTTCACAAACTTTCAGAGACCCTTGTCTGCCTATGATATCTCTGTGCTGTAAAGGATGCTGCAGCTATGATATTTGCTTTATTTCAGGGTAAATTCCATAGGAAAGTAGGATATTTTAAAGCTGTGGAAAGATGTCAAGAAACCAGAAAATAATGATCTTGTGCCTTTATAAATATCCTCTTTCTTGATTTTTTTCCTTTTTTTCTTTTAATTCATCATTACAGCCTACAGTTAAAATATCTAAGGAAGTGCTGAACTTTGTCATATACATGGGACTGACATATTTTACCAGATTTTATGTTTCTTTCAAACCTACAGTAATGTCATTGATGTAGTTGTTCCATATATTTTAACTGACTTCAATTTCTTGGTTGAGATCTTTATCCTGGTGGAGGCAGAGGCACAATTACAATCCCTTAAGTTTCCATCTTTCTATTTACCGCTGACCTTACTCATACATTATGTTCTTTATGAATCTCAACACTGACTTTCCTCATGCATTGTTTTCTCAGCTTTCCTCATGCTTTGCATAGAGCCAGGAGATGAAGAGCTGTGTCCTCCATGACCACGGTTTGTGGAGATACTCAAGGCAATGTTCCTGACAAGGCAAGCTGGTGAGGCCCTGAAGTCCATGATGCCTTCATTAATTTTTCCACTCCTTTAGATTTAAATGTTGATTTTTGCAACATGAAAATGTTCCTGAAGTTTCCACTGGTTTACATTAAAACACAAGGAAGACTGTTTGAAGAGGAATTGAAGGAGGCTACCTAACTCCACCCATGAAGATAACACATCCATGTCAATCCAATCCAACTGAGTTCAGCCCTGGCAATGTTTTTTTAGACGACAGTCCTGTCCAGGTAAGGATTTTCCAAAGTGCTTCCCACTAAGAATGTCTGGTCCCACCAGGCTGGGGCTACCAAGCAGTAAATCAAACTGGCTGCAGTCAGTTAGTTCTGTATTCCATGTTCACTTACAGTGTGGGTGGATTGGGCCTAAGGGTTTGCACTCAGGTAAGGGTCTTGCAGCCATTTCACACAAAGGAAAGACTCCAGGTAACTGAGAAGAATTTTGGTTTCTCTCTTTTCTCTTCCCCAAATGTATTTTATATTGTTTGGCTAAGCAATATGAGACTTGTGGGGATAGAAATGTTTCACAGAGAATGATAATATTATTTTGCAAAAAACAGGGACAAAATCAGTCCGTTTATTTTTTTAAATTTCAGTCTTCCCTGGTTTTACACAAGGCTGAGCTCAAGAGGCAACACACGTGGCTCATCCCAGAACAATGGCCTTAAACTACTTCACAAATGAGACACAAGAGCCCCAGCAGCAGAGACAGAACAGGAGACGGGCTAAGGGGAGGTTTCAGTGTAATTAGTTATGCTTAATGTACTTTCAAATTCAGTGTGGAGTTCAGCTCTTCCAGATCACCTCAAAAACGAAATGGGGCCCTTTCTAAGCTGCCAGAAAAGATTTGACTCTGGTACTGAAGGGCCTCCAGTGCAAATTTACTTGTATCATTAGAAAAGCCATTTCCTCTTACTTGTAAGCCTAATGAAAGTACACTTAATTTGTAATTTTGTATAATTATAGATCTTGATGAGACAGATGAATGTGAATTCAGTATCAGCTTGTGAGTTCATCATTCCTCGTATCATCCATTTCTCAATTATCTCTAATGGTTGTCTTCAAGAGATTTATATCTTGTCATTTTCCTGCTACCCCACGTAACATATCCTTGCAAAGCTGCACCAGTGATTTGTCTTAAGGAGACCAATTTGTGTCCCACACCAAGTTTCGGAAGGTTGGGCTTCTAAAATACTTCCAGACTATCTATCTCCAGTGTAGATTCTAATTTCACAGATTCACAGCATATGCTGAGATGGAAGGAACCCCAAGAACCATTGGGTTCAACCCTTAGCCTGCCCCAGAGTCACACCGTGTGCCCGAGAGCCTTGTCCAAATGCTTCTTCAACTCTGGAAGGCTTGGAGCTGTTACCACTTCCCTGGGAAGCCTGTTCCATTTCCTTCCAGCTCTTGGTATTCCTTTTGCTTGCTTTCCACCTCCAGAACAGCAGCCAGGTACTCCACCACTGATGCCTTCTCATTTCAAAATTGCATCACCTTCCCTCCTTTGGAACCTTGTTTCAGTACCTGTTAGATCTCAATAATACAGCTCGTTGTTTCTCCATGCAATTCTTTTTTTTTTATAGACATTAGAACAATTTCCTAAATGTCCTGTGTGGTTTTCCAGCTCTTGGCTTTCTCTTTCTAACTTTCCTGTTATGTCCTCACAGATAATTCAATGGCAAAGTGACCTCCACCCTTGGCTCTGGGCTGTATGTCACAGCTGCCTTCTGGGTCTCTCATTGCTCCTCTTATTCATAGTAATCTTTTCCTCACAGTCATGTTTGGTTTTTGTTTTTTTTTTTTTCTTTCTTTTCTTTCTTTTATCTGCTGAACTTACTCCCAGGGGCAATGCTTCCAAGAGAACTCTAAGGCCTAGCAGTAAAAGCAAACATGAGTCACCCTGGGGAAGGCCTGTGTGCTTTTCAGAATTTGTTACTGGTTCTTCAGGGAACTGCATATTTCTGAAAAAAATGCATACAGGACAAAGATGAGCAGTTCATCTTCCACGACTCCCCCAACAAGAAAGCGGCCATCCAAATAATTCAGATATAAATAATATTTTTTTAAAATCCCACATTTCTAATCTCCTTTTTATCCTTTACATGGTCATCTCCCAGTACTGAGGGCAAGGATTCATTTCCATTTCGGAGTATGGAATAAGTAAGCTCACATATTATGGTGGTTTTTCTGTGCTCATTCATCTTACTGACTTTCATCTTGAAAGCCTTCAGGATCAACTGAGAACATTTTTTTTTTATTATTTTTTTTTTCATTTTTTTCATCCTAAGGTGATGGAGGCAGCAGCCTTAGCAGAAACAAATTCTTTTCCATCAGAAGGAGAAGGGCTCATAACACAGCTCTGTTTATCATTCTCCAAAATAAGAAACACTGCAGCTGCTCGGTCTGCCACTTGGAAATGTTCAGAACCAGTTATGCTTTGTCATTACAACACCCACTATTATTTGCTTGACCAGGAAAATATTTCAGTGCTCTTATGATAAATATTTTGGTTATGGGTACAGTTAATTTTGCGCTGTATGATGTAATTGACTGCCCTTACACATCCATAGATTGTCAGGTACTCCAGGTACCTATCAACATCCTGGCTGATTATAGAAATGCTTGGAAGTTTTTTTCCTAAATTTAATAAACACAGTTTTATGAAACACCGAAACAAGCAGAGTTTAAAGAGCTGCAGATTTAAACCGATTGGAAAGACATTAAAATAAATGTAAGACAGATTCTATCCTAGAGCGCAAAAAAAAAATGCAGGTGACTTTGCATCTCCTGCTGATCAATCCTTATTGTGTTGCAAATGCTAAAGTCGTTTTGTTCAGTTTTATGGGCAATAAGCTGGTAGCTCAACACTACAAAAGGCGGGACAAAGATAAGCAGGGAGCAGTGCCTTTTTCAGTCAGAACTGCTTGACAGGAGTAGCCTTGCCCTGCCTTTCTCAGAGAAGCAATGATCGATGTAAGAATAACCCCAGACCAAACCCACGGCATCACTCTGCACTTCCAGCAGCTCCTAGGAAATAAGGTTTACTATTCTACTTAAGAATGAGGCAGAAATGATAGTTCTCAGACTCAAAAGATAAAAAGATTACCCAAGGGCTCTCATAACTTGCCTTTATTGCTAAATGTGGTTTGTATTTGGACAATATTTAGAGAAAGCTCTTATGTAAAGAAATTGTGAGCCCTGACT
This sequence comes from Grallaria varia, assembly GCA_013396735.1. Lineage (NCBI taxonomy): Eukaryota > Metazoa > Chordata > Aves > Passeriformes > Formicariidae > Grallaria > Grallaria varia. Next base: position 530,186 of record VWZG01007166.1, read on the forward strand.
ACCACTTGCTGACCCAGGCGAGATCTTGCCCTTGCTGACAAATATGAACTGGGAAGTGGGTAAGGGCCTGCCATCACAGTCTCACCTGCCACAGAAGGTTGGTTTGGATGATTTCTATCTTCAGATGTTTTGATTTAAAAATGCTTATAGTACAACAAACAGAAATGAGGCATAGTTTGGAGAATCAGGAGTGGCAAGGGAAAGAGTACAGCTTATAAAGAAATAGGCATGGTTACATAAATGAAGGATTGCCTGAAAGAAAAATTACAGGGAAAGAGCATGAATTTTGAATGACATTTTCATTACAAGGTAGAATACAAATATCAATGTAATTTTTCTAAAAAGGTATTTACTGCAGTGTTTTTAAGCTTACTAGTAATTCTTGGATATACCTGGCTGAAAACTTATCATGGAAACCATTTTAAAAGAGAAAAACTTGAGGTCGGGTCCATGGCTACTACATTTCCACAATTCTTTGGACAGACAAGTCCAACTCACTCCATCCAGCACATCATCTGCTCCTTTACTCTGTTACAATCCTAATGACTAAATAGAAGCAGATAAGGAAAAAATCTCAAATGATTGTGAAAAGAGGTGGTATAGTTCTTGGGAATTGCTCAGACACTAACAGCAGTACACAAAACTAGATTTGGAAGCTGGATAAATCTCCAGCTTCTAAGTGATGTCTCCCTCCTGCAGTAAAAAAGCTACATATTTGAAGAAATGAAATGAGAAGTGATTTTTTTTCTCAAACAGAGAGAAGAACAACTCAAGGAATAAGAAGATCAGCAGAACAAAGAGATTCCATGAATCACAATTTTCTCTGTTTTCTTTTCCTTTTACCATTTATAGAATGAAAATATCAAGCATGCAGATAGCTTACCCATGTAATGTTTCATTTCATAGGCTTTTATTTGAGAGAAGGCAATAGAGGAAAAATACAATAATCACATCTTGCCTGTCATATCATAACCGTAGTGTAACCTGGAAGATTTAGAAAGGGGAATAAAACCTGAAATGTTTAGAAGATTGCAGTGCATGGACGTGTATGCACAAAGGAAATCCTTGGCTAAGAAGTGCTCTTTCCCCCTTTTCCGAATTGTGGTACAGACAAGGACATTTCTATGTAAAGCAGAAACAATAATCCTCATTCCTGCAACTGCCACAAGGTTTTACAGCCATTTGCATAGCAGGAATTTCTTCTGGATTTTCTGACCTCCCCACAGAGATCATCATCTGGATTTCTGTAATTTTACGTGGCTTTGTTTTAGCCTTATATGCTCTGTTCTTGACAGTATTGGCACACAGTAGTGGCTTAGACTATAATAAGGTGTTAGTTTTTGCTTGTTTCCATCCCTGCTGCAGTGACTGGTGTGGATAATTACTGTATTCCTTCCTCTCTCCACCTTTCCTTTTCAAACCCATCCTTCCACCTTCTGGCAATGAAGGAAATGCTCGGGATGCCGGCATCACCTCTGTTTTGCTGATGCACTGCTCTGACTCTTGTTTCCAGGAGCTGCTTATTCTGACTCTCAGCTGCCGCGGGAAGATGTTCAGGAGCAGAGTGAGGGATATGGGAACCGCAGAAAGTCACTCTGGGGAGGCAGAACTTCGTTAGCTCATTTGGCCCCAATTTGTGGAGAAGTCTCACTGCTTCCAGTGGCTTGGACTTCACACCATCCTGTCACTTTATGCCTCAAAATTTACGCCTTCCTCAGGTAAAGGCTGGGAAGATCATCTGAGTTGCCTCTAACTCAATTTCTTTAGTCAATGATTTAGGAAGGAAGAGAAAACCACCAATCATTGTTTTCATCAGCAGACTCAGTTAACAAATCCCATTGGGACATGATAACCCTTTTAACCTTGAACCACACTCCTATTCCTTCCTTTTTTATACAGTTTTTGGGTTTTTCTATCTCAGTAAGTTACCAGAAAGTGAAAAAAAAAATAATAATTAAAAGCACAGTATAAAAAAGACAAGACATGAAAGCCTTTTCTGACTTGAGATATGACATCATCACTACCCTGAAGTCAGCTTAAGTCTGTCTTCCTCTTGGAACAGTGGGCTCTGGAAAAAGCCCTCAAGCCCAACATTACTTTAAACTTTTTTTAATCCCCACTTGCTTTAGCGCTGATCTGACAAACTGTTCTGCTGTGCTGAACTCACTATTATTGAATGATTGATTGGCAGGCGTCTCCTGCCTGAGATAGAGTGGCTGCTGCTGAGCCCGTGCTCCTTCCGCTCAAAAAGGACCAAGGAATTCAAAGATGCTTTGCTCTCCAAAGTGCCTCTTTATTATCCTCCAGCTCTTCTGACACTTCAGAAACGCAAAGTCAAGTTTCCCTTCTGCCTTTTCACTATTCGGAATGATTGTTTTGCTGCGTTTTTGCTGCACAAAGGATTGTGGTTCAAAAGCAGCACAAACTCCGTTAAATGACAGATAGCTGTTACTCCACATCCCTGGGCACCGGTACACAAGAGCTCAAAGGTGGTGATTTTTGGGATGGGAATGGAGTTGGGCTGAAGATAGATCCTTTACACCTCAAACCCTCAACGAAGACTTGACAGCAGAACAAAAGGAAAGTCTGGTTTATTCCAACCTCAAATAAAGGTTTTGTTTACAACAATGGGATCTGAACTGAACTTTGTTGTGGGCTTGGGCTAAAATCTTGTTCTACTTTCATGTCTTTTCTTCCACATTGCTACTGACATAAACTATTATGACCCCGAAGACAGGAGGTAGGAAGAGCATCCATGGCACTACCTCCTTTCCTCTGAAAAAACTACAGAAATGTAAGCTTGGGCTGACTGAATCCATAGATAATTGCTTGGAAGAGCCACCTGAACTGACAGCGGCTGCATCTGTGCCAGAAGGTTTAATAAATGTAGCACTGAAGCACATATGAAGAGGCAGCAACTGAGCTTTTCTGAATTCAATTTAAGGCAGCCCATTCTTTATGAACTAGAGCATTTAGCTACCATGAACCCCTCCAGAAGAAAAGTATGCTAAAAGAAATTTTTCTGTGCTGAGAATAACAATCTATGACTAGCACCTTTCATTTCATAAGCTATCAGCTACTTAAAACTATTTTAAGTACATATGTATTCCACTCATATGTATTCAAATTTTGCTAACACAGAGCTACTGTCACAGTGGTTAGTTCATCCATTACTTACATTAGTAACAAAAAAAAAATATTATTCTTCAGCTTCAGCATTTGGCAAATATTAACCCTCACACAACTCTAGATCTGGAAGGTATCAGCGTTTTACCTGTAAAGAATGTGAATGCCAAATATATTAAGCAATTTCTTCCAAAACTTCTCATTGAGATGTCTGAGACTTTCTAGCTTATTGTGCTTTCTCACAGCCATTACATTTTATTGATTTTCAAGAACTGATTAAAAACTGAAGGTAGAAAACAAAACCCAAGTTTGGTTATGAGTGGCAGAATGAAAGGAAAATCTAAGTGAGACAGACTACAGCAAAACTGGAGCTTGCCAAGCACCAGAGGGTTGGTGCTCTCCTGTCCCATGGCAATACTTTTATTTTCCAATGTCTTTATCACATACAGCACTGAGAAACAACACAGTGTGTGTAGGCAGGCTAATTAGTTCGTTAGCAAGGTTAATCATTACCTCAGAATGGTACCCTAGCCTCCTGCCATTATCCACCCAAGAAAACTGACTAATTCAGTTAGATGTGGATTTTTTAAAATTTTTTTAGATCAGGATACAGCTTCCACCTTTTACCTTATACTTGATAAGCTGTATTTTAGAGGCCATTGGTGAAAAAGGGAAAAGAATATACAATGTTGATTTATGTATTTAACAGTGTTCATGGTATTTTCTGGAATCAGGAAAAGAGATTAGAACTGAAAAAAAGATTAAAAAGTGGTTTATGCTTCCATGTTTTTGATAATTGAAAAAAATCCCCCACCATTTTTCTTCCAAAATTTTCCTTGAAACAACATGGTTGGACGCCTTTTGCACTAACTTCAGCTGCAGTTTGTTGTTCTCTGCTCACTGTCTGACAATATTTTCAGTTGCAAGTTGCCAAGCTGGACTTTTTTACTTATTTCCTCACATTTAATGGAAATACACAATTATTTCCTGTTTTATTCTCCTCTGGCTTTAGTTCTCTAACATTTTTGCACTGGTACTTCATCCCCTGACATCCCAAACAGACCTATGACAGGCTGAAAGAACTGCAGTCCCCTGCAATGAAGTTTATCAATGTTATCAGACACTAAATCTAATTTTTATGTTTCAAGAGAATGACTGGATTCCCACCTAGCCCTTTTCAGTGTTGAGCTCTGAGGTCCTATGCTCCTTTACAGTCTGCTCAGAAAAAAACCACACAGGCCCAAGAAACATGATTAGAATGCTCAGCCACATAAAAGATTTTGATATAAATATTTGCAAAAGACCAGAGCTAGAAGACTGGAAGAGAATAGGACATAACAGAAACATCTTATCTTTAAAACTATTTTCCAATAAAATAAAATTCTGGTTGGACTCCATGTTGGAACACTGAGGTGCTGTGATAAATGGAGGACTCAATCCTATTTCACCTGCAGGAAAGGGAAACAAATTCTTTGTAATGCACTTTATTAAAATGCTGATTTTGACTTTTTTTTCCCATGACAGGGCAATCTGTAAGAGAAAGTAATAAGGCAGGGAAGCTTTGAATTTTAACATTTCTCTTCCTCCTCTTCCTTGCCTTCATGTTTTTCTCCCCTCCCTTGGCTAGCACAGAATTGGGTGATGACAACTCAAGCACATACAAAATTAAAGGGCTTGTATAAAATTATAAAGCGTACCCTTGCCTGCTTCTTTATTTACCTATGTAACTCTATACATAAAAATGTCAGTAGTCCCAACAACATCTGAGAGCACCAACGATGTGACTATGTGACTTTTCCAGAAAATTGACTTAAATTGATCATCTTAGGTCATTGTATAGGAAATCCAGTTTGAAAAATCTTTCAAATTAAGCTCATACCACTTGGTGTAACTTCCTGATGTTTGTTTCTTCTCAGTAGCCCATGCTCTGTATTACAATAAAACATCCTGCAGAAGTGGCCTCTAGTCGATTTAGGCCAAAATGAAACAAGCAATATCATCCATATCGCGTATTCACCGAGATATTTAAATTGAAGGAATTGATTTGTTCCAGTCAAGTGTCACACTAAAAGCAAATCTAGGAAGACATCTGGTTTAAAACAAACAGCCAAATAAACCAAAAACAACAACAAAAAAAATAACTATGAAAGCTCTAGTGAAAAAGAGACTTCGTTGATATTAATAATGTTCAATTTTAAGATCAGCATCCAGGGACTTCAGCATGGGAATGGAGTCTTGGGGCAGAGCTAAGCAAATCAGAAGTACATGAAAGGAGCATCCCAGGATCTTACACACTTGGCTTAGCCAGTAACTTGGTGTACGACCTTGGATAAATCACTTGTCTGATTATATCTTGGGAAATCAGCTGGAAAACAAGCACAAAGGCTGCCCTCTCTGACAAGCTGCTTTGAGCAAACTGAAACGTGCTCTGTGACATCCCTTCCTGAGACGTATTTCTTTAGATAGAGCATTGCCTAATGGATACATGGTGGGGAAGGGGCTGAGTAACCAAACATGACAGATGCAAAACGCACCTATATTCATTCACTGCATAAAAAGTCAGAGTTCCTGCTCATTTAAATATAACATCAGTACTCAGGATAAGAGAGCAAAAGATTAGTAGGTGTTTTTCTAACTTATTTACTTCAAGTCTTGCAAAGTAATAACTAGATTTAAGTGGTTGGTAAAAAGTCCAAAAGTAATTTGAATTTATCCCAAAGCATTCCTCCATGCTAAATGGTCTGTATGTGAATCAAACCCTTTGCCAGATGGACACAACAAGTGAATATGAACCATCTGGCACATGAACCCTGCCTACTGTTTTACCCAATTCTACTCAGTCTTATCCAAGTGCACACACATCACTGATCTCACAGTCTTCATTACCCTTATTGTGAATGAGATATTAGTTTTTGAAAAGAGTTGGCAAACTGGAAAAAGAAAAAAAGACAAAATTGATGCAATAGTTGACTAGCTGCTAAAAGGTCTGGAAGGTTTTTTCATTTCAAATTTTGGAAAAAAACTTGAAATACAAAAATGTACAATTTATGTAGATGAGTGTATGTGAGAGTTAAAAACCACAATATACACTCTGTTCCTGGTGACTTCTTAAAGGTAGGTGCTTTACTTTGTTAAGCTCTGCTTCTCAGAGCAAATGTTTGTATGCAACTTGGCAGTTGCTAAGGTCACAATCATTTGAGGGAAACAGTAGAGTAAAACAGACTTCTAAAAGCTACATAAAATTGACATGAAATGACAATGGCTTCCCTAGGCTTACAGCAGCTCTTTATATGTTCACGAATACATATATCCACCACAAATGTTTCCATTTCCCAGGAATTACCCAGTTATGTTTCTGTTTAGAAGGTGAAAAGCAGTGCCGCTTGTATTTGTTTAAAAAACTAAGATACAGGTTAATGAAGGAAATGTACTTTTGTCTGAAGCCATCACCATTTAACACACAAAATATCTACACACCAATATTTACATGCCACTATTTCTTCTCCAAAGGAACATAACCCAGCACAGCTTCGGGGGCTGCTGAGGGACCTGTGCCCTGTTGTTTCCAGCCTTGAGCCTGTTTGTGCTCCGGGGCAGAGGCTGTGCTAAGAGCCAGGACAGGCATCTCCTCCTCCCCTGCCTCTTTTCATCACACCCAAAACACACCACTTTCAGAACTAGCTTGGATTTCCTTATGCTGTCTGCGTTCTGTAATCGCGCGGGTTTCCCCACACCAAGACAATCTGTAAGTGCAGACCAGCATCCGTATTTGAGATAAGGCACATGGATCTTACTGCACCCCCTATTGCCTTCCAAGCTTTAGGTCTATGAAAAAAATATAGGCGGGTTTAACTAATGAAGGTATTCTGCGCCTGCTTCAGTTAGTAATAGGCTATGAAGGATGCTCCTTCTATTTTAAGTAAAATTTTGACAGGAGGATGTTTCACTGATGTCACGAAATTGTTCATTCACTAGGAAATGTTTTCTTTATATCTTTATATTCTGCATCACTTTTTTGAGACATGTAGTGTTCTTACATGATGATAACGGGGAGCTGAACATCTTTATTAAATCTATGAGTAAAACATAAAATGTTTGACTAAAAAAAATAATAAAAAAGAGAGGAAACTCCTCTCCGGCAGTAGGCAACAGTTTGTAACAGCCTACTCACCACAGTCAAAGCATTTGGCGTGACTGTTCAGCGTAGGCTTCTTAAAGGATCAGTAATCTTTTCCTGATAGCAAAGCGGAAAACAAGAGTAGTCACAACATCATAACAAACTCAAATTAAACAGAAGCTCAGATGCTGGCAGCATCCAAACCAGGAAAAAGGCAAACAAAGCACTCCAAAACTGCACAAATCTCTATCCACCATTTAAAAGTCAACATTTACAAAGGCCTGGATTTCTCTAATAAGTCACTTAAGCATTCAATTTTGTGTCAACAGTCAGAGAAAATCTAGGAATAGAAACCAGGGTGATTCGTCTAGAAAGGAGGAATTCCACCCAGAGATGAAATCCAGGGTGTCAAGACAACTCAACGAGAAGACTTAAGATAGGCATTAAAAATTCAAATAACAATGTGAGTGCTTTCACCAGCTCCCAGCCTTTAAGTTGAAATCTAGTAATAATTTTCACACTGGTGAAAGATCACTGGCATTGCAGTATGTATTTCAATTTTAGGAAAAACAGAGGGAAAACAAAAGTCTTCAGGCCAAACACTTCCCAGATGTAAGATTGTACTTGTCCATAATAATAAGCATTACACCAGTTCAGATGTATTTTGTAAATGTCTTTGAACCTGTGCCTACCTGCAGGGTAGGAAAAGAAAAAAAAAAAGGAAAGCAAAAAGAACTAGGCAACTTTCAGCACAGAAAGATGGTCATAGCTAAAAAAAGCTTTTCTGAATCAAACTTATACACTGAATATCCCCAGGGAATCAAGTTGTGTATAGCACTGTCTTTCTCGATTCCCTGACTGCCTGTCTGCGTGCTCGGATGGTGATTTCTGAAATGTTAGCCCCGCTGGCAGGCTCTGCCCGGGGCTGCCGGGGAGCCAAGGGAGCAGCTCTGCTCTCCTTTCAGCAGGGCCTTGTGCCCTGTGCCATGTGCCCAGATCTGCACGGGGGCAGATCACGGCAGGAAGGGAACGGCAGCACCCCCTCTGTGCAGGGCAGGAGGCAGCAAAACTCCCTTTGCTTCAGTGTTCCCTCCCTCGGGCACTCCGAGCACCAGCGATGTGCTTTCTGGAGAGAGGCATTAACAGCCCCAGAGGGAAGCAGCAGTTTGGAGATGGAGCTGGGAAAGATCCTTCCTGCTCTTTTTTTCCCAAGTTCATGGGTTTTATCCTTGCAGGCTAGAAAGGTTTGGCTTTTCCTTGTGCTGACACGAAAGCGAATGAGGCACCTGCCTCATGAGAACAGAAGGATCATTGGCACAAACCCCTCTTTCTTCTTATACTGGCATTTCCTCTGCAGGGACAGTTTTTGTCTTTACTCATTACCGTGTTCGGTGTCCTCTGCACGGCTTTTCCTACTAAGGAAAGAAAGCCCAGCGTACTGCACGAACACTTGATTTTGTACTTCACAGTGGGAATTTACAGCTGCTCCTCCCGACAGGCGCCAGGCAAAAAAAGTGCATGTGTGAGTGCACACGGGCAAAATATTCCAGTCTGTGATACAGTGGCGAGTTTATGGGTTTATTTACTGCACAGTAAATCTCAAAGCAGACAAAAGCTGCCATTCATTACTCCTGTTTTGTCTATAATTTTTTACATTACATTTTAATACCCTTCCTGCCCATGAAAAGAAAAATTATGGGGACCATTCAAATACTTTCCTACCATCAGCAGAGAGGGAAATCTAGGACACGAGCAAGTGCTCCAGAAGGATTTCACTGTATGAATTTACATGTGTGCAAAAGAAGAAAAAAACACCTAGTTAAAAGGAAGTGATATTAAACTTAAGCCTGATGACTCTAAAATCTGCAAGACAGATCGGTGTTGCAAGACCAACTTAACCGCCTGAGAAAACTGACGGCAGCAGACAGACGTCACAACAAGCCTGGGACAAAAAGTCCTCACGACACCTTTGTTTCAGTCCCAGTATGATATGCCCAGGCAGTTCCACACCCTCTTAATGAACTCTGAGTCACCATAATCAAATCCAAGTATCTCGTTAAAACATCACTTGCAGAAGGCCAGCGTGTCTAAAACCCCCCGTAAATGTGAATTTCTTTAGGCTAAATCAATGTGTTTCAGTGAAGTGTGTGTTGGCAGTCTCAGGTAGGACTTTTCAAAACTTGCCTACTTCAGATAATTTTTTTCAAACTTAGAGCTACTATTTTGGCATGAGCAACAAATAGTTTAAAGAAGATCCTTAGAGCAAGAGAGCGATGTCATTGTAATCTACACGTGCACCAAATTGTATTTTTAGAACAAATTGGTGAGTGGCAAGAAGAGTCACACAGTGCAACAGTAATTTAGTATTATTTACATAACTAACAGAACTTTTCCTGAGGTTTATCTTACCTGAAAAATCTACCAGTTGTATTCTGTCTTACTTGAAATCTCTCTGTTGCCTTAAATGGAATTTTTCTTTTACAAAGACAAGCAGAAATTGTGTCCTTCTGAAGGAAAAGATATAGCTGTCTCTTAGCCAGGAACAAGTAATATGAATGTTTGAATATTCAGAGTGCCAGGGGCAGCAAAGGGTTAGCTGTACTGAAGGGCCTCAGGGCTGCTGGGCATCCTGTCAGCAGAACTGGTTTTTACATCAACATTTGGCAGCTCGCACTCTATTTGATGGTGATAAAATGGACTCTTACGATACCTCTGGTAGGGACACAACGCATGGAAAGAAATGGATCCTGCGCTAAATTCGAGCGGAGCCTCTGGCAAGGAAGCCTGGCCCTGTGGAAATTATTGAATTCACTAATGGGATCTTTCTCTGTGAGGAAGGAGATAAATATCCAGACCATTTATCACAATCAGATTATTAAACATTTAACAGTGACATTAGAGGGGCCGGTACTCAGACTAATGCCCGTATCAGCAGTGGCAGCCCAAAAGCGCATTAGGAGCCTGAAGTGCAGACTGTGTGTCTGCAGGTGCCAATCACAGTGCGCTGGGCTGGGGGGCTGGTGGACACCAACAGCCATTGCCTGGGGCCTGCGAGCTGTGCTTGGACTGTTCGACACCACAGCACAGAAGTCAAACAGAAAAAGCAAACCGATATTCAGGAGAGCTCTGTGCAAAAGCTCAGATCCTTGACACAGTCACTTTGTTGTGCTGCCACCCTTCTTTTTAGCGTATTTTTGATAAAATATGCTTTTCCTTTTTGTCTCAGCCCAGTGACAGTTAATTAAATAAAGGTTTCACTGGATCATGATGCATATTTTATTTTATGAATTCAAAGGAAACACCCATTTGAACTGCAGTGGGTAGATGGGCGCGTGGGGTGGAAGCCCTCACATAAATAACCACATCATTTTATGAATCATCACTCAGTGTTTTTCAACATCTCCTCAGATCTCTGTTTCTTCTCTTGATGTCCATTCAGTCTGTTTTGTTAAACTGACATACGAACAAATCAATCTGTCTGTTACTCCAAACAGCTAAACCCTTTGTATCTGCATTCCTGAAAGCTGAGGAAAAAAGAGGAGGAAGGAAAATAAATTCCTCCCAAAATACAGGGAGAAGATCTGTTCCTTTCTTCTGACAATTCACTTAAACCCTGAAGGGCCATTCATGAGGTTTTGATGTTGGATTTTGAACCAGAAAGGCTACTATTTAGAAGCACCAAATGCTGTATGATCATTTATGTGCCTTGACCTCAAAAGGGAAATCAAACGTACTCCCAGAAATAAATACAAGAAGACAAATTCATCGCACCTCTGGGGAAAACGACCCATATATTCTATGGAGCTCTGCTGGGTAACTTAAAGGACAGCGGGAGGTGACGGGGATCTGGAGCCTTTCTCACCCCTGCATGGCCCAAACCCTAAAGAAGGCAGCGAATGGGACATGTTCGTACTAATTGTCTTCCCGTTGGTTTATCTTCATGCAGAATGAGAGCAGACCATTTAATGGACTACCTCTAACCCTGTGGCTACTATATTAAAAAAAAAAAAAGCAGGAAAAAAATATGTTATTCCAAGTAATGGCCCAATTGCAATGGTGTCACTTTTATACTACATCCCATAGAAACATGAGTTTTAACATTTCATGTGGCTGGCAATAGAGAAGACAGCAGGGAATCCCTGTTGAGGATGGCAGCTAGGGAGGGTGGATTAACTTTTCCTGACCAGCAGTGGCTTTTTTCCCCAGTGCATAAAATTTTGATTCCTGTTGATAATTATAAATATTTTTGTGTATATTAATTATCGGCTACCATGGCAGGTAGCAGAGGAAAATTTGTGTGACAAAAATGGCAAAAATGCAATGGATTCAACGGTGAGGTGAATGATTCTTTGAAAGACTCGAAGACTTTAAACATAGCATAAGCATTAAGTCAGTTTGTTCTGGAAAATGTAGGCCACCAAACTTCATACAGTGACTTCTCTAATGAGCCTAATAACTTAAAGATAAACTAAAGCATTTATTTTACAGCGAGGCAAATCTTACAGTGGAGAGAAAATTTACTGCATCACTTGGAAAGTTCTGCAATTACAATTATCCTCATTATAAAAATGTGTTTCTCCTCATTATTTTAGGTGTTGTTGTTGAAAGCTTAATGGTTCACAGTCATTTGTATGGGCAAAAATAAACAGTTTATTACGAAGTATGGAACTACAGTATAATGTTCTCAAAAATTAGTTCAATTTTAATGAGGCTGCAGAAAAAGTAAGTTATGTTTTCATTTTGGTTTTGGCTAGGTGCTGACACGCAGCTGTAAGGGCTGTTCCAACCCTAGCAGAGAGGTTAAATTTTCTCACAAAATTCTGTTCTCTTGGGAGACAATGATCAAATTTTCATTTAGACCTTTAAACCTTTCTATTGAAATCCTTAGGCTATCAGCAGATCCAAAACAACCTGCCTTTAAACCAAGGTATTTAACCTTGGAGGGCTTATTTGCTATGAAACACAACTGCTCTTCAGTTTCTAAGCTGACCAAAACCGATGCATTTGAACTCCTCCCTGGGCTTCTGAGTTCATGTGCAAAAGCACTTGTAAATGCAAGTATAGCTCCATATTATTTTCCTACAGGATGGTGGCAGAAAAAGTTCACAACACTGAGGACAGTCCGTGAATTTCCACATAATTTCCATTCAGTTTTCACACTGGCCTTTATAAACCGTCAATATTTACCCGGCGAGAACAATTTTCCACAATGCCAAAAATGAAAATGGAACTTCAACTTTACAATTGCAGCAAAACAAAATGGGTTTCATGATGCTGGATTGAAAAAAAAAACTAAACCAAAAACCAGATTGAGGCTAAGCCAACATTTTGTTTCAGTGCTTCACTTCATATAAATAAATCTGTGCCAGAGGAATAAGATAGCTTAGCATCACTAGAAGCTGAACAGATGCTCAATTTTTTTGTGATTCTCAGTCTATCTCTGTGGTTCCTAAATTCCAAATTGATAATAAAACCTGGTACTGATAACTCCTCTTTGCCACTCTGAGCTGGAACACAGATGAAATCTGCTTTGACCTTCACGATCCCCACGTACAATAGCAAAAATAAACAAACCACTGCTTCGCTCCTTTTTCTTACGCTGAAAGAGAACAAGAAGGGCCCTTAAATGCTGCAGCCTCCTTTTGCCTGCACCTACGGAGACACGTGCACACGCACACACCCATGGCAGCCCTCCCAGATTTTCTGGTGTCCTTCACAAGAAGCCACACCAGCTCAGAGAACAAACAGGCATTGTACAGGTGACATGCAGATTTGGTGACTGTGTAATCCATCTAAGCAGCCAGATAGACAGACATAATAAGTTCTAACCATACCTATGCTATTCCTTTCTCCAATTTTACTATCCACTTCCCAAGGCTGTCTAGTACTTGGCATAAATTAATACATGAAAATACGTTCTTCCAATTTTCTCAGATTATTTGTAATTGCTGCTTTGCAGGATATACTTCCAACTGAGATTTTTGAAGGGACAATTAAACACCAGCATAATTCCCTCTGAAATAAAGATCTATTTATATACTTTTATTAATAATATCATTATTAATAATAATACTATGAATCTATTTATTATTAAATAAAAATCTATTCAAGTTTTGCAGTATAAGGAAAATGTCACAAATACTTCTGAGTGCAGAGCAGGGTTTACAGATGCATTTCCATGCTCCTGGATCTTTTTAAACAGCCCCTTGTAGTCCTGGGAGGAAAATTAGGACAGGTGTTTGAGAATAGCAAAGAATCTGCAGCTCCTATAATCCATGCTTTTAAAACAAATATGTCATATGTGTATGTTTGATCTGAATGAATTCTTGCAGCTGACCCTGGGTATCTTTTCCTTACAACCCCCTGTAATATAAGATACTGATCAAGGTTAATCAAGAACCAACATTTAATCAGATTTCAAAAAAAAAGAAAAACAAAGCACCAAATTGCCCTTGAACAGGTAGGACTTGGGACACATAGCAGTGATGCCCTGAGCATTGTAATGACTGAAAAAAACACCCCAAATCCAAACCCAGACACAATTGTATCAAATTTAGCTTTTCTATAATTTTCACCAGTATTTTTCCTCAGTTTCATTTGCTATATAAAATACAATCCAGCAGTGAGCTTGTAATAGACTGGGTTCTGTCTTCAGATACTACGGATGGGACTTGTGGTTTTTCCTCTTTCCCTGTTCTAGGGCATGCAGGGATTCCTCACAGCTTTTCCTTGCCTCCAAAAATTCTGAGTCAAGAAATAAAATCATACTAAAGACTAATTCTGCTTTATACTTGAAATTGAAATGTAGCGCATAACACATCAACCATATAAGACGAACAAACAGATGCACAGTTTGAAATTTTTTGTTACAATGTAAACTGAGGCTCTATTTAAGCGTTCTGTTTCAGGATGCAAGGGAAAATATTACTGGGGTTTGTGTTGTATGTTGACAAAATTCAAGTTCTGTGTACAATAAATAATGCTCCTAATTTCAAGATAGCAGCTCACTTTCAGAACAATCTGTAAGTTCTAAAGATTTCCTTAGAGCGTTTGACATAAGTTATACCTCAGCAAAGGTCAGCTCTCGCTTTAAGACTATTGAGAAGGTTAATTTGACCAGATGAATTCAGACTTCACTCTGAAACTCAGCTGACATTTTTAGATGAAAAGTGAGTGATGGCAGTAAGGGAAAAAAATCAGCCTCAGCTGCTTCTGTTCAGTCAACAGGGAAAGGAAAAAATTTTATATTGTGCGGAACAGTCAACATTAAAACCCCAAACTTCTCAATTACTATGCCCATATGAAAGTTGGATTCTGAAGCTCAACAGCTCCAAAGAAGTTTTTCACACTGTAGCATAGTACTTTATAGATTTTCATGTTGACACCTCACAGAAGTTAATTTTTGATGTAGCTTCAGCTGTGAGTGGCGAGCAATGGGATTCCAATGAAACGGGGAGAGAGTCTTTCCAGACTAGGGCAGGAGCCTGGCTAATTGTGGGATGGAACTGCAGGGCTCCAGCACAGTGAACAGGACTCAAGGAGCAAGGAACAGTCCTCACTCAATGCACTGATGGCTACAAATGAAGGGCAGAGAAACGAGGATCTAAAATTTTAAGGACTGAAGTTATGGAAGAACATAAACATTGGAAATAACCTATATTTGAAGGAAACAAGAGGCACACATGCCTGTGTGAACACACACATACATATATGTATAACACAAATGTATATATACACACATATATGTATAACATAAATATGTATACACACAAACACCCACATACATATGTGCAACATAAATGTATACATACACACATATATGTATAACATACATATATATACACAAACCCCCCCACACATATATGTGCAACATAAATGTATATATACACACATATATGTATAACATAAACATATATATACACATACAAACCCACACGCACATATATGTGCAACATAAATGTATATATACACACATATATGTATAACATAAAAATATATATGTATACACACACCCCCACACATACATACATGTAAATGAACTCAGCTGGAAATTCCTCAGAAACGCTCGCTCTTTTACAAGACAAATATGAATGTTTAAGTTGCCATTTTCACCTACAGAGCACAATCCACTTCTGTAGCGCTGCGTAATTTTTAAGCAGGCACTCTGCCACTTCAGCAGATGGGTAAGAGCAAAGGCACGCCAGCCAACCGGCCTGTCCCCAAAGTCTGAGACTCCCTTGCCAGCTCCCTATCCCAGAATACTAGAGCAGCACACACTGTTTTGCTCCTGTGGTTAGAGGAGATGTGTCACTGCCTGAATCTGGAGCACGTGTAAACTTCTCAAAATCCCCAATCAGCAGAATAAAGTGTCTATTCTGGGAAGTAAGTCCACCAGGATTTGGATGTTCTGTGAGAGTGAAACAGGAGAATAAGCCACGTGCAGTGTTACGTGCTACCCGGATCTGCCAGGAGGGCTCGTACCTTTGTTGGGAAGCAGCAGGAATTCTGGAGTGAGGGAAAGGGGCAGAGTGCGAGACAACACAACTGCTGCTTCTCCAGCCACCCTTGGAGCTCAGCCAAGATGTCCTAAAGGCTCTGGGATCTCACCCAGGACTCAGTAACCTCCAGAGCAGCAGAGTGAGAACAGGATTTGTTATCTGTGTCACGAGCATTAATTACAGGCCTCTGCTGCGCTGCCATGAGCCCCATCAGTGTGCCTCTGGTCACAGACATTTATCCAGGGGAAGCTCCCGAGATTTCCATGGCTTTTTCTACAGAAAGTAGTATGACTTGTCACTATATACACTTTTTCTCATCACTGCCTTAATATCAGGCCATTTACATAAGTTCTGCTTATGTAAAAACAAGTCAGATAACATATATTTAAATTCATTTCTACTTAATGCTTTCCAAATAGCCAAAAGCAGTACCAAAAGCTGCAGGTGCAAAGACTGAAATTCTAGGGATCACACAATCACAACAGGGTTGGTTGTTGTTTTTTTTTTTCCTTTCTGATAATGTTGTATCAAAGCACAGCAGTTAAAAGGATCTGTTATAAATTAGTCACACTACTTCAATTTCTGTTTAGGGCATAGTTTTCTATTGGGTAAATTCTCACCTGCAAAAGGGTAACCAAGCCACAGGTAAGCTGCTGGAACTGAAACCCAGCTGTATTTTGCCAAGTGCTGATGTATATAACTTCGGAACTGTTTACCTTAACAAGAGTGAAAAGAAAATACTCAAAAGATTTTTTCACTGTTAAAGATGCACATGCTGCAAAATGTTTACATACATGTGTATTTATGCATCCACAGCAAAATATGCATAAATATATACATTTATCTTTGTATTAATATTCTAATACATTTAAAAACATGATATGGATGTCATAATTATCCATAAGTATGCTTGCTGTACAAGCGCAGCTAACAATTTTACTTCAATCATGGCTGTAATTAAGTAAGAGGAAAACTGAAGTGGCTGAAGGTTCATGCAAAAAGACTGACATGATGTCAGGTTTCATAAGTAATAAGATGTGGAAAATGTCAAATTATTGCTGAGGGAGAAAATGTCAAGGATGCACTTAAAATTAGATTTCCCGTGCAAGAGTCCCAGTGAACAAGAAGATGCAGAATGATTATGACCAATGTCCAGATGATGGCCTTCAAGACACAGTGATATCTCATACTCAAGTGCACAGATCTGTTTCACTTCTTCATTGACACCTGAAAAATATTTCCATTCTATGTCTTTCCCTAACTATTTCCACAAAAAAAACCCCTCCGCTTTGTTATCAGGGTTCAGCCTGGATAAGCGTCCTGGTTTCAGCTGGCATAGAGGTATTTTTCCTTCCTAGTGGCTCTGTGGTGCTGTGGTTTGGATTCAGTGGGACAATAACACTGATAACACTGTGATGTAGCTGTTGCTAAGTCCTGTTTCCTCCAAATCAAGGACTAAGCAGTTTCCCACGCTTTGCCAGAGAGGAGATGCTCAGGAAGCCAGGAGAAAGCCTGGCCAGGCCAATGGACCCAAACTATCCAAAGGCATATTCCATACCACAGACCATCATGCCCAGTTTATAAACTGGGGGGAGTTGGCTGGGAGACACCAATTGCTGCTGGGGCCCGGGCTGGGCATTAGGCAGAGGGTGGTGAGCAGCTGGACCAGGCACCATTTGTCTTTCTGGGATTTTATTCCATTCACTCTCTGCTTTTCATTACTATTATAAACAACATTTCTAGTACTATCTTTTATTTAAATTATTAAACAGCTCAATCTCAAGCCATGAATATTACTTTTTTCCTTGATTCTCCTCTACACAGCAGAAGGGGTACTTAGTTGCCAGATGGGATTAAGGTATAACTTCTTTAAAATACTTTCCTTCAGCTTTTCAGCTCTTATGTTTTATCCTGAATTAGCATAGCTTTGATTTCTCCCTTTTGTGTTTTTTTTTTCTTTTTTTTTTAACCTTTCAGAAGAACTCTTGAATATGAAAGTGCATCATTTACTAAACCAACATATTCTGAAATTACACGTCACACCAAGAAACACTTACTGGCTCACAGGACTGGCATGGCCCAGTTTAGAGAAGTCTTCAATAAGGCAGGATATACCACAGGCAACTCCCTCAATCCTCTGTGATCAAAGTACTTGAAAGCAAGTAGGCAGCTTTTATCAGTAACTGCTTGGTTTTAAATCATAACAGCTATTCAGGTTTCCTTGTCCTTGTTTGTAAGTTGCCTATTTTTATTTTTTTTCCCCAAATGTTCCAGACATCTACCAAGGGAAAAACTCTAAAACTTTATGGTGCATCTGAGTGGATGATTAATCAATCTTTGAACTTATAACTTGAGCGCTGCACAGACACAGAAGGTAGCTGTTAGGAAGCATTAAAAGTATGCAGCTACCTGTCACTCAGTACACATTTCTTCTTTCTCCCTTCTCCAGTCCCTTGTAGAACTTCTGTTGCCATATTGCCAGTAAATTCTTTACATAAAATAATGCTATTTTTATGGTTTAGAGCTATATATTCTATTGAATGGTCTTTAAAAAACCTCCACAGGCGTTTGTTTACAAAACTATGGTTTTTCACCTTTCTTCCAACCCTGTGTCTAGCTGAATTTCTGGAGGGGAAGCCACAATTTTCTTAAAAAGGCTAATGTCAGTAATCAGAGAACCAGGATTTCCCAGCACTGCAGGGGGACAGTCACTACACATTTTATTCTGCCTTGTGAAGTGTGCTTGTTTAACTGTTACTGTGCACTTTTTCTGTAGAGTAAAAGTGAAGGAAGGAGCTGAGTGATGTCCCAGAAATGGCACAAGAGGTTAGATACAGGTGGTTCACACCTGGAAAGCAACCATTATGAATGTTGAGGAATTTGGAATTATATTTTGGGGATCTTTATAGCAGAAAAACAGAAAGAATAACTGGGTTAGAGAAAGTTTCATTATAGCTGGGTTATAAGGAGAACCAAAGCATTCATTATTTTGTTGCAAGTAAAATATGTCTCTTTTACAGTTAAATCTTCAATGTCCTTAGAGAGAAAAAAAATACCTTATATTCTGCTGGTGTAATGTCAGAATATTCCATTTTAGACTATATTAACATCATTTGGGAATCAAATATTAATATATCTGAATTGAAATAACTGGTATTTGCATTTAAAAATCCAAGTTTTATTATGATTTCAATATTCTATGATGATTTTCTTAATGTAGTTTTCAGTGTTTCAGACTTCAGTGCAGCCTCATCTATTTTTCATTTGGAATAAAACAGTTTATAACTACATCTCCTTCTTTCCTACCTATAATATTTTGAAAAAGGTAGTTATCAGTAGCTGAAAATATTATTTCACTTTTCATATCAAGATTGAATTATCTATTTTAATGTAAATTTTCCTAGCAAAAGCAGGTGTATTGGTGTGATACTCAGTAGGAGATAATTTGGTTCTTATAAGAAAATGTCTGGCTAACAGAGGGTCACTGGTACTTTTAAATGTATTTTATTACTTAATTGTCTTTCCAAAGATATAGAAAGGAAAAAGATACAGGGAGAAAAAAAGAAAAAAGCAACACGGTAAAAATTATATATATCATGCAATTAATTTTTCCCTAGCACAAAAAATAAGAAACTCGAAACAAGAATCCTCAAAGAAAATTAACTTTATGCCAGATCCCTGGGTAAATCTTCATTTTCCAGAATAGTAATTCAGCTGTTGGTTACCTTTAGCACTGGCTAAATTCTCTCTGTGGTTAGCATTAAATACCTGTTTGTTAGGAACCTCCCTGGGTTAAAACGGGTTATAGTCCCTACAGCTCTGATCAGCCATGAATGGCCACCACGTCAGAAGGATGTGAAACATTCTCACCATGAAACTGTGGGTTTAAAACAGAGCCCTTTTACCAAGCGAGATGAGAGGGCAGAGTCTCACGCCGACAGCCTCTGAGTACCTGACGTAATTAGCAGGAGCAAGAAAAGTCTTGCTGCTTCTGCCTAGGAAATACACCTTCTCCATATGTAGTTGAACTGTCCCTGACCTTTTTTTTTAGGTCTTTAGGTAACAAGTTGAGCAAGTAATGTTTTGCAGCCTACACTTTGACTTCCAGTAATATGCTTGGAAAGTCATCTTACTGCAGCCTTCAACTCATATCATGTAAGAAGTATATCATCATCTGAAACAGACATTACACACACAAAAGCTGAAGAAAATTCAGGTTCATCAGAAGAAGTAATGACATGAGTGATATTTAGCTGGTGGTCTTTGTGTCATGGGTGAAACAGCACATCACGTGCTGTCAGCTTACTTTGTCTTGCTTTAACATCAGTACTTGTTAATTTATGAAGCAGATATGCTGAAAGAGTCAATCTAATGAGTTTTGTGAGTAAAAGTAGGAAAGCTATTTTATAGAATTAAATTTATTTTTCAATAGTTTGGACCAAAAGGCCTTAAAGTGTACACGCCCCAATCAACACATGTAATTTGACTCCAGATACTTTTATATATACTTTACCAAACTGGATGTTTGGGTTCCACTTGTAACTTTAGAGGTATTAATCTTATATGGCCTCTTTATCTCACTGCAGTCAATTCTTTAGTGCTTTGGAATATATGACTTATCTGTGTGAGATTTTTTTCCCTTCTCTGGAATTATTTGCTTCATTTATCCCTATCACGTCTACTTCTTCTCCTGTTATGAGGTCTGACATTAAGAAATCATGATGGCTTTAAAAATATAGCAGGAAAGCAAAGAGAAAGAAAGAAAAATTCTGCTTTCATGGTAGCTTCACTTTGAGCTTTTATTGCAAGGTAGAAATCCAGGTATTTCTATGCATAACCAGCAACCCTTCTTATGCTATAGTAACAATCTATGGATTACTAGGGACAGCTGTTGTTTCCCTCTCGGGTTCCTGTGGCTTTAATGGACTTGATTCACATTAAGATGATGACACTCACACTAAGCTGAGAAGACACACCAAAAGCTAACAAGCACCTTTAACTGCTTGACCTTCTTACCATGCAGCAGACCACTGACTACTTCCTTATCCTATTACAGGTTCTTTTTAATTAAGTCTCCTTAACTCTCCATGCTCGTAGTGCTATGGATTTTAAAGAAATCACAAGATCCCACAATTTACTGCTGAAATTATTTACATGCTGAGAATGCCAGACTGTTGGAAAGAGCACCGCTCAATGTCCGCTCAATCCTGTTGAGAGGATGTGAGAAAAGCACAGGTTGTGAATAGGGCTTTACTAGAGTGCCTTGTAGGGATTAATTTCACTACAAAAAGATTACAGCAGAGGTTAGAATTGCTTTCTAGCAAGTGTTCATTCTGCTGTAAGATTTGAGTATGTTATTCCACCTTTCACTTGGATGAAAATACCCCGGAATGGTGTTCTTGGGCTGTGTGCCAACCCTTTCAATACCTTAAAACAGTCTAATTTTACCTATTGGAAAGTTAAATGTCTGGTCTAAAGTGACTACCTGCTGTCACGCTTCTTGAGGGTCTGCAACTCACTTGTCTTGAGTACTAAGCTGTCACTGTAGCCACCTTCCTTCTGCCACTGACCACATCAACTGAGGAAGGAGGTAACACTTGTTTTGGGTGAGGTCACTTAGGTGCTGGACTTTCATACAGCTAAAGTTGGACATGCATTTCCCCACTGCTGACCACCACTGGTACATGTATAACCTGGCAATGGCACCCAGAATTGTGGGGTTTTTTGGTGTTTATCTGCAATAAAGTAACTAATACTCAAAATTAACAGATATGGTCAATTATGGTAGTGATTCTGCTTGCAGTAGAGGTAACCAGAGCACAGTACCATCATGGAAAACAGAGCACAAGAAATCCTAGGAAAACTTCAATCTTGCTGCTACAACCAACAATTGGAATTATACTCTGATCCTTCTTTTGTGCTTTCTCTGACCAGAACACTATTCTAGGGCTCTTTTTTGAAATTCATTATCAAGGATTTTTTTCCTTTTTTTGTCTCCTAAATGTTCCAGTTGGCGAAAGCAGAGTACAGAACATGAGCTGCTGCATCACTGATCAAAGTAAGCCAAAGTACCTTAGATCAGAATTTGATCCATAGGTGTAGGTTGGCAAAATATGGAGTGGTGTCAACAGTTTAATAGGAATGATAAGTAGAGAGTGTTCAAACCTTCAGGTGGCAATGATATGTGTTTGTATTTATTTATTTTCAGCATGGCACTTTTGTCAAACAAGAAGAGAGTGTTACAAGGACCAATAACTGGAGGGAGAAATGGAATTGCCAAGGTAATGTTGCCTAAAATGTGGACAAAAACTTTTGAGGCAATTTAATTGAGGTAAAGCAGAGAGGAGTTCTTTACGGAAAAGCTGTTCAAGTTCCAAAAGTATGATGCAAAAGTATTGATGCATGCAGCATATAGGCGATTCCTATTTTTATAACACTACTTAATTATCATAACTAAAGATTACATCCAACCCAGAGACCATCCACCCTCGTACCACCTTGGCGCCGCCCTAAGAACCTCCCTCGGCGCACCTGCCTAGAATTGAGTCGGGGGTCTCAGGACCCCTTTACTTCTTCACGTCCCATTCCCCTGCTTGGAGGTTTTCCAAACTTCATGGGTCTTCTATCTTGTTTTGAGTACAATGCATATTGTTATTCTAGTCCTAGTACATGAGTCCTAAATAAAATGTTCTGGTCACTATCTTACCCTTAGCTAAGACATTCAGGAATGCAGTACAGAGGCAGAAACTGCTGGTTGCTGCTTCAAATATGAGAAGCTAACCAGCTACATAAAATATACAAAAATATATACACATATACAAGTATATACAAACACAGAAAGTCTTAAGGCATCATTAAGAAAAAAAGAATAGCAGGGATCTTTTGATAATAGCATATCTAAAGAAACTATTTTGATTTCAACTTTTCATTATATTGCTTCAATATTGCAGAAATAGCACTTATGGAGATATATAGCCCTGAAATTATAAATCCATCTTTATGCCATGATGTTGACTGAGATTCACTCAGGTTTGTCCCAAGACCTTGTTTTCATCTCCAGAGTTCCCTGATTGATGCACATCTTTGAAGTCCACCTCTTCTCAAACAGCTTTCCACTAATTGTATCCTTCTGATTTGCTACAGGTTCTCCCCTGCCAGATGCTCCTGCTCAAACCCTTCATAGATCTGTTACAGGGAGATGGAATTGTTGTGCATGCTAATCTTGCATTATTGTCAACAACAAATCCATCATAAGTTGAGCTGGTAGAATATTATTCAGAAAATATGTTTCTTGATTAATTTCTCTATTTTGCTCGAATGCAAATTTTCTTCTTCTGTGCTTAAGAACTCTTAAACAGATCTAAAATCGAATCTAACCTCAGCATGTTTGTCTCATTCAGATTTCTGTGCTGTTAATTATTTTGAACTCACTCTGAATATAGTTTATTGTTCAGTAAATATTTAATAAATGGACTTCTTGAAAGTCAGCAAGTAATAAAACATTCGTAAAAACCTTTTGCTCCTAAAGAAAGAGCTCATATACCACAAATGTCCCATACAGACGATGCTTGTGGATATGAAATATCTAATAGGAATGACACATAAACAGACCAAATTCAAGATTTCCTAATATTTTCTTCCACTATGTGAAATCTACTTCATATTGCAAGATTTAAGTTTACTAAAGGCAAAATGTCATGTAGACAGAATTCTTTCTTTCTAGGTTATGTATACTGGTCCAGTATCTCTCAGCTTCTACTACCTCAAAATTCAGTGGAGATCCAATTTACAACAGTATCTTAACCTGAATGAGCAGCATTTTCAGTGAGAAAGTGCTAAAAGGATTATTTTCATTTGTTCACAGAAAACTAGTTTTCATCCAGAAATAATTTAGTTTGGCTTGCCATCTTTCTGCTCGGCTTTCCTCCCTGTCTTGCACAGGTCCGGTCATATGAAAAAACCCCACATTCAGATATATTGATTTTCTTTCCGATAGCTGTCTGTCATCAGGCAGGTGTGGAAAGCTCCTATAGAGGCAAATGATTGAGTTTGCAGGCAACTTCATGCTGTAGTTTTATTTTCTGCTTTTATTTTTCTTACAAACCACACCAGCTTAACCTGAAGGCGAGCAAAAAAGCTAGTGAGTTATAAAATATGAAGGCAATTAATTTGACCTCTGACCAGCACATAACCTTAGCCATCTCCATACTAAATTTGTACTATATTACCTATTTGTGCCTTCCACTCCCAGAAATCCTCTTGCAACTGAAAAGGCCGCCAGCATAAGCAAAGCTACTCTCCAGCATGAGGAACAGAACAACCTGTCCTTACAAGAAAAAGGGCTTATTAGCAGTGTTGGGTTGCTATTCAATCTGCATCATTTTGGAAGAGGTAAGAAAGGAAATTATACATTCAACACGCATCTAACCCAGGGATATATTGCCAGTAGCTTTTCCAAAAAGTGTTACTGCTCAAATAAAGCTGATCTATGAGTCTCACAGCTCAGAGAGTTTTACAATGCAGTCAGCATTTTCTCCTTTGTTCCCTTGATTGAGCAGTCATAGATTTAAAACTGAGAGACTTAACCAGACAGCATAAGAAGGAACGCAAAACATATGATTTAGGTATCCAGAGCAGAACTATACATCCCATCACAAACCAGGGAAGTCAAAAGGCAAAGACTTTCAGGGTCACACCCCATGTAATCTATAGGAGCGTGGGAGGAGGCAGCGACGTGGCAATGAACGTTCTCAGCCAAAAACCTAAAACCCTACACACAGCACCAGCACCCCGACAACCACAGAGACCCCGGGCAGCTGGACTGCTGCTTTTGCCATGGGCAGGATATGAAAATGCTGCCCAAACATCGACAGGAATTAACCACAGCACTAAGCAGATGGATCCAATCCTGCTGTTAATCAGGTAAAATTTGAGATGGAGCAAAGTTGTGGCACTGATGGTAAGGGTTGGCCCAGAAGGTGCTCAGAAAGCCAAGTTCTGACACAGATGCTAACAATAAAACAGCAATTTCTTCTCTCCTCTGTAGACACTAATCTCATTACAAGTGCCTATAGTTGCAATCTCTGCTGAAGACTGACAGATTAGAACGGATTGGAACCAGACAAGGAAGTTTTTTGTAATTCATTGCAGGGTAGACACAGTGATGTGGATTTAAAAATAAAAATCAATCTGAACTCTTATTTGGAAAGGAAAGGGAAACCATTCTGAGTACTGATTCAATTAGACTGGCATTTTTTAACTGCCAGATTTTAAGATTTAAATTGAATATTCCAACTCAAGTCACAAGTGAAAATGAGTGCAGGTGCTTTGATATTTGTTTCCCTCACCAAAAGTGTGATCAATGGAAGGGAGGACACAGGACTTCAGTCTTCTTTGGGGTTTCATATCAGCACTGAAGTATTCTGTTGGACACCTGGGGAGTCACGAATGAGAAGTTCAAGGCAAGGTACATATCTCAAAGGCACAGCCACAGTACTGTCTCCACTTCTGTGCTGATATAGATTTTCCTCTTTTCTTCTTTCTTTTCTTTTTATTTTTTTAAATCTATATCCAGTTCCATGTTTGTGTTGTTTGGTCGCTGGTTGTTTTTCTTTTTTTTCCTTTCTTTTTAGCTGTTTTTCACTTTGATGAGAACTCAAGCCCTCAAACTAAGAGAAAAAAGAGTGTCCTATGAAGATAACGGAGAGCCTCCTTCTACCACTCCGATCAAAAGCGAAAGCTAACTTTTGCTTTTTTTATCAGTTTCTATTTATCCACTTGCAAGCTGTCATGTGTTACACTCTCTGTGTGAATTACAGCACATGCCCTTTCCCTGCCACATTGCTCATCCCTGGCTCTTTCTGCTCCAGAAAGTCATCGGATGCCAAACACGTGGAATGTGGATCACTGGCAGTCCCCTCGAGAAACACAAACAGGAGAGCACCCCTGTGCTTTATCAGCTCGATGCCTCTCTGTGTCCAGCATTTGGAAATATGTGACAGCTGGGGACACACTGTCATGTGTTAATATCACACTGTCCTTTAGATCGGACTTACAAAAAAACTCACAACAAACAAACTCTAAAAAAGGAAAGTTTACATTTTGGAAGGTGTCTTGATCTCATTTAAAGACATTGTGGCTTAGAATGGACCAGATTAATTTCTGGAGACCTACAGAGAGAATGAACTTGATCTGAAACAAGCTGCCCTGAGATGATCGAGGCCAGCTGAAGAATCTGCTGCTCTGGGAGGATGGCAGGAAGAATGATCCCTGCTGTCAGACACTACAGCTGAACAGAAAAAGGCAAGGGCCATAGGTTAACTACAAATGCTAGAAATCATGAATCAGGTCTTGCTGCTCAGGAGGCAGTTCCCTCTACTGGTATGAGCAAACAGTGGCTTTAATAGTGAAATAATTTATATTCTTGTCATTGAGCTAATTAGCCACAATGCTTCTTCCACTTCCTCTGCTTTCCATGGAAGTTTCCTGCCTGAGGAATGTGATATCTGATGAAATGTGTGGATTAATACAGAGAGCAACAAGCTGTAAGCTGTACCTTCAATCAATTCAGGATCCTGGGGCTGAAAATCTTTATGCAATAGTTGGAGACCAGAAGCATTTTTTCCCCTCACAGTGCAGAAAACTTAAGACATTAGCTACTAAAAAAATCTTTGAAGACAAATATTTACCATGAAGCTGTTACCTCTTGTATACCATTATAGCCTGCGTTAATTAAAAAAACCACAAACAATCAAAAATCTTTCAGTGGTTTAAACTCAGTGCAATCTCTCTTTACATAGCTAAGTGAGATACTGATCTGACCAGGGGAAGGAACAGTTCTCCTATAAGAGGAAGGGCTAAGTAGATTAAGATTTTTCAGTTTGGAGGAGAGATAAGTGAGGAAGAGACAACAGAGGTTTATAAAATCAATGGAGGGATAGAAAAGTGCACAGAGGACAATTATTCATTTTTCTTCTAATGCGAGGATTAAGGGGAATTAAACGAACAGATGACAGATTTTAGAAAGCGTATAAAAAGAAGTTCACACAAAATGCAATTAAAGCTGTGGAACTCATTAGCACAGGATGCTGAACATGCTAAAAGTTTATGTGAGTTTGAAGAGTAATATACTGGAAAAAAAAAATCCACTGAGATTTCCCTCCATGCAGGCACTATACACATTTCAAGATTTAAGCTGCAACTCACAGGAATTTCAGAGAGCATACCTTGAAAATATTACTCTTAGGTATCCACTGTTTTCTTCTGCAGGAGGCAAAATATCTTGCCTGATACACTTTCAACCTGGCCTGACACAATGATCTTAAGCCATCATTAATAGATTTGCAGCCACAGCGAGCTGCAAAGTTGAGACATTTCACTGTAACCGAAACCACTGGCACTGCTGATGCCGGCGGGATTAAAGCTTGCATGGGAACACAGCCTGCCAAGGACACCCTTCTAGTGAAGAGCCAATGCTCTGGTTATCAACACGGCTCATTTTTCCATCTCTAAAGAAATAAAAGAAATTATTTGATTTTAGATTTCGTAATGATCCAACAAAGTGATTTGAAGGTGGAAAATTAACTTCAGTGACTTGAGTAAGAGAAAAGGAGGTAGAAAAAGGCTCATGACTGACTTGAGTGAGACGGAAAGCTCTGAAGGACTAAAATACTCCATAAAGAACTGACCCTGCCCCAGGGTTAAAGCTTGTACATATTCAGTAAGAGTTCACAGGAGAGCCTTCTAGTGCTGGGCACCAGGAAGGCTCACATAGATGCCATGCAGACACCTGACAGCATGGCACCTGTCCTCCCACCCGAGTGAATCAAGGCCAACACACTGACCTTTTTGTAATTTTAGTGTTTTACATAGTGCAAGTCTGAAAACATAGTATCTTGAAATTGTGGTTATAAGCAGGATTTGTTCCCTCATTGGTTTTGACCTTTTTTTTTTTTTTACCTTTTTTTTTTTCCCCTTCTTTTAATGTAGCAGGCAAAGAGAGACAAAATAGCTGCAAGTCTGTAGAAAGAATGAATGCTTACACATGTGTTTGATGTGATCTCCAGAGTGGCCGTGGCAGCATGTACAATAGCACAGTAATCTTTCTGCCCTCTCTGTTAGACAGAAACCTGTTGCTGTGCTTAACTGGATGTGCCCATCATCTTTTAATACAAAATAAAAGATATTTAGGTGCTTATTTCATTTTGATTGACAAGATTTTCAGAAAGTTCATGAAAAAGCATTCATGGCAGCAATTTCAGCCACTAGTTCGGTATCTCAGTCAACGTCCATTAATCGATTTAAAATAACAAACAAACAAAAAACTGGGTGGGAGAAAGGGTTGAGGGTGGATCAGTACCTGACTTATTAATGAATAATTAAGTGCAGATTAAACATGTAGTAAACTAGAGTCCAGTCATGGAAATTTAGCTGTCAGATGATATGTAGGCTGGCTGTTTTGAAGGAAACTGATAAATGCCAGCTCATGGGAAACTGTCACAATGATAAAACCAGCCCAGCCTGGGATAACAGATTTATCTGTTTCTACCGGGCAGATTATAATAGGATTTGGAGTCATCCTGCTGATCAGTGGGTATTTGTAGAAAGCTCATGACACAAAGAATGTCATTTGAAGTGGATTGGACTGGTTTTTGGAGCTAGATACCTAGAGACATCAGCACTTGAAGAAAAGCAGAGAGGGAAGACTGCGTGTTGGGGTATAATTTGCAACAGATTGTCAAACCATCTGCAAAGAAGTAGCTAAAATAGCTGATATGCTGCTGTTGTCTATTCATGAGGAATTCCCCCAGGAGATTCCTTCCCTTCCCATTTCCCTGGAGACCTAACAGTGCTTCATATTTTTGACCGAATGTGTAGACATTTTGATAAAGAGGAGGATGAAATAATCAGTAATTCCAAAGTCTCCAGCTAAAATGCTGAAGTCAGTTGACTTTTCCAATTTGCTAAAGATAGAACTCGCTTGGAAAGCTGGAGAAAGTATTATTAAGCAGTTAACCTACTCTTGGGCACGTGGTTGTGTCTCTTGGGGATGATCCCGTGCAGGGCTGGGAGTTGGACTCGATGATCCTTGGGGGTCCCTTCCCACTCAGCATATCCTGTGATTCTGTGACTGCAGTAAAAGACCTGGGATATCTCTGTTCCCTCTTCTGGCAATTGCACCGGCACTTGGGATCGCTCCTGAATGCACACACAAATCAACTTTGCTTTTATTGTTTGACAGCAGAGTGGTCAGTGCTAAAGAAAGATGCTGAAGGCACATCGACGCCACATGAACGCCATGTCTCCCACGCCTACCAAGGGACAAAAAACCGCGGAAACTCTCAGCTCACTCCATGGAGGTGCACAAAGCCATGCAGGGCAGGAAAAGTATGCTGGGGGGGGGTTATTATTTGCCACACCCACACCGAGCCCTTATGGTGAGGGCTGTCAGTAATGTCTTAACACTGACTTGGCTTGACCAGTCTCAAACAATTAATTTTATGCAGTCCAGAGGAGGAACCATATTTGAATGACATATCCATTGAAGTCACACTGTTCAAGTCCTGATAAAAGTTGCTTTCTTTAACATTTTTCATTTTCTATGAGTTCTGGAGATCAAAAATAACATTTTCTCCTATCCCTATAATTTCTGAATTCATCCTTACATGCCAGTAGCTGACAGTGGCTCCCAAACAGTGGCTAATGTAGGTCAAATAGAGTCAGTGTCTTTTATTGATTTTTAATATTAAAAAAATTAACAACCTGGAAGCTGCGTACAAAAACACGACCAAAATCCTAATCCCACTCAATAAATCAGTATTTTCAAACACAGATTATACATTTATGAAAGGGAAAAAGGGGAAATGACAAATAGTTTGGTTTTGCTAAGAAGGAAAAATGTTCTTAGATCAATGTGTTAGTGTAGAAAATTAATGACCATAACATTATTAGGAAAAAAAGCATCAGAAAAAGCAAGTCCCTGTTACAAGATATTCCAACATGAATAGGCAATATATATACAGTGTGCATTGAAAAAATATCAATATTATTTTTCAAACCAGAAAGTTCAAACTGAAGTACAGATAAAGGGAATTTGTTATGTACACATAATACTAAAGTAGTCTATAGCAAAGCAAATTTAATGCAAAATGACTAAACAAGACTCACAATTTCTTTCTATGGTGTATTTATGGTCATGTTATCCAGTCAAGAAATAAAATGTGCAAACAATAAATGGAAGGTATTTGATTCAGATATCAACAACACTGGAAGTAAAGGCAAGACTTTCAGAACCTGATATGCTATAAGCAGAACTGTGGGGAAAAGAATATACAAGTTATGTGTAAACTACAGTTTATCTGCAGTGGCCACTCAATTTGTATTAACACTGGAAGACAGAGTTGTGATCCAAGCCCTTCATTCAGTGAAAAAGATTAAAGTTTCTTAAAAAAAAATTAAAAATAAAGCCTGGTACTCCTGAGATGTTATACACCAATGGCTCCTGATATATGGACGTCCTAATGTATGTGCTGCTCTCTGTGGGGAAAGATGGTTACAAAACAGAGGGGCAAAAAAAATAATTGTGGTGTCAAGAACAACTTATTTTTGATCTCTGTCAGGGAGGGTCTTCAAAGACAGTGAGACTACAGGTACTTCTGCACGTACTTCAGGCAAGTGCTTGGTTAGATCAACATCTTGTCCTCAAATTCGCTTCTCATTAGAGTGCAAAATGCCAGTGATTCATTAAAGGGGCAAACAATAAACAATTTTAGAAACAATGTGTGTTTCCATCTTTCTCCTCTGAGCACCTGATATATAGTCTTCCACATGCTTTATTGTACCTGCAATACACCTTCACTTACAAAAGTGGCTTGTAGTGGATGGGACACTTAATGAAAGCTCATTTGTCCCTTTGCTATTGTCCTTCAAAGAAAAATTTAGGATCTTACGGCTCATGTGGGACCTGAGCCAAAACCTCTTAGTAAATTCCATGGGTGTTGGATCACAAGGCTCTAAAATGTATGTATGCAGGAATAAAGGGGATCTCCTGGCTACCCTTTCATTTTTCCGTTTCGGTATTTCGCATGCTTTGCCATTTTATGTACACACCTTTGCTTTTGGACCAAATCCTAACTAGCGTAAATCAGCCTCACACCACAAGGTACAACAAGCCTGCAATTGGCCCACTGCAAATAAGTTATAGATTTACCTGCTACTGTATCACACTGCTAGCTCCTGTTATTGCTTTGTGAAGTGCTTTGGGAAATTAAAGGAGTAGTAGGAGCTACATTAAATTAGATTCCAGTCTAATACAATCTGACCTGTATTTCACAACAGAAGAACTTTTACTTCTGAAATGCTGAACAATGAATTTTATAAAGTATTCAAAGTAAGGTAATTCAGATGGCTCTATGTTACCCTGTTCAGAATCATGAGGGAAAAATCTATCGCTGGCGTATTTTTTTTCTGTCCTCCTAATTATCTCTAGTGCTAATTAATAAGCGTATGTTAGTTCAATCTTACTGTTACTCCATAAAGTTTAGTTTAAAATTACAGTAATGAATTCCAACTTCTCCAGCAAATATAATAAAATGGTGATTAATATTCCCCAGGGCTAGGATGGAATATGGTTCAGGGTAATCTAATATAGTTTTAGGTGAAAAGTTTGATATCCATCAGGTGCTGAAGCTGACATAGTAAATGTAAGGTGTGATTAGCAATGTGGTGTAAAAGTAGGTCACTGCTCTCAAATCACAAGTGCTGTGGCCACCATGATGTGCCCCGAATTGCTTGGCCAAGTATGGACTGGCTGTGTCCTTGTTTTCCCTGTGTTCAATTCTTGTGCCTCTATTACTCTTTAAATCTGCCCACACATTGAAATCTGCCTACACATACTTCTGTATGGAATGAAAAAAACAAAACCTCCCACTTTGAAATAAAATTTTTTCTTCCCTGGGTTTAGGCAGGTTGTGCATAATTAACAAAAGCGAATAGAAATCTAGCATAAGTCAGAGACACCCAATGCCCTGTCAATGCACTCACAATCAGAAATTTCAGGTTGTATCTCAGATGCAACTGCCTGTCATAGGTGTCCATCCACTCTCTCCTGACTGTCACAGAAAAAGGTTATTTGGAATGACACGTGGATGGATGCATGGAATGACCTTGGCAGGGAGCCAGCAGGCAGGTGGCCATGTGAGGCTATGACAGCCACTTATCCTGAGGAACTGTGACAAATGGGCCAAGACCACATCGCTGAGCCTTCTTCCAGCAACAAACTCTCCAGGACAAATCTGAAGCTTGTTTGCCAGGGCCATGCAACAGGCTGAACCCTCAAGGGTGTGCAGCGAGTGCTTTCACAAAAAAAATGCTGTGTTTTATAACATTTTCTGTTACCCTATACATCCAGTACTGCCAAAATTACACTTTCCCTAAGAACAGAAGGAGGTATGAAAGTGAGAGCTCTTGATCTCACTCTGACAACAATCCTTACGAACTCATGCCCACAAATTTTTACTTTACATAATGCAATTTATACAAACATGTTGCTCTAGTCACACGCTGCTGTCACTGCTGCAGTCAAGGGAGTTATACAGATGGAGAAAGGGTATAAACCCCGGTCAAATTCCACCCTGACTCTCACACTGCATTGTACAACTTCCACCTCCCTTCAGGTTCCAGGGACTGAGAAATCTTAGGAAAGAGCCCTGTAAGAGATGCACTGAAATGCACCTTTTACTGCAAAATTAGTTTTACAGCTGCAGAGAGATCTTTAAAGCGCAAATGTACATGGAGTCTAATATTTCCATTTCAAACACTAAATATTGCACTCCTCTCTATGATTTAAAAAAAACCCAAACCCAAGAAATTATTTTTGAAACCAAAGTACACAAAGACACGGTAACAGGATTGCCTTAATACTATAGGAGATCTGACTGTGGCCCTCAGTCTTCCCATCCCTCATTTCCTCAAGTAAATGAAGAAAAACCTCTTTAACAGCTTTACTGTAATACAAAATATTTTATGAGTGCTCAGGTGACGCAGGGTTATGTCACAAAGAAGTAGAAGATACAAAAATATCACATCTGTGTAGCTGTCAATATATATATATGTGAAAATTTCACAAAGCTGACAAACACCACCCTATGAATTTTTATTTTTTTAAAAATAAAATTATCCTTCTCTCTCCATATCTGTAAGCACAAAATGAAAACAACTTACAGCTGTCTTGTGTTCAACAGTGTTGTGCATCTGGGTAATAAAGAGGTGAATTTAGGGAGGGGGCAAGCATTCCTATCACCTGACAGCTCCTAAACCCACACTGCTTTGTATTTTGCAGCACCCCTTCAACCAGCAGCACAAACTTCACCCACCCTGTCCCATGGCACTCTGGAGGGAAACTGCGGAAGCAGATCCGAAGATCCATTCTAAGACAGCATTACATCTCTATGTCCTCTTTTTTGTACCTTTCTAAGTCCTAAACATTGAATATTTGCAGAACTGCATCACTTACAAGTCACTCAGAGGCAACACACAAAGTGCTTGTGTGCTACAGTGTACAAACACTGAACTTACTGAGAGAACTGTGTTGCTCCCAAAACCAGGGGGTACCCGGGGCTTGTCGTCATACGGATTTTACCCCTATGCCACCTTGCTCATACTTGTGACACCTCTTAGACTGCATCCAGATTCAAACTTGCTGCCCAAATCCCACGTGCCCTGAGGACAACCAACAAGCAGCAAACAGAGACAGGTGTCTTTCTTGCCTTGGATGGGGCATAGAAAGGGATCTCCCTTTGACCCGGGGAAGGGGGCTACTATTTTAGCCTTATCCACGTTCCAGAACAAGCCAACAAATGGCAACTGAGAAATAGGTAATTGTTGTTTCTAATTGCTAGGATATATACGTAGAAGGCTTGGCTTTATGTAAAAGCCAACAAACCAACCCCCCTCTGCTCTCATTTTTGCAGTGGTGGGTACTTGCAGTGAACTGGAAAGCTGTCAGAGGAGAGCT
The DNA here is from genome assembly GCA_013396735.1 of Grallaria varia. Classification (NCBI taxonomy): domain Eukaryota; kingdom Metazoa; phylum Chordata; class Aves; order Passeriformes; family Formicariidae; genus Grallaria; species Grallaria varia. Next base: position 563,940 of record VWZG01007166.1, read on the forward strand.
GTTACTTATTTGAATTCTAGAGCGCTGTATTTGCTAAGTAAAAAAGTAGGAGAAGTTTTACATGTTGTCCTGGAATATATGAAGGCAAATCAATAGACATTGGAGTAAGAGGGCTATCACATTGTGCAATCAGAAGGCAAACTCAGCAGTGACAACTAAGAGGACAAGTTTATGAAAAAATCATAGTTTTCTACCAGAGGATTTATTATTTATTTATAGTGAAAAACAGCACAGTGTAGAGGTTTGGGTTTGTTTTTTCTTTTAAAAAAATCCAATTGTTTTTGACATAAAGAAACTTCTGTTGATTTTAAGAAGTGTATAGAATATATTTTTTCTTCACTCACAGAAAAAATTCCTTCCTCTTCACAGTGTCTCATATGTCAAAGTAATGGAAAGCTTATAAGGATGAGAAGGTATATCCAAGGTACTTATTTCAAAAAGCAGATTGACGTGTCCCTAAATGGTGTTACCAGCACACCTATAAAATGCTCTGTGAAAATGTATAACCACCAAGAACTGCTGGCTTTCCTGCCTTAGGTTTGATCAGGCTTCCAGAAACTAAACAGCACTTAAGTCTGTCTGAGCAGCCTCACCACTGGCCACTCACTCCCCTCAAAGCTGGGCAGCCCCTGGCACCACAAGGGAGAGGAAATCACATGTGTATTATGGGGTGCCAGGGGAACTTGGGCAACTTGGGAACAGCGTTTGGGATTGTACAATAGGCACGTGTGGAGAGGAGCAGCTTGTTCAGTGCTCTGACTCAGAAACAGCGCTCCCAATAGACATGGCTGGTCCCTGAACATGGGAAAGGTGTAACAACTTTGCCAAAGCTCTTTTCCACTGAAATCTCTTCTTGGGAAAGAATAGAGATTGAAGTAACTCAGAGCAATTGATTTTCAGTGTTCAAGGGGAGTGCCCCACAGAAGATCAGAAGAGGTGTACAGTACTAGTCTGGGGTAATAATCTGTACTATTTTATTGGGTGATCTTGCTTGAACTTCATTTCTTGAGCATTAGAACAGCTGGAAGATGAAGTCCAGGAGCACTTTTGGATGCCCTGTACCCCCAGACAGTACCCAAGGTCAGACCAGACCTAACCTGAACTGCAGCTGCCCAAGATGCCCATCACGTGGACATCCAGATTTCAGCACGAACTGATTTACATCATGAATGTGGTCCACAGTGCCTGCCAATGCAGGCATAGCTGGAGGGATACAAAACCATCCAAGTACTTCTGACCTGCAAAGATCACTAAATTTAAGGAATCATTGCTTCCCTATTAGAGACATGTTAAAAGTTGTTCTTGACTGAGTAACTGGGAAGAGATTTTGCAAGAGAGAGCTCCAATTTTGCTAACATTGATGTTCTAGCACTAAAAACTTAAATTGACCATATAAGTTCACTATTATGTGCTAATTATATCTAGGAGGCAATGATTCAGTAACCTACTCAAAGAACTTGTCTCTTGCCTTCAATTCTTAATAACATAAATAGAAAAAAGCCCAAGTTGTATTTTCACTTGAATATTTTGACTTGCACTGTGCTGTGTGGGAAGATTTTAGCCAAGCAGTTGCTAATTTAGTAAATAAAACAGAAGCAAAATGTTAATTATGGCTTAGCAATTAAATAAACAATATTAAAAAGGAAACAGATAAGAAGGAAAGGGGTTGCAAAAAGAAAGAGTTATCATAAAACCACTTAAAATATACTAGAAATCTGCATCATAATACAGGTCCAGATTCTGAAAGGTCACCCTGGTCTGAAAGGAAGGACTATTTACACAGAAATACAGTGCTGCTCAATGGAATATGCTCTGTGGAACATAATGCCTGATTATTAGTTTTATACCAGATGAATTTCTATGTTGTTTATAAGAAGTATCCATTTAATTAGTAAGTTAATGGCTACACATGAAAAGTTAATGTAATATAAAACTGAATAAAATAGGATATCTAGTCAAAGACTAAGAAGCAACAAAATTTGGGATGATGAGGACAAAAAGGAAACCAGTAGGAATGATCTAATGTAACAAAGCAACTATTTTGTTAACCTTGTGAATCACTTCACACCTACTGGAAACTATAGAAATACTAAACACTTGTTTTCAAAAAAAGCCTTTCAGCGAAGTGTCAGTTCGCTATGTGAGGGGTGGGGGGGAGAGAAAAGTTACACAACTTCCATACAGTACGAGTTAAAATGGGTCTCACTCATCACATCTTCAGCAGAAGTGAAGGAAAGGACCAGCTTGAATAGAACTTCCTGTTATTACTTCAGATAACACGAAATGTTGGCCAACAGCAAGTGGAATGATACAGGCCTGAAGTGCAACCACACCCAGCAATTCCCAGGGAAGGCAAATTAATCATTTGTTACTAGTCATTCTTTTCAATTACAGGGTACTTTTGCTGGGAAGGTGTTTTCTCACTGATCTTTCGGATGCAACGTGCCCTCCATTGCCCTGACACATTCAGATACTCTAATAAGCTGAACCTTGTGAAAACGGTAATTACTGCCTGTTGGGGCTGAAGGAAGCCTCAGACACAAGAAGAGATGCAGGCCCCCAGAGCAGTAAACATTTATTTAATATATTATGTAATTTTCCATCAGTCTGCCATGTGACCTTTAAAGTTCATAATTTACAGTAATGTACCGAAAAAGAACACTTTAATTTGTGTTATCATACTGTTGCTGAATTACTGCTTCCTTTTAATGTTGCATTCACTGTTGCCTGTGCCTGCTTGTTAGATAAGATCTTTTTTAGTTATTGAAACTCCAAAGGAAAAAAAAAAATTTGAAAAAGGTGTTCTACTTCTGAAGAGCTTTGTGATGGCTGCAACTGCATACATACACCTGTTTCTTGAATAATTCATGTGTCTTCTCAGTACTAAGATCTGAAAGGGAAATATTTCAACAAAGAGATCAGGATATGGGCAAAGTCTAAAGCCAATAGACAACAAAGGGAAGCTGATCCTGGGATAAACACATTGTCATTTTGTGACTTGCCTGAAGTAGGCACAGGCTGGGTGGATAGAGACAGGCTTGAGCTCTGCCAGGCCAGGGCTCAGATGAAGCTGCACAGCACATCAGGACAGGATTTCTAATGAATGTATTTCAGACTGTGTCATTAACCATGATAATCACGCTGTAACTGAGTTCTGAGCAGGAGCAGTTACCCCCTGAGCTGTGTTACTTTGAAAGGACAACCATCAGGCCCTATTCTCTGCATCAGTCATTATAGTAAAGATGCACTTGAATATCAGGGTAAAATTTGAAGTTCTACTTATTTTCCAGAGCCCTCTGTTTCCTCAAACATATCTGTGGAGTAGGGGTAAGGACACAGAGCAGGAAGCTGTAAGTGACCATGATCTGAGTCACCTGTTCAGACTGAAGAAAAAGGACCCTGGGCTTTGAGATGGGGACCACGACCACATCAAAAGGTGCAAATGAGACAGCATAAAGGGAAACGTGCAGAACAGATTATTCCTCCTCAAAGTTACAAGAAAGAAAAGCCCAGGAAACATCCTAAAACACCTCTTGGATGTCATCATGCAGCACATTGAACTGGATTATAAAATCGCCCTGTAACTCCCAGAGGTCTGATAAAGCCAATGCTATCACTCTGCATTGACGGATGAGCAGCTCGCTGTATCTGCTGAACTTGGACTGTGTTCACAAATCTCAGAGGCAAGAAGTTTCCACAGCATTTGCATAAATTGTGACTGACTCATATAGTATTATTAATCACTCTGCTGTGTGGTAAATTCATTCTTGTTCTCTGCTCCCCCACATCTACCACAATACCTTTACAGAAAGCTGTAAGCCTTTCCCTAGTCATTGCATTGTTTGGGTTCTCTAATTTACTTTTTTTTTTTGCCAAGTACCTACTTCCAAAAACAAAACCCAAAGCAATCCCACAGTACTTGTTACAGCTGTGATCTTGTTATCAGGGTGCTGGGTTACTTGTGGCACCTTTAGGTTTCAAGAATTGCCCAAGATAATATTTATCATGTCATCAGGAAATGAAGACTAAATCCTTTTTAAGTAGCTGAGAAAATAGACCCTTCTTTTAAAGTATGCTCTCCCTCATTCTCTCACTCTTATCTTCCTAAAGTACCATAACTTGACTCTTGGCAGGATTGGAGCATATTCAAGTACAGAAGGAAATTAGGTTTCTGGATTTCTCCTGTGCAGTACAGATGTCTCTTCAGCATGGAGATCCCTTTAATAATGACTAGAGAAGTTTTCTTTGCATTTTTCCTCTCATATTTCTTTGGGAGATATCACCACTGTTCCAGACCTGCTCATTTCTGGGCTGACAACTGGTTTCGTCCCAAGTGTTATTTAATCCTCAGAACTGTGGATCATTTTTATGTGGGTCAGAAATCCCACAGGTTCTGAAATCTGTTAAAAATTATAAAGATACAGAAGGCTGGGTTGGAATGTGATCTTCAAGAACTTATCCATTTTATTGCTTCCAAGGGGCTTGTCAGCTTCCTAGAGAAATACTGTTGAGTAATTGTATAGTGAATATAAATGAGAAGATAGCTTTTTATTAGCACTAAAAGATCAAGTTGATTGACATTAGGGATATTTTTCATATAATTTCATTGACAAAAGCATATGCTGAAAGGTGTCTCTATTTTCCAATAACACATTACTACATGTAATAAAACAACTCACTCCACAGTATATTAAGCTATAATGTTGCTGATCACTTAGAACTATGCCTCTACTCTAATTTCTACTACCCCCACCAAAAAAGTACTGATATTTCTACCATTTCCTCTGGACAACGATTTTCAGAATATAACTGTTCTCTCCATGCATTTTTGCTTATACACAGAAGCCTTTTATTTATTTGTAATACTATATCTCCACTCCTCCATCCCTTGGTCTTTTCTTACCCTTCACTACCTTATTTTCCCTTCTCTTCACTAGTTCATGTATCTGATGTTTTCTCAATCTTGAGCTTTTCTATTTGTGTCCTAGAAATCTTTATAATGTTCATTTTCTCTATATCAATGTCATATCGGTCATAAGATAGAAAGGGCTGAACTGACAGATAATAGATGGTTTTTAAAGTATTTCTTTGTAAATTTTAACACAGTATGGACCTCTAGAATTATTTGCCTTGGGTTTCTTTGGGACAATACTCAAAAAAAGGAAAAAAAAAAAAAAAGCCAGAAGTTGTCTGATCTCTCACGGAGAGCTAAATTAAAGAAACCATGTCTCCAAAGGTTGGCCTGAATTTTCACAGTATTAATTATTCTTTGATGCTTCAGATGTCCTTGTGAGTCATATGGCCCGGTGGCCACTCGAGCTGAACACCTGTATTTCCCAAGATCAAAATGAAACCAGAGGATAAAGTAGGAGCCCCCAGTTGGAAACTCCACAGATGAGTACTGAGCTCTTCCATAAAACCTCATTTACAGCTGACTGCCGAAACTCAGTGTGTAACTACTTCTTTCATTTGTTGCCTATGGCCAGGGATTAATCACAAGATAAGCTAATACAAGATATCCCACTGAAAGGACAAATGATGTCCTGCTTTGCATGAAGCTACTTTGTATCATGGGAACTACCTGAGAGTTAATAAGAGTTGCACAAAGGCAAAAGATTTATTTAAGAAAAAAAAAGGCTGAAGCCAAAAGTAGTCCAGAGACCACAGAACCTTTCTGATGTTCCCCAACAGATTAACTACTTGGATTAAAAGAAAAAAAAGAAAACCACAGTATCAGTGGTTCAAAATGTACACTGTTTGCAAATTAATTTCCAAGGCAGGTTTTCTACATTTAGTAGATTTACTTTCCAGGATAAAAAACCTAAAAATTTTATCAAGGAACATTTTTTCCTTCCCACAATATACCTTTTTTATTATTATTATTTTTAAAGTAATGCTTAAGAATGCATGAAGAGTTACAGGAGTTTAAATCTCTGAAAACAGGGAAGCCATGTGAAGTGCAATTGAGACGCATCTATTTGAATTTTATGAAGAATGCAATAGATTTTTGTGAAGATTACTCTAAAAACTGTTCCATTTTTATTTTTTATACAATGGGTGGGAGTTGAACATGAACACTGTTATTGCATTTAAAAGCTCTCTTAGGGATTTCTTTGGCTGCATCTCTTGAACACAACATAGTCACATAGCTCAGTCAGTAAAAAGATACAAGTAGGAGTTGGAAGAATACTACCATGCATGACAGGCAACCTTCCTCAGTTGAATTTAGGCTAAGGTTTTGATTCAAAAGAGAAACTGTCAGCCCTCTTGCTCACCGTGTGTCTAAACGCAACACTATTCATGGGGATATATTGGTATCCAAGGCTCTCTGCTGGCTGGTAAAGCGGGCATGTGAAATCATGCACAGCCTAAACTGAGACACTGTTCCTCACCCAGAGCCTTCTAAGCAGTTCTCGTTCACTACAGGGTTACTCTCTGCAAGCGCATCCTTTTCTTTGGCACTGAACCTCGCAGACACCCAGAACTGGATGTGCAACCCCAGAGTACCCTGTCGGATAAGTGTCCTGGCAAAGCCTGAAATGAGGAGCAAAATCTCCAGCTCATTGCTCCTGGCTGTGCCATTGATCTGCCTTCTGAGGGGATGGCAACTCCCCAGCAAGTTGCTAGATGGGAGGAAAAAAAACCCAACAAAAACCAAAATGCTTAAAACAGAAAACTGATTCTTTTCTGTACAGAGAGTTATCTGACAGAGTTCTAATTTCCAGGAGAAAACAAAAGACTGATTTTAGTCAAATGATCCTTTTTTGTTTTAGTTAATTTTATCAGATAAAGTGCTTTTTATATCACAGCTTTACTTTCCATTTTCTCCAACACCTGAGTTGCAGGTGTACATTCTTCAGAATTACAGAACTGGTGTGAGACACACTAAATAAGAAATCTAAACCTCAGATAAACAATTAAAATTAAAACAGAAAAAATGTCAGACGTAGTTGTCCAATAGTTCAAACAGTAATAGAATTACTGTGAAGAAAAGATGTGAAATACGGATAGTGAGGGAGAACTGGTAGAGATATTATAACAATTCATTATATCAGTTGGTGGGGTGATTGCTTCCCTCTTGACTTGTAAAAATCAAGAGGAAAAAAAGATTAAAACAAAGAAGAGCCTAAAATAAGAAAAGGAAGGGGAAAAATTTAAAAAAAATGGTAGAGATGAGAAACCAAGTATTAGTAATCAAGGAGGGATAAAAATGCTGCCTAAGATTATTAGCTGATATTCTTCTGGGGAACAAGGACTTACGTAAACTTTATGGAACCTTGATAAAATGTATGAAAGCTTTACTCTCTGCTATTTAATCACCGGTGTAGGAGGACTATGGTAATCAAAAGAGCCTAGTTAGAGATACAAGACAGATTTATAGAAAGTCACTTTAATTTCTAGTCACTTCCATTTTCAAATAAGTCATGAATTGTTAATGGAAACATTTCTGGAGAAAGATACAGTTTTTTCCTTTCTTCCCTGAAGATTACTATAAGAATTATCACAAGTTTACACAAAAGAGCCTCAATTCTCATTCACTTGCAGAAGTAAACCCCACCTGTATAAATGGAGCAGAAAGGACAAGTAATGATGGCTGGACTCAGAAATCACACATGTGAGTTTTCTAACACACTGGAAAATCACTTCTTTTTGTTACTCCTGCTGTCCTGGCAAAGCCCAAGCTGATGCACAGTTCCTAACTCTTACATAGCAAATGCATCATTCTCACTCAAGCGCTTATGAATATGTTATAAGTTGTGACTAAATGTAATTATGTAAATGATAGTCATTTGTTTGCTATACAGATTAATGTTCTGCTTCATTGGGGTCCCAATATGGAGCAGCAGAAGTTTGAGCTTTGCAGCTGTGCCTCTGTGTGGTGCTGCCTCTCATGTAAAAATTAAAATGAAGATGAAATTTGTCTTTCAGTTAGAGTGGAAAAAAACAAACCATCCCTGTGTTACTTAATACATTATCTATTACTTTCTACAGGTAGCAGAATCAATCACCTTTCCCAGTGGTGGCAAACTCCTGGGGAATAATTTCATACACCTCCAGCTCTATAAAACAACATCAAAGTGTTAATTAATAAAGAAAAAATGGATTTGTCTTTTTTTTTAAGTGAAGCTAAACTTCCTTTGTCAAACTGAGACCTGTCAAGAGGCATGAAAAGTAAAGTTCTGCTACACTGAGAAGATATAGCTAATAAGGACTTATGTAAAATGGGTTTCCCACCCTGTGAAGTTGGCGGGTGGGGGGGTTGAGTGGGGTTGGTAATTAATAGGTTTTCCTATTTTGCGTCAGGATTAATCTGAGGGCTTTTAGAGGTGGGAAGAGTGTCTAACAAAGAAAAGCTCTTACAAAAATAAATACCTGTGTGCTCCATAAACTTGTTTCCTTTCAAGACAAGTCACACTAGCAATTCTGTGTATTGTTAATTACTTCTCCTCCCTCTGTAGAAAGTTTCCAGAACTAGGCTACAATACAGCTCTCAGGCTGACTGATCCCATAGGAAGTCCCAGATCTGACTAGTTCTCAAACTTAGACAGCTCATTTCTCTTGTTTAAACCAGAATCATTGCATGAAGACTGAACACAGCTTTATGTCATTGTGATAACAGTTCCAGCACTTGTAATACAGTTATTGCAAAATGCTTATATTCAATTTTCTAATTATGTCTTTTGAATTATGTATGTCTCTATCTAATACAGAGGGTGCAATGTAAGTAGCTCTAGGGATGGAGTAAAACAAAACAAAAAACATCTGGGAGACTTAAAGAGACTTCTAAAACTTGCAGCTAGTTTGTTAAAAGTGAGACCCAAAGATACGCAATCCTCTCACACCCACAATGAGTTATCTTTTTCAACATATTCCTGATAGATTCATGAGGATTAACATGCATTATCTCATTACATACATACACAGTGAAAATGACAGGAGGGCAGTTAATACAGCATGTTCCTCTTTTATAATTTAACAGAAAATATCCTTTATTTTCTTTTTAATCTTCCCCTACTTCCATGCTCAGATGTTAATCGCTGTACAGAAATTCTGCCTCCAGTCAGACCAGACCCATTTCTCACAGTACTTGCAAGGCACACAGAAGCACAATTGTACAGACACAGCAACAGCAGACGTGACCCGCCAGGATGCTCCAGGTGTGCAACCAACTCAAATATTCATAAAGCTACTAATTTATGGCAAGTGTTGGGCTCCCATCAGGGTTTTCCCTTGGACAGCATACAGATTGCAAGTGTGATGTCTTCTTATAAAGCAGAACTGTAAGAAATTAATATTTCAGGAAGTGAAGATAGAAAGATGTAACAATGCCATGGCTTTCCATACCTTTCCTAAAAGAAATATTTTTCTTGGTTATCATTCTCACATGTGCAGCCAATGACGTTTTGATAGTTATTTGGTTAAAACCAATATATTGCTGCTTATTGATTTTTTATAAAATATTAGTTTTGTGAAAGTAATTATGCTATTCAAAATATGTGGTTGATAATATTATTCTTTGTAAACAGTGTTAAATTTCAAATATTTTAAGATGTTATACAATAATGTAATTTTTACTGTTGGTCATTTCTTTTTTCCTAACAAAGAAAACATGCATTTCCTTTTTTTCCATCAGAGTGAAACAAAATAGCACAAACTGACAGAATAAAACTCAGAGCACTAACTAGAGAGACATTATGGCAGTAAAAGTGGTTTTTGTCTTTAGAGTCCAGTTAAAACTCTCCTGTAAAACAGTTGTATCCTAAGGGTTGGCCTGAGATCATTGGTTACAATCCTTTCCACCTTATGAATCAGAACAGGTGCAATAGATACTGCAGACCAGAGGTAATCTGTAGTGTGATTCAAATATATAAACTGAAAACACCTTTTAAAGAAAAAAATAAAAAAGTAAAAATAATATAAGTAGCAGCATTTGGCAGATGAGAGAATGCTAAATATGAAGTGGCCAAGCACTACAAGCATTGCACAAGCCAAGCTGGAAGACTCCAAGCCAAGTCTCTGCACATTCTCTTGCCAATGTTCCAGCCCTTCTCTGGAAGGAAAATTGTGTCGATGCTAATTCAGTCCTTGGCTGTTCTGCTAAAACTACTGATATTTTTTGCTCCCCATCATAAAGCAAATTGTTGTCAGTGCTGGGGATCTACAAGGTCTGAGACCTATACTCAAGATCAAAAGACAAAGATGCCTCTAGAGGAGACACCTAAGGAGTTCTGGTGACCAGAGATATAATTGACCACTTTGCCTTCATGTCAAGCTTGGGATCCTGGTACTCAGAAAACCATGAGTAAGGAATAGAAGGCCTTCCTTATAGAGAAGGAAAAGTGTCTCTTTAAATTCTGCCAGGCTGCAAGTGTCAGAGTATCTGTGACAGCAACACTGGCTAGTTTTAGTTACCGAGCTAAATCAGTGGCACCGTGAAGAGGCTGCAAAGAAATGCTAAGATGATAAATGACTTCAGGTCACCAATAAAGTGATGACTCTGTATGGTCACTCGCTGCTGGAAGGCCCACAAGCTTCCCACGGACTCTATCAGCTCCACAGTTGTCCAAGCAAAATTCCCGCTTCCCTTTGTAAAGGCTTCCAGTTTCCCTCGCTCCCTTGAGGCTCGGCTTTGTCCCTTCCCCAAACCCTCTGTGCCAGCTGCAGAGTGCTGTGCTCTAAAGGAGCCTGGCAAAAGGCGGCTGGGAATGGCTGTTACTCTGCAGTGAGGTTCATGGTCTGCATTGCTGATCAGGCAGTGAATGAAGCAGACCCCGTAGGCACTTGGGCTCTGTTACTGGGAGCATAACAGAGGAAAGCGCTCCAAATGGAAACAGGCACAAAAACCCCCTCAGAACAGTGAACGGCTCTGCCAAAGCTGGGGGAAAAGGAGAGGGAACAAACCAGAGACAAACCCTTCATCAGTGAGAACAACGAGCAGAGAAGGTTAAAGTCCTGTAACAGCTGATGTGTGGACTTCATGGCAGCAAAAAGGGAACATTTTTACTCCTTATAGTCTTTAGGAGCCTAATGTAACATCTTACTGGCACACTTGGAGGACTACTGGCTCTGAATACAAAGAAGACAGCTGAGAGAGTTGTTTGGGGGTTTTTGAGCGGTGCTGATTGTTTACTTTCTTTGGTTGGTTGCATTTTTATTTTTTTTTTAAACACAGTTGAATTAGTAAAGGTTTACAAAAACAGGAAAGGATCTTTGAAGTTCAGGAAACCATCTCATGAGTTTGGGAGCCTACATAAATCCCTAGTAAGAAACTTGTCTGCACATTTAGAATGAGGCAGAATATTCTTTTCAGCCATGAGCACAGGGCTCAGTTAAGTCTTCACAAAAAGATTGAAGTTTGCCAGGAAGACACCTACAAAGTTCAAAGTCAAGATGCACAGAAATGAGAGTAGCCTGTGTTATTCACAACACCACCAGCCAAGAGACCCAATGAAAACAATTCCGGGGGGGATGCTAAGGGGAAACAATGGTTGAAGTACATGTGACATCAGGTGAGATGTTCTGCCATTGCTAAAGGGAGGCAAATGCAGGTAACGAGCTGGAAGGTGAAAGACTACCTAGGAAGAAAAACAAAACTACAACACAAAAAACAAAAACAAACCTCACAAAACTAAGACAACTGAGCCCTGAGAAATTACAGAATTGAAACCAACAGAATCACTTTCTGACAATAACTTGTTGCCTACAGGCTCCCCTGTCCTGATCTCAGAACACATGTACCTGGACATGGCTCAAAACTATTCTTAATGAGGTGCTTATTGATATTTGAAACTACAGGTATTATTTTCAGGTTTATTGCCTCTAATAATACACTTAGCCAGTGGAGAAAGTATTAGACCTTAAATAAAATGACACAAAGCAGTTAACTCAGTTGCTGTGCCATACAGTAGCTCAGATACACAACACAGGCTGGATAGAAGCAAACGCTTCTGTGGCTTTGGGGTATTACAGAGCTACTACTGAGAAAGCAAATGATTCTCTAGGTGGAGAGTGAAGTTTTTAAAAAAAATGAGTATGAAATAAGTACAGGGAAAAGACCAAACCAACTTCTAACCCTTAAAGTCAGAATTGCAATCTACTCCTGTGTGTACTAGGGATTCTTCCACTTCTCTGCCCAAATCACCTAGCTGTTTAGAACACAAAGTCTGGAAAATTAGGATTAGCTTGAAAGTAGGGACTCCTCTGTCCAGAGGCATTTCAGTAGAAGATGACTGCTCTCTTCAAAGTCCAAGCAAGGAAGAAGTCCAAGTCTGGCATTTCACAGCAGTTTAGCTCATTATGAGCAGAAATGGAAGTGACTGATCACAGTGTAGAGAGACCCTAAATCTACAGGACAACTAAGCTTCACCAGTTGGGGTCTGATCTCTCTCATCTGAGTCCAGCTGCCACCTCTCAGCCTCTCTCCTCATCTCAGCCATGTAAGCCACTTCCCCACTAACTTCTCAACAGTTCCCTTCTCCTTTTGGCTTTGTTTTTGAGCTGACAAACCCAAGTGAAGAAGCCCTCAGAAGCCCTTCTCTCCCTGCAGCCAGCCTCAGAGGAGAAGGCTCTCCCTAACAACTCCGTTCCCCTTGGCACACAGCTACTTCTGCCAATACCCCTCTCTGCTCGCATGGAAAGTCCCTTTATTGACTTGCTTATTTATGAGGCAGGGGAGTTGATTTCAGTGTATGCAAATGACAGCCTGCAGGAGAGGAGGAGGAGAATCATTCAAATTAAATTTGCCCATAATACAGCAACTAAATTTTGATTTTATCTATAAGGTTATGAGCAAATACTAATAAGCCTATTAATTGAATCCCTAAGATCTTACAAAATTAAAAATTTTCATAACTCAAGATTTTTATCTGCTCTTCACTACTTAAAGCTATCCCTAATAAGAATATTTGCTCTCCTGGCCATCACCACTTAAAAACTCTATTATGCACCCCCTGCCAAACACAAGATAAACATTGAAGGATGTGACCACTTTTTGAACAAAATTTCTTCACTTTTAAAAAAGTTTTGCATTTTCTCACTCTTTACAATAGTAGCATTTTCCCTATTCTGTTTGCTATGCTTCCTTCATTATTGTTTTAATTGTGTTCCCATTTTACCAAATTTGCCTTGCAACTTTTTCCTGACTTGAAGGCATTGTAGAAATGCTTTCTAGGACTTTACAAGTGACTGGGAAGGACACTCTATTGCACAAAGCCTGCTAGGAACGAAGTACAGATGTTTTAGTCATTCCCTGGGCCATGAATTGCCTTCTTCCCATGGAATCCACTATTGCTGTCTGCAAGTGAGGATTAGATTTAAAAAATAAAAAAAATAGATGGGTGGGAACTCACAGGATTCTTAAGCACAGTTAGTGAGCTGATGTCAGAGTGCTGAATATAATAAAGCAGATATAAAGCTGAAACAGAAAAGCAGGGACCTGATTACATCAATTTGAAGTTACCACAGTGGGCATAAGTACAGTAGATCCACTTCTGTCACACAGGCAGGTAGGAGATGTCATTACTAATGAAGCTGCATATTAATCCTGTGCAGAAGTATCACAAGGCTCTCACTCTTTGAGCAAGACTATGCAGGGAGCATTGCAGCTCGGGCCGGGGCACATGGCCATTAGTGGCATCCAAGTATCATGTGGTGGCAGCTCAAACAGCAGAGTGTCTTCTCTCTGCACAGTGGGGGGTTGTTAATGATTTCTCAGGATCCCAGCAAGTGCTCCCTCCCCTGGCTGCTTTGGCACCTTAGGCCAGCATTTTCATCCTCAGGTGTGACTGCACTAATAGGAACAATCCTCAGCTGTCTGTCACATCACTTAGATAGATGCTTATTCCCCAACTTCACATGAACTCAACTGCTTTGCCGCTGAACTGCAGATACATCAGCTTCCTGGACTGGCTATGAAATTTCTTTTCACAGAGGTTTCAGAGCTATGGCATTTTATTATGAAAAGATCTTTACTGCCTTTGTCCATACAACCATCTTTTATTTTGCCGTGGCTGGTAATGCTGGGAATCAGGAGAGATGTTTGTGGGTGTTATTGATTTCAGCACCATGCTCAAGATGCGTGGGTGAAACTCTGGCCACACTGGGGAGGTTTGAATGCTGTGCAAAACCAAAAAAGGCTTTGAACCTTTCCTCTAACCTTGTTCACTTGCTTTACTCAGCCCTGGGGTTATTTTTCTGCTAGCCCATAGAAGGATGAACTGAAAAACCTCTGAAATTTTTCAGGAGCACAGGCAGATCCACTAGACAATTAAAATGGCACTGCATCAGATGACTATTACCTTGACCTGAACTCATTACAGGAAATCTTGCCTACATTGCTGCTTTCAGGACAATTATATAAATATTCACCCATTTCTTCTGCTATTTCTGATAACATCTTTATACAGAACAGTTATTATATCTCATTCACTTGTTCTTTTGAGTCTTCCACATTTTATCTTTTGTTCTTGTTGGTTTTATTCCAGTCTCTCTGAAACAGTGCAGGAACTGATTGGCTACTGAAAGTTCTTTCCAGGACAATATTGCACCTTAGGCTTCACCTTTGTGGCATCGAGATCAAACACAGAAGTCTCAGCAATGTAAAAGCTACTGCTATGCCAAGAACATTTTTTTGTATTTTTTGATATATTTTAACCACAGAGCCACACAATACCCACTCCCTCTGCAGCACTCTGACACGTTTCTTACATCCAGTGACAAGAGCTAAGGACAGCAGAACTGACACTTGCACTCGTGAGCCAAATCCCACCAGAGAGGTTTTGCTGGGGTTTTTTTGCAACAATACTTCTCCTGCTACTACACCCAAAGCATTGATTTTTAGTATGCTGTTTTCTAAACCTGGTTATCTTCAGAAAGTCTTCTTAGAGATACACCCACATCCTCATCCCCAGCATGTTACAGAAGTGCTATGATTTCTACTTATCTAGAATAACATCAATGGTGTCTAATAATTTCTAGCCTGATTTCTAAAAGTCAGAAAGAAGTAGAAAAAAACCTGTTGCTCCTACTTCATTTGTAACCATGAAAGTAGTTTTATCCTGTTCTTCTTTCATATCCTGCCATATGCAAAAACCACATGCCATCAGCAATAGAATTTCTCTTGTGCTGAAATATTGTCTACCAAATGGAGTTTTGAAAGCAATAAATGATCTCTCTTTCTTGTCTAACTGAACCAAATGAAATAGTAGAGTCCCAATTATCTAACCAAGCCTGAAATAAATGCACATTTTTATACAGATGTCATGCTCTAACTCCAGCTAGCAACTAAGCACCAGCCAGCCACTCATTCACTCACTCCAGGTTGGGATAGGGAAGAGAATCAGAAGGGTAAAAGTGAGAAAACTCATGGGTTGAAATAAACAGTTTAACAGGGAAAACAAAAGCCCTGCATGCAAGCAAAGCAAAACAAGGAATTCATTCCCCACTTCCCATGAGCAGGCAGGGGTTCAGCCATCCGGAGGAAAGCCGGGCTCCGTCATGCATAATGGTTACTTGAAAAGACAAATGCCATCACGCCAAACATCCTCCCCTTCTTTCTTCTTCCAGCTTTATATGCTGAGCATGAGGCAGTAATACCATACGGAATATCCCCTGGGGCAGCGGGGGTCAGCTGCCTTGGCTGTGTCCCCTCCCAACTCGTGTACTCTCAGCATCCTCACTGGTGGGGTGAGGAGACAAAATATCTTTGGCTCTGTGCAAGAGATGCTCAGTATTAACGAAAACATCTCTGTATTATCAACATGTTTTGCAGCATAAATTCAAAACACAGCTTTGTACTGGCTACTGTGAAGGAAAAACGCTATCCCACACAAAGCCATCACAAAAGAGTTTCCCTCTTTTTGGATAAATTGAGTTACTTCACGATCTTCCTTTTGATGATTTTCACATATCTAGGTCACATCTATCATCTCTATCTTAAAATAGCCACACATTGCCTCACAAAAAATCCTTAATTTCATTATCCTCCTTCACTTTGGGTGCTACTCTTAATGAGAATCAGTTTTATGCTTGAAGCTCTTGCAATGGCCAAGTAGACTATTCTAGACACATATCTAGCAAAGTAATTTTTTTTCCCCCCCACTGCCTTTTTTGTGATGCTTGTGTCACACAGCACCCAGCTGGCAACATTTTCTCTTGTGTGTGTCACTGGTGTTCCCTGCTCTGCAGAACAAACAGCTTCTCTACCATATCTCAGAGGTATTTGTGCTGCAGTCTGAACCTTCCCTGTATTTCATCTCTGTCATACAGTTTACTTTCGCCTTGCTATTAGCTGAGAACTTTATAGATCAGCCAGAGAACACTTTATCCACTCATTTTCCTCTGTAGCCAAACCCAGCTCTTCCTCCACAGCTGCACCACATGCCCCACTTTTCCTGCTCCCCAGCACTAGTGCTGGGCACTGAAGTTCAGTTGGTTTCCCATTTGCGGGTCACTCCTCCCGCTGCCCATGCCCCAGGTCACACCAGCTGTGAAGGGGCTTTCCTGGGAGCTTTGTGCAGCTCCTGGTCATCTGCTGAGGCATACATGTGAGTCTTTTTTGTACTTTTGGATTACCATACATGTCCAAAGTGGTTCTTAGGAGAATTTATTTATATCTACTCTGTCTTTTGCTGTTTTTAAATTGCCCATAAAGATCCTGTCACTCAGTGTACTAATTCTACCTGCAAAAGACATTTTTCATGGCTATACACCCACTGATTGTCTTTGCTATTCCTTGACTGCTTCCTTGATAAATTTTATTTCCTATGAAGCTATTATTGTTTGGGGGGAAAAAAAAATAAGCTCAAGTAATCAACCACCTATCTGGATTTCTCACGCCTGTTCACTTGAGACCTCCACAAGGCACCCATGTTCTGTACCTACCCCTTCTCTCCTTTCCAATTAATTTTAGAAACTGAGCAGAATTCTTTCAGAGCCTACCCACCTGCCTCAGGATCGGGAAGTTCATGCCCTTCTGCAAAGCTCTGTTCTCTGCAGTGCTTTCGGTTAAGGCAAAGAACTGCAGCCTGGGGATTTTTAGTTACATGTGGATTTTTAGGTACATGAGTTTCCTTCTCTTACCACACTATTTTGATTTAGATACCTACCAGTAATAGAAATTAACAGAAGGGAGGATGAATCTAAGCAGACTTTTATTACAACCTTCCTAAAGACTTCTGTCTCATCTGTGCTGCTCACTACATACCTAGAGAGTGACCAGGCTGTTAAACCTTTATATCTCTTAAAGAAGCAATATACCTGTGCAGGGACTAACACACACCTGAGTAATATGATATTGACTTTATGTCGTTGGGATGGTTTATTAGATTGTCCACAGTCACTACCCTTGGGCATCTTCAAATGTGAATTTCTGTAGAGAAACTAGCTTGGGGATGCAGAGAGACGAGTTTGTGTTTCACAGATGGTTTTTACAAAGCTACAGGTGAAACTCAATTGCTGTATTTAAAAAACATTATCCGGAGAGACTAGAGATTCAAAGAGTGAGGTAAGTTGCATATGTAACTGATTTTTGGAAAAACAGTAAAAGGAAGTTCATGTAAATAATATGCTTGAGAAACAGTAACATCAGCAGGAGTTACTATGTTCAAAAACCAAAATATGTGATTGTATATCCAGAAGATATTTAGGAAGAAATAAAAATAAAACCAAAAAACCAAAGCACATTATAAGTAACTAAATTATAAACAACGCAGGGCCCAAATTATAGAAAAACCTTGTTATATTCTTAAAACAAAAGTAGTAACTAGAATAAATTTACCCCAGCAGCCTCAGGGATGTTTTCTAGCAGATGACTTGCTGCTGGACAACATGCCTCTCTCATACTGCTGGTTGGAAGTCTTCGCTTGCAACTCTGCTAAATCCAGGATTTTTCTAGCTTTAACGGGATCTTTACAAAAGAGTTCCAAATCTCTTTGGTCCTCCTTCTTGCTACTTTATAGGGGTTTTAGGACCCCCCTCCTGCCTTGGCCAACTGACAACCTCTCCCTTATGAATGGTACACCGCGACTGAGCTTTCCAAGTGAGGAAAGCAGAGCCAGCTTGTTTGCTACCAAAGAAAAGTCATAGGGAGATAGATTATTTTTTAAAGCAACTAAATGACCAGATATAACATTAAACCTTCAGTATCTACAAATCTGACTAGGAAGTTGAACTGTATTTTTCTAAAATGTCTTTGCCAGGACTCCAGGAGTCATCTAACAATTCAAATGCAGCATGTTTTTTCTGATTCAATTACTAGAAGAGAGTTTTGTCTTGCACTTTCCAAATATAGTCCAGATTACTCATCTATTCTCATAAAGCAAAGGAATCCAAGTGTAACTAAATCAGACAGAACACAGAAGCTGTTGTTGCAATTGTATTTCACTTAAAGGAAAGTTTGAGCAAAATATTGGCCATAATGCCACAGCCCAAGCTTTCTCTGGCCATGTCATTTTGTAGAAGAGGGCAAAGGTGAGAGAGCAGAAATTCCTCCTGGTATCATATCACCACTGAGATCTTTACTGTTATGGACCAGCCCATCACCCAGGAGTGCTGGGTTTTTTGGAGCAGCAATACAGAGTGTTGACTCCTTAGAGAAAAGAAGGGAGGCAGAGGCGAAATCTGTATTTCCATATCTGATGAGCCACCTTGTAGTGTTTTATGACCTGGCAATATTCACTTCATAGTCACACAAAGACAGCTGACAAGCAAAAATTCCTCCTTACAGCTGACTTCAAAGCTTTTTCAGTAAAATTACAGGGTTTTTGTGAAGTGTACTGCTCACTGTGGCCTGGCCCTGCTTGTTTGCAGAAACACAGGGGGCTGGTTGTGTTGTGCCTTGAGGGACCCTGGTGCACAGTTGTCTCTTCTCCCAGTGCCATCCTGCACCAGTCTCCTACAGCTCAGTGTGCAGGGGATGTGAAAGCATTTTGTGCTATACAAGTGGTTTACATCAAGGTACTCTCTGGCTTGGCTGGATTTCCATTAACCCCGTCCTCCTGAGAGCACAGCATGGCCTCTCAGTCACATTAGGGCAGAGTCTGCCATGAAAGCCTTCCAGCCAGACCAGAGGAGTCCAGAAAAAGCTGATACGGCTCTTTAAATACTAAAGAGATGTTGGCTAACTTGAGGAGTGAAGGGGATATGAACTGTTAAACCCATCTCCCTGCCCACACCTCAAGCAGGCAGATGTGTGAAAACCATTCCACCCATGCTAGGTGCAAAAAACATCTAGGAGGAAGAAAGAGCAGGTGTACATTAAGCATTTTTAGCTTTTTACATCACAATATGGCTCAATCAATGTAATAAAGTGATTGTTCGGAGAGAAAAACAGCCCAATTTTACTACAAAATTTTGCTCTGACATCAGTGGATATTTGCATGCTTACTTACATTCATTTGCATATTGCCATCTCCCAGCCCCATCACGGCACACAATTCTTTTAAACCTTGCTCACTGACCATGTTAGCAACCAACCCTTACACCAAAACCACCCAGGCTTATTCCTACTGTCACAGCAACCTTCCTCCTTTTAAACTTAAAACACTGAAGAATAGGGCATATTCAACTTCATCCAGGGACCAGACTGGACAAAAAAAGCCCAGCACCAGTGTAGTCCAGGCAGTGAACCCACAGAGGGTTTCTTGGATTGTACTTAAGCACCATGTGCCAAGAACAGGAGAACATCACAACTGAGAAAAATCAAAGGACTTTCACTTGTAAACATTTATTTCATTATTTCATAACTAGCAACATATAGCATGTAATTATTGCCATATGTAAAATGCTACATTAATTTATTTCTTTGTTGATTGCGTAGAACCCTTCTAAATGCCTTGAAAAAGTACACAAGAAAGCACAGTTAATGACCTAATTTTTCAGAACTGAGTAAAAAATTGGGAAGATGTAGTCCCCATGAGTTAATGCATCACTATCAGCCAAAAAAGCCAGGGGCAAAACCAGACTGAATTTGCTTAATTAGGCCCAGATTCAGTGAAGTACATGCATATGTCTAAGCCAGCAAGGAAGTCTGTGGACAGCAAACAACTTAAAACTGTTGAAAGAGAGCATAAAGCTAAATATGGTGTGGGTTTCAGTTTCTACATATGATTTCTCATATGTTTAGGATGATCCGCATGCTCAAGCATTTTGCACAATCATTGCTTTGCCTCTTGTCAGAGAATTGCCCAGTAGAAAGCTCTAGAAACTGTCTTGACACTGATTAACACCCCATTTCATTCCTTCTCATTCCTCACTCAGTTCTATAGGAAAAAAACACATCTTTCAGCACTGCAGACTTTTGGAAACCTTATGTATGAAATTGTAGACTTAGAAACATTCAAAAATCCAGCAAAATTATGATTCAAAGTATCCACATTATAGTTCAAAAACACTGTGCAAGGAAAAAACTGCTTGCCACCAGGCAAAGCAGAAACAAGGTGTATTATCAGCTTGTGGGTGACACATGGGTTTTAAAGGTATTTCCTACTTGCACAGCAAGACAGTCCTTTTTTGGTCTTGAGATAAAACACCTGTCTGTCAGATCATTACAGGAATTACAGATAAAATCTTTGCCAGCATCTATTAAGTGACATATCATGGATAAAAAGCAATTCTTGACCAGAGGGAATTCCCCAAATGAGGTAAACCAGGATACAGCTCAGCCAAGGGGCAAAGTGCACTAAGCTGCGAAGAAACTCACTCAAGGCAGCCCAAGTCATCCACAGGGACAGAGCCACAGGAGAGGCAAATGATACAGGAGAAAGCTCTCAGGTCAGAAACACACATTGATCTGGACAGATGACATAAATTATACTTGACCCACAATAAAATCATCATTATCTTCCACCTTACAGTCCAATCTAATGACAACATTTTTACCTAAGCAAAAATGTTTCATCTTAAGTGTCTTTTCAAGATATTCCAATAATATGATATAAAAATTAATTCCAGATTAAAAGAGAGATTATAAAACGAGCAGCATAAACAAGGAGCAAAGTGATCCCATATATGAGCTATAACTCCAAGCCAAATTTAAAAGGTCAGTGTTTTCAGACATATCTAAACTTTGGGTACCTCCTGAGTCCAGAAACAGAAATGTTATTTTGCTCCTAGAAGACAAATATTTGAAGTCATTATGTGTTTAGATAACTCATCTAACAACTAAGATTGAGGGGACAAAGCCATACTGAATTTTGACCCTTTTGAAGTTTGCAGCTGTTTTGCACTACAGTGTACTTAAATACGCATCTACTTATTTTCTGGTTTTGTGGTCTTGAGGAATAAACAGCTCCTAGCTGATAAAGTATGAACATCCCCAATCCAAATAATAACTCATGATAAAAATTACAGATGCAGAAAAGGACAATTTTGATTGTTTCCCTCCAGGTATTTCCTCAGTTACTTGAATTTTCTTAAAAAGGTGAACATGTCTTTAAAGAGAAAGTGAACAAACCAAGCCAGCTTATGCTGCAGTATCTATGACAACAGACTTTGAAATAAGTGTGGAAAAAGCTAGACCTGAGTCTTAATTTCATTTAATTATTTTTTCAGTCTACTCTTCTTATTGACTACTTTGCATTTTACTCTGAAATTCTGCAGAAATTGATCGCTCGCTAACACTAGATGCATAGTATCTTTTGCAGCATGCTCTATAGATCTTATCTAAGCTGGAAATGAAAATATTCAGAAAATCAGTACACAACTCCTAACATCTTCAGATGAATACCAGTCTGCCTTCCGGGGAATATTCTTTACCCAGATACGTTGGGCTTAATGCAGATGGGCACATGAAAGAGATCTGACTTCATGAAGGAACATTCCCGTTGCTCAACCATTAGCAAACTGTATCATATTGTCTATTAGACATGAAGTTTTCAAAAGAAAGAGACAGGAGAGGTGGTAGAGTAAAAAGTCAGATTTCCAGTCAACTCAGTAACTGGGCTGGAGTGAGAAAGAAGAGACTTCAGTTCTAAAAACCTCTTCCTTCTTTCTTTCAGTCCTTCCCATCTTCCTTGGACAATCTTTTATAGATGATATCCACAATAATGGATACTACCACCGTCGCTAGATAGAAGATCAGGCTCCCTGTTCCTGTCTCCTTTCCCATTCCTCTGTATTATCTCTAGCAGAAGGGGCAGAGAGCAAATTTTTACCCCATCCATCAAGCACAGCAGTTTAGAGATCAAGAACATTAAAGAAAAATATTAAAGAAAAGGAAAGGAAGTTATGCTTAGACAATTATCACTTACATGCCTTCTTACTCCAGAAGTGTTCTATTTGCCCTCTCTGTCTATTTTCTTCGAAATCACCCAGGACTTCACCAGAAAACTAAATCACTTGACACCTGGGACTATACAGAAGGGTCACTTCAACCTCTTATGAATTAATTGCTTTCACCTGTGCTCCCAGAGCACATTATGGAGCCACACCTCTTATGAATTAATTGCTTTCACCTGTGCTCCCAGAGCACATTATGGAGCCACACCTCTTATGAATTAACCACTCTCACCTGTGCTCCCAGAGCCCATTATGGAGCCACACCTCTTATGAATTAACCGCTCTCACCTGTGCTCCCAGAGCACATTATGGAGCCACACCTTTTATGAATTAATTGCTTTCACCTGTGCTCCCAGAGCACATTATGGAGCAACAGACACCCATGAGCACCCCACCTGACCAGGCCAGAGACATTGCACAGCACTGTCCCCACCCTGCTCTTTTGGGGCAGTGACCCCGAGCTCAGCATGGTGCAATGTAGAACATCACAGCAGAGGTTGGACAGACGGTCATCATGCTAATAAATACTTATTAATTCCCTTAAGAACTGATTGTTGAGGAATCAATCCTCAGAATTCTCCCAGAAAGCAAAAAAATGCATAAGAAATGTATAAAATATAAGCAATTTCCTTTCTTCAAGTCTGACACTGACTACTTTTTCTCACTTAGCTCCCTCCACTTTCTCAGTAAGGTGCCTCCTGCTGCAATGGATGAGGCAAGACTGGTTGAACAAGGACTGGAAGTAAGCAGCCTTAATCTGCATTATTCTTTATACTGGCATACTTTAAGACTGAGCTGCCTGACTTCTGGAAATTTGTGCAAGGACACCTCCCATGTAAGCAACTACAGATAAACTCACAAGAAGAGGTTCAGGCCTTAGTCATCAGACATCTTCACCTATTAAGAAATATCAGCTGCCCCCCATACAAATAAATTACTCAAATTCCATGATTTGACCTCCTTTCAAACTGCAGCCCTCTCTCACACTCTTACAGATTTGCCCTGCATTTCCCATACCTTCAGCGTAAATGAAGCATTGAAGTGTTTCATTTGCGATTTGCAGAATTATGAAGAATTATAAGGTACTTACAGGTTTCATCCACAGCTTCCAAGTGTGAAGATGTTGTGAAGTCCATCATCATCCTGGGATCTTGGGCAGAAGGAGAGATTCAGGTTTCACTGACTGCAAAAAGTGAAAAAGATGTTTGCGTGACCCCCAAGGAAGAAGAGATGTGATGAGCACAAACCAAACATAGCCCCAACTTACAAAGATGCCCTTCACGCTTCCTACAAGGAAACTGCTGTTGGGAGGACTGAAGGTTGTTAAAAAGACCCTACCCCAGGCACAGCTGCCACCTCTTATACTAATTGCCCACCTGGGAGTGGAGAAGCACCATTAACTCTCTAGTGGCCAGCTCAGGGAGGGTGGCGCAAGGGATGATGCTTAGAGAGTTCTTTGTTTCTGAGGACTCCTTGCAATTGCATTTGGAAATGCTCCCAACATATTGTTCAATCTGTGGTCTTGCAGCAATGATTTTCCTCTTCCATCCTCAGCAGAATCAGGATGGAAGAGTTTTGCCACTTTCCATACATGTTCCAAATAACACCTCTTAACAGCAACTTTGTTTCTGCATCCACTGCACTCAGCTTACAAAGAGTTTGTTTTCTTTCTGATATTGAGTCTTGTGAAGTGCATGCACAGCTACTTTTAAATTCTTCCTCTATAAATCAGATGTGATTTTTTGAAAACCTTTTCCACTGATTCCAGTGGGCACCGAATGCAAGGGAAATAAAACACAGTCACATTTTGTACTAGACTTCATATAGCCTTTCCATTCTTCCTCTCTCCAGCCATGCAATAGCATTGAGAACCTTGTTTTGGTCTCTTATGTAGCAAATTTGAATGTTATTCTGCTTTTTGAAATCACGGAATGAGTCACAGGCACTTGAAGTTCAATAAAACCCCCGAGGCAGCCAGCTTGGTTTATTTTCAGCTCTGATGACCCACAGAGGGAAAATTAGTTTACTTTTTTTGAGACATGGGAATTGAATTTTTTCCTCATTATATGTAAACAATCCCCCTAACACAGGAAAGGGGAAAAGTTCACATTAAAAGGCAATATTTATTAAAATATCAACTTCTCTGTGCTGCAGGAGGATTATTAACATCACTGACTTCCTCCTCTGTTCAAACAATCTATTGCCAGGTTTCACGGAGAAGGACTTCTGTGGTTGCTGCTCCTTGACAGTGAATGTCTGGGAAGTTTATCCTTTGGGTGAGAACAGTGTTGCAAAGAGAAAAAAAAACGGGGTGCTGAGTTTCCTGGTGAGGGGGGTGACAGAAGAACCCCTCTTTCCACATAGGGCTGATGAGTTTGAAGTCATCAGTCGAAGCATGAGATGAATTACTTCCTTTCTAATAATCAGCCTGATATAGCCTAGACAAATACATTCTCAGAAGGAGAGGCATATTTACTAGTGCATTTCATACATTGCATTACTACGTGCAAACATAGATACAGAGGCATGACAGTGTCGAAGGAGAAAAGGGAGGATGATGTGCTGGTCATGTACAATGACATCTAGAAACGAAGTGACACTGAAATGACACGCTCAAATGGTGCAGAATGAGTATAAATTGGCTCATAGTATGTCTTAAGTATTGCAGAAGGCTCCACATAATGTATCACTGGGAAAAGTTTTAGTTTATTTAATCTTACTGCACTATTTCTTTTTCTTTTCTCTACTTACTTCTTGATTTCATAAACCCCAAAACAAATTCTGATTTTCAGTGCAGAGATTTAGAATTTAGGCTACAGAAGCCAATTTAGCACTGAAAATGCAAAAATAGCTCTGTCTAAAAAGGGATACTTTATTTATTTTTAAGGAGAAACTGAAAAAGAATACCTAATTAAAGCAGGGTTTAGTTTTATTATTAAGAGAAAAATGTGTGAGAGATGACATGTATTTAAATCTTTAAAAACAAAATCTCTTCCATGGGTTTAATTTTCTTTCCATAAAATGAAAACACATCCTTCTCTTTTTTCTCCTAGGGCAGACACTTAAGCAAAGAAACTTTTTTTTTAAAGCTATCTGTATATTTGCTCAACCTATTTTTTAATCCCTGTTTCTTCACAATGTTTGATGAAAAACTAAACTACTGACTGCTTTCCTGAGAGAAAATTGTTCAAAGTTCCATTTAAAACTGCTGACTATTAGAAACACTTCTGCGCACTGCAACCATTAAGGATGGCTTCCTTACATTCAACTCCCATTCTGTTTCTACCCATTGTCATAGTGATTGCTGTACAAGTATGATTTTAAACCTCCTGGTGTGACAAAACAAAGATAATAAAAGATCTGGTGAGTTTCTAAGTGTCATTTTAGGATATACAGCTGCTTTGAACAACACCAGACTTCCTTTCTAGGAATGTCTGCTTTCCTTGGATACTCCTTTGTGTGACCAGTTTGTGATAATAATATCACACACTCACAGATCCATGTTCCCTCCATCAGTCATCAGATGACTGCCATTTTCTGTGATTTTAGGTATTTTTTAAGAAAATTGAGTCCCTCAAGCCCTGTTGACCTGCCATTTTGTTTCCATGTGCCACAGTGACTCAGAAAAGGTGTCAAAACCCTTTCTGTATAGAGTATAGTTTACAGGGATATCCTTTTATTTTCCTGAAAATTTCCATAGGACATAGCATGAACCTTTTTCGGTTTGATACTTTAAACTGTGTGCACCATATGCTGTGAATTGGGAAATAGTTGTGAAGTTCTGATTCATACTCAGGTTTCCAACCCACCTGTGATCTCCTGTAAAAAGACAGAAAAGATCTAACACAGGATAGTCAAAATTTTCTCATCTCAAAACTGTTTCATTTTCTGAAATAACTGTTCTAAATGGCCTTAGAGAGCTCCAGCAGCCCTGACTTGCACTTTTCAGGGTGCTGCAGACACAACCTTCAGTTAATTTATAGTGAGTAAAGAAGCTACGTACGCAAGGAGGGGAAAGAAAGATGGCTTTGAGAACAGCCGGCTGCTTTGTGCTGGCTTCACACTGCACCGTATACCCAGGGCGTGCTAAACATACCAGAAACGCCTTAAGTCTTGGCAGAAAAACCTGCTATGTCTTCCTAAGAACAGTTGGGTCATTAGTGGCCATTCAGTCAGACAGACCGTGGCTGTCTCAGAGCTATTAGGTAGATGGTGAGGGGTTGGTAGTGAGAAAATGTTGTACTGGAGGATCACGCTGAGCAATTACTGGGCTCAGCTGTGTGCGGAAAGACAGCCCTCGCCATGGGGCTGATAGAGGGCTGGAAGCCAAAAGGGAAATCAGCACTTCATAAAAGTTAATGACCAAAGATATACTTCTTATGAGTCCTCACCGTAGCAGGAATCAAGTGCAAAGCATAACACCATTTCCTCTTCCATTGCTCCCTCTTGTTTTGGATCAGTCTCCCTCTCCTTTTCTGCTGTTGCTACTGCTGGTTTTTAAGATACACAATTGTGAGAAAGCCCTGAGTGAGACATCCTCCACTGTTTTTTCCCATGTGATCATCAGAGCTGAGTCAGGTAGGCCACAACTTTTCTTGTCTACTTTCCCAAAGGAACTATCTCAAACAAGACTGAACATTCTCTTCAGATGGCCCAGTTTTGGTATGAAACTAATGCATGAAGCCAAGCATTGGCAGATCTTAAATGAGCATCCTGCACAGAGAGGGGCACTGGCATTCTCAGTACTAGCTCTTTTGACTACTACTTTTATATTGCCTGTACTGATATTATTGCAAACAAAGATATCTTACACTAAGTGTAATTGCCCAGCTCCCAGAGTTTGCAGTGTTGTGTTTCAGCATTTTATTGAGTATTTTATTACTATTATTATGGTTCCAAATTATTAATAAATTTTAATAGTTAAGAACATAGACATATAATTGAAAAGAGATTATGCTCTTTTTCTGCTGACTAGAAATGAGAGAAGATAGTAATATCCAAAATGCAGCTTTCAGCCCTGTCGCACTGAAGTACGTGTGTATATGTGCTGGCTAAAACTAACTGTTACACAATAAATAACAGTCTAACAATAACAAATGTAAATAAAACATATGAATTTCTTAAAATAACAACCTTCTCATAATCATTATTACTTTTCTTTCCTTTACACGTACACATATATCCCTCTATTCTATTTCTATTCTGTAACCATCTCTGTAAACATTAATCATAACAAAAGAATTTTCTAAGTTCACATAAGTGGGAAAGGCATGGGAGATGTTACAATGTTTGTTATCAAACACACAGATTGTGTATTGGATTGGAGGTTTTAAGGCTGAGGACAGCATGTCTTGCCAGAGGTGCCCATGACAGCTTCACAACTAGAAGCTCCACAGTCTACCACAACACAGCATTAAGTCTTCTTGCTGATTTAAAAAATTAGAGTTTTATTCCAAACTCTGTGTAATGCATTCTATGACCACAAGCTAAGTATTTGCTTTCTGTTTTCTGTTTCTCCAGTTGTTAAGGATGGATAAAGATGCTTCTAATTGTTACAGCATTTTGAGCCATATGGGCAGTGGGAAATTCATTGACATTAATGCTCAGTTTGGATGATTAGGATGAGTGGCATAGGGCAAGGAAAAAGTCACTTATAAGTATAGTGCTATAAAGAAAGCTCTGGGATATATAAACAAGAGAAAAATCTAAAAATGAAATCATTCCAATGGAGCTTGTAAGATACAGAATAAATATGAGTACACTTTAAGTATTCTGCCTTATCAAAACTGCATTTATGGTGGAATAAAGAATTATTGCATTGCTAAAGGAACAGTCATAACTGTGAAGAAAAAATGTTGAATTATTATGGCAGACTACACAGCAACTGAGCATTTATGGCTCCACTCAGGGCAGACTGCTCAGTCAGGATTTTTCTCACATAT
Source organism: Grallaria varia (assembly GCA_013396735.1). Classification (NCBI taxonomy): domain Eukaryota; kingdom Metazoa; phylum Chordata; class Aves; order Passeriformes; family Formicariidae; genus Grallaria; species Grallaria varia. Next base: position 592,157 of record VWZG01007166.1, read on the forward strand.
ATTATCATATAAACCTCCTGTGCCACATGCAGTTTTGCAGAGTTCAGGTGATGAAAGAGCAAGAGAAGGGTAGCTTTACTTATTGTTGTGGAAACCTATTTATCATCCTTGTCTAGAATTATTGCCTTTTTACTTGAGTCGGAAAAGTTTTCATTAACTCCTTGACATCTTCCCTTCACCCCAAAGTTCCTTTCTTCATACATGCATGTACATTATTACTATTGTAAGATGTGGTTTTACAAATTGTACTACCAAAGTTGCTACTACCTATTTGTCATCACTTTGCAGCACTGGATTATCAGGTCAAAATAAATTATAATAGCTCAGGACTGTCTAAAAATTCAAACACATGAATAGCAACCCCTTTGTTCCTGGGATAATGCATAAGCTCAGTGGACTGCAAATTCAATTTTTTATGTCAGTCATATGATTAACTCATGATGTTTTTGAGGCTTTATGGGCAATATGACCAGAACTATCTTTGTCCTTGTCAAACTGATACATCCTTTTGGTCTCCACCTAAGGTTTCCTTTGCTACAGGTTCAGCAGTGGGAGAACAAATCCCAGTCTTCACTGGGAAAGGGAAGGGGAAAGAGAAAGAAGGGAAAGGGAAAAGACTCTCTGAAGTTTGCTGTGATGTTGAGCTACTACTCAGCCTCCAAACCTCTACAATTCCATGGTAATACCAAGGGAAAGTACGGCATCTGTGCTGCAAACCTCTCTTGGATACAGCTTTTGAATTATCAGATTTTTTTGTGGGTGTAAATGATATTGAACATATGGTGTTTGAAAGAGTGGCCAACATTGCAAAAACCTTTGGAATCATCTGATGTTTTATTTTTTGTTTCCCCACCCTCAACTTTTAAGTCTGTCATATTTTTCTAGTAGAAATACAGTGACCCATTTATGGCAACAGCCGCACATCCAACTTGTTACTAGTGATGTTACTTACCACAGTGAAAAGGAAAGATTCAAGAATCCAATGATGAACCTAAACGTGAGGGGTGGGGGGGGCAGAAGCAAAATCAGTGCCTGTAGTTCATTGTTTGGCCTGGATTATTTTCCCATAACAGGTTCATGTTATGTATGCAGCTGAAGCAAAAGTCCTTTCTCATCTATGAGTACCGTGCTCTAGATATTTCAGGCAGAGAGCACAACAGTTTCTATCATTGATGTGAAATGTCAGTCTGAACTGGGAAATGCCATGAAGCATGAAATGATGAATTACCATCATTTTTGCCAGGCTTCATAATGCACAGTGGCTTCACATTACACTGTTTTAACTCGTGCCTGTGTTATTAATGTCATTAGGAAATATCTAGAAAGTAAAGCCTTTAAAAACAGCTTTGGCCTGTTTCCCTCTTTCTTAAACTCTGTGCAGTTTTTCTCAACCTTACATCTAAGCTAAAACTATTCTTTCTCAACTCATGCATTATGTAGTTCCTAACTCTTGCCATGCATCATCTGTCTCACACTGCGGGACCATGGTTGAGACAACTGCATCATACCACAAATGCAATTTTATGCTATTAATTCTGTGATAAAACTACTCTGGAATAGTTTAATTCCTGGCATTTTCTGGGCATCTCCTTATTTGGGAATTCAGGCTTCCAAAGCCTGTCGGTATAAAACAAACGTCCTGATCCCTGGGTACCAAATTTCTGGTTTGAAGAGTCAATACACTTCCTCTTTTGGTCTGTACTGGAAACCTGAACATCAGTATTTTGGGGCATGAGACTTTCAGGATTGACCTTACATGTTATGAGACACTAATCCAAAACCACATTAAACCAATCATTCAGATGAGTAACTAATGATTTATTCATAAGTTGGCAAAGACACAGCCTTCATATTTCATATGTCTGTCTGTGCTCTGTAACTAGGCAAAAAGGAAGTTAATTTTCTAATTTCTGCATTTCAGCCAGACCCGTTCAGAGTAAATAGGGGACACTTCTCAGTTTCTACTCACATCTCTGCAGTTTGAAGTCGCTCAAATCAATTTACATTTGGGATTGTCTGTAATAGCTGTGAGAAGGGGAAAAACTTCTGTACACCGACAGACCCCAGGATGGACACATATTGTATCCAACAGAATTAAAACAAACCTTGGGAACAGATTAAAAGAATAGCATTCAGAATTCCATCTTTGGAAAAGGATGTAAAAGCTAGTGAAGAATGATGAGATTATTCACTGAAAACTCCCTTGCAGTCAGCTCGTGGGAAGTCCATTGCTGAGGCGCATTTATAGTCAGTTATAGCCTTCAAGTGCTTTTTGGTTATACAGTGCTTCTGAAGCACTTCAGGAAAAAAAAAAAAAAAGAAAAAGACAATTAAAAAAAGCTAATAATAGAAAAAGGTTTCAAAGGAGAGAATGTACCTCCATATTTGAAGATATGTACATGGAAATGTCAAGAACTCAACCCCAGGCCCAGGGTCTTCAAATCTCCTACAAGGAAAAAACTCTTCGATTCCCTGAAAAATCTGAAGGATGTTTTCTATACCTCATGCAATCAGGTCAATAAGTGGAGATAAGTGGCCAACAAGTGAGGACACAGGGCCTTTTCATATTTGGCCAAGCTTTATAACTTACATAACTTAACACTGAGTTAATTGATTTGTAAGGGATATTTCAAGCTGGTCTCTGTTCCCTGATTGGCAGCGCTATGCACCTGCTCTGACCATGAGCTGCACTGGGCACAGGGAAGGATATTCCCTAACCACAACTGAGACCACAACCACAATTCCCTAACCACTTGTTGCAGAGGCAACCTAAGTGGAAAATTCGGGTCAGAAATGGTGGGGGACCTGATGAGTGTCACAGCTCCACTCATACGCTTCTGCCTTCTTTATTCAATCCTTGCCTTTTGGACTTGGACTTCCAATAAAGATGAAAAGCACAAAAATGTTTACTCTTCTGTATCATTAGTATCTGCTTATTGGGAACTGGTTTGATGCCATAAAATCCTTTTGAACAGGCCATAAAAAGAACTATCATTTTATTAGGAATCTCTGCTTGATAATATATCAATTCCATCATTCATAGTCACTAGCTGAAATAGTGATTTATTGTTTGGTTTTTTTTCAACAAAGAAATTCACCACTAATAAGAATGGCTACCTGATTGCATGAGTCTCACTGGACACCCTGTAGATGACTGTCCAAGTGAAACAGGCTGGAAAAGTTTGGACAAAATCAGTGCTGGCTGCCCTTATAAAACATGGGGCAGATTGAAGGTCAGGGGTTACGACAAAGAGAGAGATCTGCCCACTATCTCATATGGTGAGTTATATGAATCTCTACTTAATGATTGTTTCTTTTGCTAGCTTTGATACAATTGCTTTAATATAATTGCTTTGTTACAGTGCACTATATTACTTTGTTATATAACACACTGCTGTTAGACTTCTAGCTGTTACACTGTGTAGTAATTAATCCTGGTTAAGATCTTTCATCTGTTCACCTGTTTGCTAATTCACCATAATAAATAATTTATTTTATACAAATATATAAATTTTGCCATTATTTAAACCTGGAGGACAAAGTGATTTAATTGCATCTCTATAATTCCTTAAATCTCAAATGCTGACACAGTCCAAGGCTAAGATTGGATTCAGCTGCACCTAAACCCTTCTCTGAGAAGGAGTTTAGAAATCAACAGAGTCGTTTCTGCACCTTGTGACTCAATGGCAAAGCTTTTTAATCAGTTTGCCTAAGCCTCCCACTCTCCCATAACAGGTAGTTTGGTGAAGTGGAATGGCTATTGAGGTGAGAAAATAGATGGATAAAAGATTATACAAAATAGAGGGGATATGGCTGCAAAAAAGGGGGGACCATCAAATCCTCCTTCCTGAACTCCCCCAAACTGAAGGCAGCTAGAAGGAGGCAGCAATCATCATGACTACGATGTGCAGGCACTCGTTTGCTGTCTTGCTGTGAAGCAGCAGCAAAAGAAAAAGAACATTTTATCTATTCACCCTTGGCATCTCTAACTATGCCTCTGTGGAAACTGCAGATTGGTTTCATTGTGCTACTGAAATGAACCCAAGATCTTGTGCGACGTTTCAAATAACGAGAACAATATATTTCTCCATTACTTTACTTACTTTAAGCACATGTGTTTTGTAGTTAATGTAGTTCCTGGTGTTATGAGAGAGCAATGAAAATGAAATCCATGCTTAATGCACTGAACTTTGACAACAGCAGCTGCAACTCAAAATTAAAATCCTCTGCTTTGCTTTGCTCTAAGGGTCTGAACCAGCCTTGAGGAAGAGCTGCAGCACACTGTGGGTGAGGATATCTGAAATGAAAAATGCCTGAACAGCTGCCCAAAGGACAGATCAAATGACCAAAAGCAAACAGTGATGTGCTAGGCTGTTTGCTGAATACTCAGGTGAAATCAGACAAAACCCATAAGCCTTGGAAATTTCAAGACAAAAGAGAGATACTGAATTTTTATCATCTGCTGCAAGGCACTAATCATGGAGATAAAAGACTCATTTAGACTGGATGACTCGACCCAAAAGCCAGAAGAGGCATTGAAGGAAATGAAGTTGCTGCCATTGGTCTCAGAGCACTTTAGATCTGGCCAGAAGACAACTACACTGCAATTTTTGATTAAGTTGTTTTGGGGTGGGGGGCAGGAGGTGTGGTTTTGGGTTTGGGGTAGGTTGGTTTTTTGTTTGTTTGTTGTTTGGGTGTTTTGTGGTTTTTTTTCAGCAATGAACTGAGCATTAGTCAGTTTTCTCAGGGATCTGATGATGTCCTTTAGGGGTTTATCTGCATTTTATAATGACCCAGTGTATTCAAGTTTTGTTCATTTGTTTTCCCCTCATCAAGGACCTGCCTTGGAATTCTGGTTGAAGTAGGAATTACTGAAAACCCAGACAGCTTCTGAAAGAGGGCTCATTAGAGCAGCCTCTGCTGAGTGCCCGGCAGGCATCAGACTCAGATGCAGCCTGTCTGAGCAAGGTGAAATTCTCTCCAGTGATCTACTACAGGGACAGTGGGAGAAACGTTCAAGAGAGGAAGGGTGGGCAGACACTGTGATCTGAAAAAGATTATGAATGAGGATGGACAGAAAGACTTGCTGGTGCCATACTTACTGACCCTAACCCTGCTCCCAGGGGATGTGTCAGCCAGGACTCCCCACTTGAAACTGGAGTCTTCCCACTGCCTGTCCTCCACAGAAGAGGCAGGTTTTAATCATACAGGAGCCCATTCATTTATCCTGGAGGGATAAATGGCAGGCAGGGAAATAACATGGCCCTACGGAGTCTGAAAATTGACATGTAAAGTTAGTCACTTAAAATGAAAGAAAGTGACAAGGTTTACAGATGAATTATGTTCCTGCGATGTAAAAGGTTATTGATTCAGTTAAATGATACAGTCGTGTTACTGAATGTGCTTCTTATTCTACGTTAATCGCAATAATGTAAATATCTTGCAGATTTTTTGTGCGCCATCCACCATTCATTTCCAATGAGGAACAGAAGTAGCAGGAGTCAATAGGTCTGACTCTGCAAGCTTTGTTTCTTTTTGCAGTTAACTTTCCATGTATTGAAATGCTCTGAATACAGATTGAGCTGCTTTGTTCGATATTTATTATTGTTCCACCTGTGCTGAAATGGGAACAGCTATGGCTTTGATAAATAGATTCAAAGACAGTCAAAATTCACTGTACCTCTTGTAAATGCTTTTGTGTCCTCTGCTGGAGTTCTTTTTGATAAACTCTGGCAGCAAGGCTTCCCTTGAATTAAAATAGATATATTTCTTGCTTTCATTGATCCAGATTGTCCTATGTCATATATAGTCCAACTTTTTGGACAGCCAAAGTCTGTTCCTCTTTTCCGTGTTGAGAGATACAGTACTCCTTTTCAAATCAGTGAGGTCATGTGCATGATAACTGATGGATAACTAAAAATAAAGGTGTCAGAATCTGGCAGTAGAACTTCATTAGCTTTTCAAATCGTACCAAAGAACATTCATTATCACAGTATGAAGTATCATAAATAATTAGTACTAAATCCACACATCCCAAGTGAATGATCAGTATGACTTCATATTGTGATCAACTTGCCTGTTTATTTCATTACCGTGTTCATTTGTAAGCTCAATATTTTGCCAATTCTGCCATTCACAGTAGTTCTCTCAGCGTTTGTGTGAAGAAAGAAAAAGCCACTAAGATTGTCTTGTTAGTTTCCTAAATCACAACAGCAACGAACGATAAACATTTCACTGCACAGCAATAGCACAATCTTGATTTAACTCATCCTCAAGCCAGTGCACCAAGACTATCTCCTTCCAGTTTTTTAACTTTGTTTATGAATGTAGAATAATATTACAAGTTGTGGTTGTAAAATAAGGCAAGATTAAGCATAAGGTTAATGCTAAACTTAAAAAAATGAAAGAAGTAGAGATCAAAGATTTATATTATGTGTATGAAGTACTTTTTCAAGAATTCACATTTGTGCCTTTTCCCTCTTCCTTTTTTTTTTCATGTACTGAATGAGGACTCTTTTCTCCCAAGAGGAGAACAGAGTGTACAGGAAAAGAGCATTGAAATTACTAACTTAGATATACACACAGAGTTTTTACGTAAATATGCATATAAATTTAGTTCCAAGATCATCCTTGTCAGCAGCCCGTGATGTAACTCACTGAATAATGAAAGAGGGGCAACATTAGTTTAAAGTGATTGTTGTGTTTGTTCTATTATTAAGTTTTGATGCCGGGTGCTACAGGGCAATGCAACATGACAAGGCTAAGCGGTGATATGAGTCCTACGAAAATTTAAACTGAGGCTTGCACCAAGAAGATGGAAACAGCAGAACACCAAGTGTCTAAGGCATCCAAAGAGTAAATAAATGAACAAAATAATCCACTCATCCTATTATTCTTACTGCCCTTTCTTTTTTGTTTGTTTGTTTGTTTGTTTTTTTCTGAAGAGATGTAATTCACCCAACAGAAATGGGAAATATTAATTATAATAAAATTGTAATACAGGAGCTAGAAAAACAGTGAAAGCATTTTAAAAGTGTTGAAAGATTCCAGATAATTTTCCATTACAGAATTGCTCACTGTTTTGAAATTGTACAGAATGAGAATAGAAGTAACAAAATTATCACAGCAGTGTAATTCAGTTTACAAGGATTTTTTTTTTTTTAATCTTCCTAACATTTGTGGATGGGGAAGAAATGTACACAGTCTAAATTGTTTTCAGAGGCTCCATTTGGCTCCATAGCTAAGCAATTAGCAAGAGGCTGCCTGGTTATAATTCCCAAGGAAACACTGAAGTAGTGACTCCCATAGCAGACTCCAACTGAGCCCAAATTTTCTCAGGATGGAGTAAAAGATAGGGCTGGTTTCAGCACGTGTTGAACCAAAGGGAAGCAGGGCACAGACACAGTTCTGCCACTGGGCAGCATCACTCACTTGAGGGTAAGTTGGGGCTACCCCTCCTAGACCAAAATTCTGCCGGAGCTGGGCACAGTTGCACATGAAAGGCTGCAGCCTCCCCACCCCAGGAGAAGTGGACAGATGGTGACAGCAAGAAATGTGGGGATGGAGCTGTTTCTCCCACTGCATCCTGAGTCCTCCTGCCTGGGTTTGGACCACCTAGTCCTAGTCTGCCTGAGTGACCATCATGAGCCTTGCAACTGATTTGGGACTGTGGTATCTCATACATAGAGTGGGAAATGACAGTTATATCCCTGAAAGGCAGATGCTTTGAAGCAGAAAGAGACAGTCCTGATGGAGTTTCTGAGTCAGCTAATATAATTCACCAGGTTCCACAAAAAACTAAATAACAGGGATTTTTTGTCAGAGACTACAGGGAGCTTGGTTGTTGTCTACAGAAATTCATGATAGAGATTTTGTTCCTGTTCAGTACTTCCTTTTCAGAAGGTGATCTAGCTACTTGTTTTACTCAATTTAAAACTACCAGGCTGTTTTTTCATAAAAGAAAATAGATTACAGACCCTAAGAAGTTGTCTTTTTGTTCTTCACAATGGCTTCAAGGAAATCCCCAATACTTCAACTGGCCTGGGCAGTTTCCCTCAGTTCCCTGTCTACTGCCTCAATGGGGAGATACATCATAGAGAGAAATCAAATCAAAATTTACTGCAAGATTAAAGGCACTGGAGATCAGAGCAAGTTGTGAGAAACCACTGTGCATTAGATTAATGCTCAGACCAACGCTGCTTTGAATTCTACTCCAGTTGTGCAGATTATCAGGGAACAATAGTCAAGTTAAAACAAAGCCGTTTCTTCTAAAAAGTGATCACACTTGGCTGGAACTTGTTCTGTCACTATCTGCACAAATCAGTCACTTCAAAGCTTGCCTGGCACCCTCTGGGGCTGCCCCCCCCCACATTGCATCTCCTTACCCTCTTACTTCAACTTCTTCCCTACTTCTTAGACTGGTAGGGGAGAGCTTAGAGGGACAACTCACCAGACGCAGAGCAGGAACCCAGGGAGTACAAGGCTAAATCCAAGCACCATGGAAGATTTATTCTGTGAGCTTGGTAGCTTGCTGGTCTACTGTGTTTCTCAAGGTAGATTTCTCTCTGCTTTTGCACTAACAGAGGGAATAACCTTCAGCTCTGCTCCCTTCATATTTCCCTTTTCTTGTTGTGCAATGAAGAAAACTAACTGAAGCTTAGTGGTAAGAGAGAGCACAGACCTGAATTACTGCAGTTCTCTTACAGCATTTTGATAACTCCCTAGCTAACTGAGCTCGTAGAAAGGAGAATGAGAGAGGGGAGGACATTCTCTTCTTGCTCCTTTGCTTCTTCACTGCTTTAAAAGTTTCAAATATTTTCACATAACTAAAGTGCTAACAAAAATGAGAAGGAAAATGCCTTTTGAAATGTGAAAATTCAGTATCAGAAATGTGATGACAAGACACAAATGTAGCAGTTTGAAAAGGTTTGCTGAGCAGGGTACGTAGGCCTGTTGTACAGCTCCTGCACAGAACGAATGAAGAAAGCAAAAGGAGCAGGCTGTGGGGAGACAGAGCAGCAGATAGACTGAGATTCTTTTAATTGAAAATTGAATGCAGCTTCATTCATTATAGATGGAATTAAAAAGAAAAGGTTTCAGTGAAACGTGGGGCTTCCAGCTTGCTCAAGAATATCACAAAAGCCCTTATTCAGCTTCCCTTAAGCCAAGAGAAACATGTCTTTTCTGGTTCAATTTTCAGCTCTTTGAAGCAGAAACTCACTCTTTTATGTGTCCCTGTAGTGCCCAGTGCAATAGGTCTCCTGTCTCAGCAGGGGCTTCTAAGTGCTATTGTAATAAAACTGATTAATCATAGTTTTTAATGAACTCCTTAATATTTTCAGTATCATCCCTGACTAAAAAATACATACAGGTTGAAAAGACATGAAAGTTTAATTTAGAATACAGTAAAGAGAACTTTTTGCTATAAGAAAACCTAACTCAAAAGGTAGTAAAAAGTGTTGTTCATACTAAGCAGATGCAGAAGGAGTATAAACAGTGTAACAAAACAGAAATGTGGACTTGACATTTATTTGAACCCTAAAAATTTAGTGTGAGATGGCTGAGATACGCAGTAACATGTAGGGATGCTATTCATGACTTTAAGAAGAGAGAACTGTACTGTTATCTAACTCCATCTGCATGGAAATGAAGGGCCACTCAGAGACAGATGTGTAAATCTTCTTGATGTGATTCCTCCCCACTCTTTTGCAAAGTAGCACTTAATATTGACTTCCTCACTACTACCATATAAACCCTGTGATAGCCAGGGAAATGAAAGGGCCAGCTCACATCTCTTACTGGCACTGGTTCAGCTTGCAAATGTGGGTGGACACTGATGCGTCAGTCTGCACTTCAATAAATGTTTTTAAGGCTCATTTTTCACAGCAGGAGCAGAAATGAAAAGTAAGATTCAATTGTACATGTCAACAGCCTGGGAGAAGTGCCAGTATGCCATAACCCCATGTACCAGCCCAGCCCTTTTACTCTGTAAAGTACAATTATTGTAAATTGGTTCACAGCCTGGCAAACATACGAGAAGCACACACATGCCTCTCTGTAATTATGCATATATGGTACACATAAATGATCCTGGTTTTCATTTTCTCTCTGTTAAAACCTTGATGTGAACTCTCCTTTTCTCCTTAGCTAGGGCAGATTTCTTTTCGAGGTAGTTTCTTGAGGCTTTCTTCCAAGTCAGTGAAGAATACAAATAACACAGAAGGGGCTCAATACTCCCTATGGGAAACACATGAGGCTTGGGCCCTTCCCGTCTCTCACCATTAGCTACAGTCCATCCTAGGCAGATACCTGAGGCTCACACATCTTTCACTTGGTTAGATTAAATGCTTGGTATTTGGATGCCTAATGCCATTTGAGTTGAATCTTCATGTAACTCTATCAAAACACCACAAACATATCTAAATATTTTAGTTTTATACAGAGAGAATTGCCAATATTAAAGTCTAATTCCCGTGGTAATTTGCAACCAGAAGAAAGTATTAGGTCCACTGAACTATACAAAAATTTACCTTTAGTTATTTACAGTTATAAAACATGATAAAACTTATAGTATGGAAATGGAAAAGCTTTTACCCCAGAATTTAACCTTCTGTATCCATGACATTAAGAAAAACGTATCATAGAATCATAGGATACAGGGTTGGAAGGGACCTCAAGGATCCTATGGTCCAAACTTTCTTGGAAAAAGGGGTATGGATAAGATGGCCCAGTAGCCTGTCCAGCCAAATCTTAAAAGTGTCCAGCACTGGGGAATCAGTCACTTCCTTGGGGAGTTTATTCCAACAGTGGATTCTCATTGTGAAAAATTTGTTTTGAGTACAATCAGAATCTACCCAGGAGTAACTTGTGCCCACTAATGTTCATCTTTACCACGGACTCCATGTAAAAAGGGAGCCTCCATCTTTTTTTTGTAGCCAAACTTTAGACACTGGAACATGGTGACAAGGTCTCCCCTAAGTCTTCTTTTCTCCAGGCTAGAAAACCTCTTAGTTATCTCATTCTTTCCTCCTATGGCAATTTCCCAGTCCTTTGGTCACCTTTGTGGCCTTTCTCTGGACCCACTCTAGCCTGTCCACATCTTTTTAATGTAGCAGGAACCAAAACTGATGACAGTATTCCAGGTGTGTCCTGGCAAACACTGGATAGAGTGGGGTGATGACTTCTCTACCTCTGCTGCTGATGCCCTGGTGATGCAGCCTGTTGGTTTGCTTGGCCTCAGCAGCACAGTGTTCCTTCATATTGAGCTTGTTGTAGCCCAGGTCCCTTTCCACAGACCTGCTCCCCTGCTGGATAGATCCCAGCCTGTGCTGCACTCCTGGATGATGTTTTCCCAGGTGCATGACATTGTGCTTGTCCCTGTTGTATTTTATAAGGCTCTCGTTGGCCCATTCTGCCAGCCTATCCAGTTCCCCCATGCAGGATGGTTTTCCCTTCTGAAGTGTCCACCTACCCACTCAGCTTGGTGTCGTTGGCAAACTTCCTCAGGTGCACCTGAACCCATCTTCCACATCACTGGGGAGGATATAAAACAGTGTCGGGCTCAATATGGATCCCTGGGGGACCCCACCTGTGATAAGTCGTCCATTTTCCTTCATTTCTGCTTGTTGTTTGTGTACATGAAGAAACCCTTTCTTGCAGTTTTTGACCCCCCTGGCCAATTTCAATTTGAGCTGAGCCGTTGCATTTCTAACTGCACCTCTACACGCCCTGACAATGCCCCTGTAGTTCTCAATATCTCTTCATCCAGTTTTCCATCTCTGGTACTCACCTCTTTCAGTACTGAGCATGTTTAGAACGCTGAAATTCAGGCATATTGCTGAACAGAAAATCCCATATGTGAATGAATATGAGGAAACTTCTTCCCCTGCAAATTATTTCTCATGAATGTCAGCTGTGTGTTAAAGCTGCGGGATTAATTAATTTAGTATGCATCTGTAATTGCCTTATTGCAATCCTTCTCTCCCAGGACTAAAGCAAAAGCTCCAAATCTCAAAGTATCTTCAAATAGCAGCTTTTTCCTAATTGTGGCATGCCACAAATTTATTCCCTTAACTTCAGCACAAAAGGAATCTTGGTACCTATTCCATACAGAGAGTATACTTATAGGCAGCCTGCAAGTCTGCAGAGATATTGCCACTGCCTTAGAGTAGAAACCACTCTAAAATGTAGTTGCTTTTTCCCATTGATGTCAAGTACCCCTGGAAAGATAAGTGCAAGACACAACTTGGATATGCAGGTGGACACCATTCCTACGTCACAGCTAAATCAGCTTTTAAATGAGACACCACTGGATCAGCTAATGATCTGACCTAATTTAAGCAAGTTAAACTTTTAGAGAGCTCAGTGCCTCATATTTAGCTCAGCAATGCCTCTCTCAAACCACCCAGTGCTTGGCTGGACTGTTTTAACAGGAACTGACATTCCTATAGTTGCCTATGCCACTCACAGATTTTATAAACACAAACCCCAAGATGCAAAAAAGCACAGGTATGGTTTTTTAAACCACAGATATTTATTTGCGTATCTTTTCTAAGTGAATTAAATGCATCATGAATTCAAACAGAAAGGTTTTTGAACTTTTATCTGGAGTTACCAGAGGGATCATTCTGAAGAGTTTAGCTGAAGAGAGAACAGGCAGTTACTGGACTGTTTGATTTTCACACAAGAAACAAACCCTAAGCCAAGAATTATTCATGGATATTACTCAACTGATAGTTAAAATACCTATATTACATTCAGGATAATTTCAAACATGACTTGCAATGAAAAGAAGATGCATTACAAATTGGATTTCAAAAAATTATTCCTAACAAGAATATTTTTTTCCTTGAAGATAAAATATGTACCATGATTTTGTTTAAAATCCAGGTCTTGGGTAAAGGCTAATCCCATGAATAAGCATCACAGGTGATCAGCAAGCTCTCACTGCATTGCAACTGAGCCCAACAGTCTGCTCAAAACCACAACTCAGATGAAAGCCCAGCAGCCCAAGCCATGTAGGCCAGGAAACAACAGTGATTACATTTATTATTTAAGGAAAGGGATAACAAAATGATGAGCACATCTTGCAGCAGGTATCTGCAGCCTTGTGGGAGGAAGCAACGTGTCCTACAGCCCTCTGGCACTGAGTCTTTCTACTTCAGCAAAAGCGCCTCTTTGTTTCACCAAGATACATGAGCAGCCTGGGACAAGTCTGTTGGGGAAACAGTCCCTGCAAGTCATCTTGTTTTTCTGGTACCTTAAATATTTTATTTTAATCCCTAACTGGAATATATATGTGATGAGCAAAATAAAGCAAACTCTTTAACAACCTGTCTCTCTTTTTTGGACAAGCAAGCCCTGATTTACAGCACATGGGAGAAGATAGTCAGCACTTCCCAGATGACCCTTCTTTAAAATTATATCTTTTTTACATAATTTGCATTCTGGTTTCCAGCTAAACCAAGACTTGCACTGTCAATATATGTGTGTCTGTTCCAGCCCATTCACTAATAAATTTTGCCACTCTTCAGGCAATTTCAAATTCAAATCAAACAGAGGCAACTTTCAAATACATCCTGTTAGCATTAGTTAGTGACTGTGTCAATTACTTACTTTCTGGAGGAAAGTAATTTACAGCTCAGTGTAGTTATATCCTGCAAAATTTGGAAACCAGTCATTAAGTCTCATGGTATTCACCCAGCAGCCAATGGGCACTTAACCTAAAACAAGAAAGGGGAGAAGATAAAGAAGGGTTAGAAGAGCAACAGGTAAGAGCTTGTAGAAAATCATTTTCCACTAGATTATAGAATATCTTCTTTTTAAGGACTGGGGTTTTTTAAGTTTCTTGTACAAGTCTCCTTATAAATTCTTTTTAAAGCATTTTTAAGTGTATTATCAATTTTTTCCCCCTGATTTTGGTCTTCTTTTTTCAAAAGTGCCCCATATATAAACTGCTTCACCACTGTAAATACGTTTTCTTATGACTTGTTCCAGCCATATAGCAGCCTCCAGCCTTCAGCAATAAAAACATGGAAACTTTAGTAGATGAAGTTTGATGGATGGAGAAAGAAAGAGAAGCACTGGTAGAAAAAGAGAAGCTGGCCCTGACTGTATCTCTGAGAGCAGTGAGGAGTAGGAGTGCTCCTGTGTTCCAGCGCTTCCGGCAGACTGCTGGCCTTGTCACCCACTGTCCAGCCTTGGTGGAATTCTGAGGTGGTCTTCAAAAATTTCCTATAACCTCATGGTCAGTTTTCCTGTTATTCCTTTAACCACTAACATATTTTTCCTCCAAGAAGGACACATTCCATTAGAAAATGAAATTACTCAATCTCCCCTTCTTGCTTTAACTTGGTCAACACCTTGACTTCACTTATAGCTATTCCCCAGTCACAGCAAGCAGGAAGCAAGGGCCCATGATCTGAATGTAAGCTTGTCTTATTTCATCTGTCTTTTTCTATTTTAATTTTTATTTTTGTAATTCTCACATTTCCTCAGGTTATTTAGGATGACAGCAGCCTCTTGCCTAGTGTGCTACAGAACTAAAACTATTTTCAGAAGCGTAGACTCGAGGAGCGAGATATAACATCTATAAAACTTGTCCAGTTGGTTCACTTGTTCTGTGTAATACTTCAAGACACTTGTTATTACACACTTACTGGACTTCCTCAGTCCGTTTCAACATTGTACACTTGCTATGTCTTTTCTTGATAAGAAAACCAACACGATAAGCCTAGCAGAATTTTTCCTTTCCCCCTGGAGATGTGTATCCTTATAGATTGTGAGGTGTGATCCTCTTGAGACAACAGTGTTCCCCCAATAAATGCTATTGAAGCTGACACCTACAATGATACTGCCCCACTATATGCATTTTCTATACAAATCATGGTCCTTTCCCCACTTCTCGCACAAGACCTTGCTGAGAATGAATGTGTGGAAGGTCCATGACATCTCCCTTAGTGTGTATTCTATTTCCGGTAGCCCGTGGAAGGGTTCAACAGCCACAGCTGATAAAGGAGAGAGAGAGAAAATGTGCAACAGAATAAAGTAACAGTGCACAAACACAACCCGCGTGAGGGAAAGGACGTCTTATTGCTTTGTGTGATGCCTGAGGTACGACGGTATGGTCAGAAAGGCAAATCCTGGCTTTCTGACCCACCTCCCAGAGACTCTGCAAGAGGAAAGGAGGGAGCAGAGGAGCCTCATTTTGTGTGGTCTCAGTGCATCAGCACACTGTGGGGGGAAAAGCTCAGTCTCAGGGCTATGGGGGCTACCCGGTCTAAATGCACACTTCTGTGAGTCCAGTCAGAAGGAAAACCACTCAGAGACATAACACATATACACTTCTTGAATTACTGAATAGAAAATAAATCAGAAACCCAATTGTTTCTATCTCAGATCAGCGTGCCCAAACTAATTTGCTTGTATTAATATTTTCATTCAAATAAACCTCTTAAAAAATAAGGCACAGTGATAGTAAAAATCATTGGTCCTGCAGCTGTGATCAGAGAATGAATGAGACATGACAGTGCTCTTGTAAAAGTTCAGACAGCCTGAGCTTGCTTCAGTCATATTCTCCTGCGGTGGCAACATCCTGCATGATGTAGTTTTGTGTCATTTCTGACATTGTCATTTCAGATGTTGTAAAATCCTGGAAGCAAGAGAAGGCACTGGGGTAAGAGGGGAGGAAATAGAAAAGAAAATACTGTCTGACAACATCTATCGAGTCCCTTGTGTCACTGCAAGACTTGCATGACTTGTCAGGATAGCCACCAATCTGATCAAAATGCACCTACAGCTGGCATGGCGAACGTGCCAAGCCCTGGAAGCCACCTCTTGGGTTGATATTATAACCTACATAGCAGAGGGGTCCTGCAGCATTTGGTCAGTTGATTTGGACTTTCCTCTTACAGAGCAAACTCCCTCCTTTCTGAGCAAAACACTGAAGTCTGAGCTGAGTGCTTTTCTGCTAATCAATGGTAGCAAACTGGACAAGAAAATGGCACTTTTAGTACAATTAACAACATTTACACAGGCAACGTTTCTTCAGGTTTCTCAAGAGCTGATTCTCTGGAGTCTTCCAGTAGGGTTGAGCTGACGTGGCAGCCTTCCCTTTAAAAGGGTGTGAAATTATCTGGGCACTTGTTTTTGTGCACATTGGTAGTAACATGGTTGTCTGAGGTCTGTCCTACTGTCAGGCTAATCAGGTTCAAAGGGAAGTTGGCAGGGAGATAATGGACATCTACCATAATGAGATGGCAGATTTCTTCAGCAAATTGTCACAAAACTAGTTAATAAAGTATAAAAAACATTTCTTTCTAAATTATATCTGTCACGTGAATACTTAAAGCTAACCTGCTACATTGGCAAGACTTTCATATCTGCCACTATGAGACTGGGAAGGTTTTCAATGGAAATTCTTCCCATTATCAGATTGATTCCTCAACATTTGATGGCTATTCCTTCTGACTAATTAGGTAGTCAAAAAATGTTCCAATTAATCTGTGTTTAATCAACCAAAACCATTTCATGAGAAAACTATACCCTTCCAAGAATTTTCAACAAACATAAAATGGGATTTTTGATGGAAATCTGTAGGATTACTGACAAAATTCCATCACTTTTCCTGCCCTCCCTCCCTTATCTGAGTACTTGGTGTGTTCCTGGTCCTGGATTCTAGAACAGTCTAATGTTAAGATATGAGGACCATCATTTCTGAGGCATGAATTCAGGAGGATACTGCAGGGCCAAGAAAGAAGTTCTAAAAAGTTCCCTGGTGTCCAAAATGCTCAGGGAGAGCCAATCTGGGGCCTCCTTTAGTTCATGAGTGAAACCATAACTTCCAGTTATGGTGACCCTGCAAAGGAGTCTCACATACACATTTTTAGATGTGTCAGATTTGTGAACAAATTAAAGATGGATTTGCCCGGGCAAAATGTTTGAAGTAGCTGTACAGATTCTAAGCTTTGGAAGAGTGACCCTTTATTAAGGTAGCCTCCAGTCTTGAATTCCCTTTTCTCAGAGGGTATGTATTTTCAAGTTTCTAGTGTTCAAATTCTTTTAAGGTAGTTTTCAGGTCCTCAAAATATTGAGCAGCTGCTCTGTGAAAGACAAAACCCTCAGGAACCCCTAGTGTCAGAAGCCCAAAGTGGAAGTAACCAGAAATTTCTTGTCACTTTGTGGTGGCAGTTCCATCTGCTTCGTGATTCCAGCAGTAAGAGAACTCAAAGTGGCTTATTGCCTCCCCAGATAAAATTATTAGGTCATTCAGTTCTGTTTTGGTTTTTGGAGGGCTTTTTTTTTTTTTGGTTTGGTTGGTTGCATTTTTTCGTGTGATGCTGTCCTAGGAAAGGGGAGAAAAGTTTGCAGGGAAAATCAGAATGATTTTAGTACATAGATATTCTGGTATTTGATGTATTAATTGAGAGGTAACAGTGGTTACCAAAAGAAATGTACTATAAAAATAAGAAATTACTTACTCTGCATACCACAGAGAGAATGAAAACAAAGCATCACATTATGTTCTCAGTAAAATTTCTGTTCTCTTGCTTCCAGGCTAATTGTACCTGATTTACTTTATTACAAGACCAGAATCTGGTCCATACTTCAAGGCACTTTTCATTTTTTTCTAAGATGATTTTAAGTGCAAAACTGAAAAATAATTCCAGGCAGAAGACTCTTCTGCCACTCATCAATGACAAAAAAAAGGTGGTTCTAGTCTTGCATTCAATGTGTTACACTGATAAATGTAAATAATGACAATTCATGAACAAGATTATTTCTAAAGCATGAGATCAGAATACTAAAAGGTCACTGTATTGTGAGTTCTTTAAATTATTTAGTTAATTACCTGTTGAAAAGTTAGAGTTGGTTTTCAAGTCCTATCATTTAGCAAGCCAAAAACTTGCTTAAAAAAACCCCAAACCATAAAAAACCCAAAGAAACACAAACTGCTGTTCTGGATGAATTCTGGACTTACACAGAAATACCAGGTATGGAAAACTGCACCACATGCCAACATTACCCTCTTACACTCTCTGGTGATTTAAAGAAAACTGGAATTAAACTTTGAGTTTTATTTCAATAGAAATAAACTAAGAACTAACAATTATTTATTAATGACTTCTGCCTGTCAGTTCTACGTTTGTCCAAAATTTCATTGCTTCCTTAAATATTTTTATGTTGTTACAGTTCTTGTTTACAGCTGTAGTACAGTTATTGCTACAGTACTGTGAAAGGCATAAAGGGAAAATTTTATATCCATCATTGAATAGTCTTGGATTTTCTGTATTTTTTCTACAAAGCCACAAGAAGTACAAACAAAATATAGTTTAGTGGTGCTCAGCGTGTTTAGGTGATTATTAGTGATCTCAGAGATTGACAGCATAAATACATTTGAATTTCTTTAAAAGAAAAAATTTTCTTTTAAAATGTTTTATACATCACAAAATTTAATATATGCAAAGTAGAAGTAATTTTAAACAGTTTTCAGCTGTTCAATAGTTCTGTTTGTAAGTATTTATCTAGTAGAGAATGGGAAAGAATGAAATATGGTTTAATTAACATTGTCAAAAAGGAACCAAATTTAACTTAGCAGGAGGGATAAAGGTAACAAATCTTAGCTTTTTTTTTCTCTCCGTATAATCAGCACTCACATGCCAGTTATTTGACCTGTTAAGAGAGACATAAAACCACACAGACAGGCCTCCTTTATTGGAGCTTATTGTCTTGGATGCCCCAGGAAGAAAGGCATAACAGCGGCAATGTGGTTTAATTAGGCCAGAACTCAATTAACTTTGCACATTGGGGATGTCTTTCAGAATTCACTCATCTAGCGCAGAGATTACTCATTCCTACCATCTGGTGGAATGCTGACCACTGCCCTCCCAGCACTGACCCTGGCCTGGCCTCACTGCAGGGAGCTGCTCCTTCCAACCCACCCAGGAACTGCTCCTTCCACTGCCCTGGGAGCTGCTCCTTCCACTGCCCTGGGAGCTGCTCCTTCCACCCCACCAGGAGCTGCTCCTTCCAACCCCCCAGGAG
>VWZG01007166.1:613333-712679 GCA_013396735.1 Grallaria varia
CACCTGCGAGCTGCTCCTTCCACTGCCCTGGGAGCTGCTCCTTCCACCCACCCAGGAGCTGCTCCTTCCAACCCACCCGGGAGCTTCTCCTTCCACCTCCCTGAGAGCTTCTCCTTCCAACCCACCCAGGAGCTGCTCCTTCAACCCACCAGGAGCTGATGGGATGGAGGGCAGGCTCTGCACCTGTGTTCTAGCAGCCAGGGAAAGCCTGACCCCTGCCACCTGCTGCGGTGTAGACACCCCTCTAATATTGTTTTAAAGCCCTGCTTGTCAGGAAACCTTCCTCTTGATGGACAGCTACCTTGAAAGGATAAATATCCAGCTGCAGCGACACGACCATGACCTGATCTATATTACTTACCATCAGCCTACGAGAATGAGATGGGAAGTAAACACAGCAAGTAATCCCGTTTAAGACCACTATAAACTGCTTTCATAGATTAGACCAGTGACATTATTTTCAAAAACACTGAAAGTAATATCATCATCTTGTGAAAGATAAAAATAAGTGGTATTTTTCTTCTTTTGTGCTACTAGAAGTTATAACGTCTCTTTCTCTTCTAAAACCAGGTCAGATATGAGGATGTTTCCCAGTGAGTGGAACAGGGACAGTGATGAAGGAATGTTTGAGTCTCATCCAAACATTTCATTTTCATTTCTTTCTGATGTTGCTTCATCCTTTCCCTGTTATAAATATTACATTTTTATCCCATTTTAAGTGATATTTGAAGTGTTGTGTTTTGCAGTGTTAAAATGTAATGTTTGTTCTTGCAGGAATGCTGCCTTTTTCTTCAATGAAATTCTGAGGGAGTCAACCCATAGTCGTGATATATTTTGTGCTGCCAGAAGACATTTTCCATCAAAATACCTCAGAATAGTGATTCTCTGTATGTTCAAATCATCCTTCTATTTAACTGTTCCAATTTGACTAAAAAAGACTTGTATTCAGCACTTCTGTCTCCTACAGCGCCACACTGGCGTGGTAACAACTGCAAATGTAATAATGACCATCCTCCTGTGCCCTGCCAATGCTGTGGTTTTGGAATGACCATATGCATTCCCAATCAGCAGGTTTGCAAAAGACACAATAACAACCGGTGTGGGGTTTCAAAATGTGCTTAGCTGCCTTGGCATGTTTGCAAAAAGAGCATGAGCACTGCAAAATAAAATCCTGCTAATGTGCTCTGATGTGCTTCATTCACAAAGTTCTCTTGACTCTTCTCCATGCTCCCATTCCCACACGGACATTCATCTCATGCATTACTCACACTTCTCCCCTCGTGACAGTTTCGCTGCTTTCCCCGTGAAGACATTTATCCACACACAGAGTGTTTACTGAATTAGAAATGTCCCACGCATTTACTATTAGGCTGAATGCTCTTTGCAGGTAAGATCAACCCACGATCCGCACACAGTGCAGCAAGGCTGAGTGCCTCCCACCATCCCTGAGACAGAACGATTATACCTTGTGCTCTGAGCACCACCTGAACATATCCACACTGACATCCATCCCTAAGCCCTACGGAGTTAGGTTTTGTTTTGGAAGAGGCTTTTATTCCCTTGCATTCTCTTCCATGCTTTCACGCTATGTGTAGATTTTCCTTTACAGTAATTTCTGTGAGATTTTAAAAGAAGCTCCAGAATCTCCTACAGAAAATGCTCTGTGCAATTGCTCAACCCAAAGAGCACTGTCTGTTCCACTTATTTTTCTTCCTCAGACTACTACATCTGATTTAGCCTGAGAAAAACACAGAATGTACTATGATGTGAGCATTGATTTGTTTTTCTTTGCCCATCTATTACCCCAATGAACATACCTGGAGAAGGTACAACAGTAAATCAAATTGTGGAAATTATCCTTGAATTAAGCTGAGAGAATTCACAGCACTGTCACCTGAACAAATATAAGAAATGTAGTTATTATGCTCACCTTCTCTATTAAACAATGCATTAGAAAGGTTTGGCCTTTTATAAGTCATTTCATTAATGCATTATTATCTAGCAACAGGCAAAAATGACTACTGACATTATCTACACTTCATCTGGATTCTGGAGAGCAACATGAATGGAGAATGGATAAGCTGACAGACATAATACATCAAAGGAATTAAATGCAGCACCTGGTAGTAAATGTGTATTTTACAGCTACTTCCTGATCTACTCCAGTCAGTGCTACTGCTTGAATTCACAGTGTAAGGAAAAATCCAGATTTTGTAGCCTACTAGTGATAGGAATGTGATTGCTTTTATAGTCCATATCTGCCTCCTATTACCCGTCAGAGACATCACTGCAGTTTTGTGCATTCC
The DNA here is from genome assembly GCA_013396735.1 of Grallaria varia. NCBI lineage: Eukaryota > Metazoa > Chordata > Aves > Passeriformes > Formicariidae > Grallaria > Grallaria varia. Next base: position 615,640 of record VWZG01007166.1, read on the forward strand.
CTTCAGAACACCTACCAAAATAACCCTCAGACAGCTTCACTTCCTGAGGAGGAATAAAAAAAAAAATTTCTGCTCAGTTGTAGCATGGCTTGTCACCAACGCCATTAAGGCATCGGTCTGTTATGCTGTATCTCTGCTGGATACAGTTTGAAACACAACCCTTTTCCAGCTTCCTACCTTATTCCAGATATATGCTCACCGGCACACAGTTAAACTCAAGCTTAATGTAATTTGACTAGAAAATCTATTTAAATTGTTCACAGAATAAAAGATTATTTCAGAACAAGGTGTCTAAACAGCACTTCTATTTAATTTCTGGTGAGATCATTCTGAGTCCGCTTCCAGCGCTCATCCAGGGGATTTCCACCACAAGCTTTTGCTGCATTAAAGGCGGTGTCTAACAGTGGGGATTTATTCTGACTCTTGATGGCAGAGACCAGTGTTGCTTCACTAATCTGAGCCCTGCCACGTACTGCTCTTTACTCTGCTAGAGACTACGCCGGACTGAAAGCGAGTGGGTGGCACAGGAACCAGGAGCAGCTCTGTGTGCCTGGGCTGTGCTACAGTCACAACCCCACGGCTGGCCTTAGGGTGACCAGCAGAGAGAGGAAAGATGTGCATCTTAAACATTTCACATTACTGATGACAAACACCGTGATAATTTTCAACATGCAAGGAGGCCTCACATGTGTCACTCTTAAATTCGGACTTAAAGCAGCTCAGCATTGGTGATGTGGGTTGGTCACTGGCACACTGGTAAGTGCCTGACATCTGTACAGTCATTAGAAAACTACGAGGCTATTACTTTATATTCCTAATTAGTGAGCAAACTGATAAACAGAGGACTGTTCTACCCAATCTCACTCTCCCAAGATCTCTGTTATTCCAAGCACAATATATATGTCTCCTTGGAAACCAGTGCACTATGCCCCGTGCACAGAAATCCTATCCACGCTGCATTTGCAGAACTAGGTTGCAGGTGCCTCCATATAGAAAAAATAAGAGGTTTTACTCTTCCAGGGCACTTCTAATAACTGAAATCAAGCAGGAAAAGTTAATAACATACACACACAAGTGCATTTTCCAAATAAAACTTCAGAATATCTCAGCAGCAAGGGACCCAAGAAAGTTTTCTTTTCTCCAGTTTATGAATCTATCAAGATATGTCACAGAGGAATTGTGAGTATTGTTTTAGTGATCATTTGGGGACACTATAATTACAATACAAACCCATCTGCTTCTTGGCAAGTGCCTAATTACTCTGTGTCAAAATGAGATTAAGCTTGAATTATCTTCCATCTCATTTTAACCTTAGTATGAGTTGATATATGAAATCCAGATCATTAAAGAGAAGCATTAGACAATCTTATAACAAATAGCTTTCTTCATTAGTACTCCTTTAAATGAGTTGCTGTTTCTTAGAAATTATTGTGGAGTCAACTGTAGCAAATCAGTTTTCCTCTGTGCTCAGTTTCTCACCAAATCATGTGCTTTGGGGAGCGAGCCCTGCCCAAGTCAGCCCCGGGAGCCAGAGGCACTGACAGGATGGGAAAGCTCCATTTCACTGCTCACATGGATGCTTGGGCATTTTTAATGAAATTTTTTACAAAAGGCTAAATTTTTAAAACAAATCTGTTCATTAAGTCTTAAGTAACCTAAGTCTGTTCATGGTTAGGCTTCAGGTAAAGTTTGCCTTTAGTCACACTTCCCTGATAACCTCCCTGCAGAGTCAGAAAGTTCCTCTTTTTATACTGAAATGGGCTACTACAACACACAAATTACTGTGAGATGCAAATTGGAAATTCAGTTCCATTCTTTTTGCCTTCTGCCTTTCTCTTTCATCTCCACTGTCTCCTTTTCTTCAGCAGCTTCACATTTAATTTCTTCTTCCACTAGTACAAATAACAATTATTGACTTATTTCTTCCCTACTTCTGTATGTAGTTAATTGGTTTCCCCAAGAGAAGCGTACCAAACGGTTAAGAAAGATTTGCTATCTTTAAATAGCATCTCTGGAAAAAGTTCCTGTTTGCCTTGATGGGAATGGGGATCTGAGTACCACAGAATGCTATCATTTCTCATCTCTCAGGTGAATTGGAATCATGACCTGACAAACCCTACGTGCTGCTTGCAGCGTTCAGGGTGCTCAGGGTGGCAAATTCAGCCCAACCTTTGGCAGTCTTAACCTTTAAAGAAAGTATGTGACAAGTACACATTTTAAATAAGCAGTTTGACCTTGCATCAGAACAAAGGTTAAACAGGTAAAATCCAATAATTGAAGAGATTTTTATTCTCAAGGACTGTATGATCTCTCATAAATCTGTATGTACTAATAAGACTCATATATCACTCCCAGCGCAATGTGCAGGACAGAATTAACTTTAATTTCTGCTTTTTCTTTTAAAAGACAATCATGCTTTGAAAAGATACCAGTCATAGCAGGAGCAAGTGATAATATCTGTTTTTCCACACCTAAGAATTTATGTTGCTAATATTATGGTTTTGGTTATATTTCATTAAAATTCTTGAGCTTTGACCTGTAAGAAACAGCTCGAAGGGGAGTTTTATCTCCATATCTCTTCTTTACAAAAGTGACCTCACAAGAAGGTGCAGCAAGTATTCTAACTGTGGGAGGAAGACAACTCCAAGGAAAGGGATTGTTTTTGATAGGTAACACCTGTGAGCTGGATAAGTCTATCAATGCATTTCAAAAGCTTTATAGAAGTTTGCTCTCAAAATCACCTTGGAATATCAATGGCCTTCACCTTATGCATACAAGGAGGTTAAAACTTTATTATTCCTAATCAATTACTCTAGCAACTATAAATATGTAACTTTTTTTGTTTTGTTTTTGTTTTAGCTGCTGCTGAGATGAATTTACAGGCATGATAAAATGGGAAAATATATTTGCAATGTAAAACAATCACATACATTCATTTTATCAAAACTATTTTTTTCTAAAGCGAACCTTTCTAGCTAATTAAAAATAAATTAATATATAATATACACATTGTGTCATACAATGTATTTTGATTTTATCATAAAAAATAAGATATATGTGAAATAAGCTCAAAGGGTTTTCACAAATTATTCTATGGGTTATTTTGTATTAAATTCATATCATGCTGCTCCCCAGAGTCTTAGGAAAATGTATCTCATTTTTGCTACTTTCCTTGCACACAGACTTCTGTATAAATGAGTACATTCATACAACTATACTTCCCTCCTAAATAAAACATCAAAATAATGGTATGTTTTCCTATCACACACAGAGCTCTGTGCCCCGGTGACCACACAGGCTTAAAGAGAAGGCGGCAGCATTTACATATTCACGTCACCACAGTCACAAATACAGGCTGTGGCTGGAGACTGCGAGTGTCCCCTCTGAATCAGAATGTAAGTGCTGTGGGAATGCACAAAGTCCAAAGTGTGCGGAAACTTTAAGTGAATTTATGAGCTATAAATGGAATTGAATCAATGCAAAATTTTTACACAACATTCGGCTGTTTGCTCTGTTGAACTATTTGGTCATTTTATAATGGGTCTGTATTATACATATAGGCTGTAGATGAAGTACCTCAGAAGCACATTCTAGTCCATAGATTATTTTGCAATCAAAGAGACTTCTGACGTCACAGTGCTAGTAAATTAAAATAACATGGCTGTTCTGAATGTTAAGACAAAGGCAATATCCATTTTTCTTTCATTTCTCACTGCATTAAGACTCGGAGCTGACATTGTGGAATCACTGCAGCAGCCTGGGATTGCCGTGCCCAGGGCAGGGAAACCACTGGCCCACGCTGATGGACAGCGAGAACATATAGACAGAGCCGGGCCATGCCAACAGAACCCTGCCTGTCTGCTTGCTCTGTGAGACACTCAGAGACCCAGATCTGTCTCAGAGGACTGCACAGCCTGGGGGAGTGAGAAAAATAAATGGCAGCTAATGTAGATTTAAGTATTGGGATTACAATCTTAATTGTGAGAGACTATTATTCACAATGATATGCAGGTGATCACTAAAATAAACTGGCAAGGCTTTTTCGTTCAATAGATGACAGCAGCACAGATCTATCTATTCAACCCATTTGATTAGATTAACCACTGTATATCTGAAATAAGAATTCAAAATAACCTATTATAATACCATTTTATAATATCATGAGCTAAAAGGAGAAATTTCTTCGGGATTGCCTTCCTTCCTGACCCAGCATATCCCTAAATCATCCCTGCTGTGGACAGTATCTCTCTTTTCCTCACACCCTTTTTACACTGAGGATACTCTCTGCCTCTCAAGAGCTGCTTCTCTCACCTCCAAAGGTGCTTAGTGTCAACTTCAGTCCTCTGAATTTCTCCCTAGACCTTCACAGTACAAATCTTTTGCTTTTTTCTAGATGAAGCCCCTGGAGCTTTCCTCAGAGGCAAGGAGAAGTGTAGCGTGATGCAGTTCTACTGTTAAACACAATTCAAAAAACATACAAGGGAAGAAAGAATGTGAAGGAAACAATAGTGTAATTCTGCTGCTTGTGTTACAACCTTGTCAAAGTAGGTCCTGAATTCTAGTCAGAGCCTGACTGACTTGCTTTTTTGCACAGCAATTTATTTTAAATCGAGCACAGTGAGCCAGGTCTGTGCATTCATGAATACACACAGCTATCACAACCTGCTCGAGCAGCACGGAGAGGGTGGGAAGGGTTGCTGGGGAGATATCCACCACATGGGAGGCATCCCAAGCAGGTCAGAGAAACACAGCTAATGACTACGCTGTGATGTGAACATTCATCTCTTCAATGAGTTCGTTGTGAGCATCAAACTTTGAATCCCAAGGGTATCTTTATCTGGAACTCCAAATCAATTCAAACCGAATGCAAACTCCCATTTGCAAATAGACACATCCCAAAACACAGGGGTAATGAGTGTAGTCTCAAGGCTGCAAACCAAGGCAGCACAAATGTCAACCAACAATTTTAAATGGAAAAATGGTTCTCAGAGTGCTGGTGGCTTATGCTTAGTTCTGAGAACCCTTTACTTCCTCTGAAAGAAGTTTGAAATGGGAGTATTCAAGCCACAGAGGACTTGACCTTTCCTCAAAGAAGAGTGTCCCAAATGCACATCTCTCAAATCAGGGCTGGCTGTAGGACTTCTCTAAGAGGCTTCTTCTTAATGACTAAGGAACACAGCTGAACAGCAAACATTTAAAGTTATCATCATAATTACATAATGGCCTGGCTGGAACCTAGGACAAACAAAAGGAATGTCATTGAAAACTCAAAAATTTTGAAAGATACATTTTTCTCATAATTTTTTCAAAAGTAATTTTCCAAAAAAAATTTATCCTAATTTACTCTTGGGTCTCTTCATAAATCTCATTTATTAGAAAGTCATCTTAAATTATTTTCAGTGGTTCATCATCTCTCTTCCTAACAATGTAGTGAAGCCATCTTAAAAAGGGACAAAAGCCAGAATTCTGCAGTAGAAGTGGGGGAGGAGTTTGCTAGATACCCCTTTATTTCTTTGTTATATCCTTTCTTTCTTTTTTTTTTTTCTTGATAGAAGGAGATGTTTACAAAGAGGTAGAAGTCAAGACCCCTCATTATAAAAAGGTGCAGACTTTCAGAATAAAACACAGCAGAGACCTTGGGTTTCTTTTTATTTCCTTCTAGCTGCTGCACCGACACCTCCCAGCTCCCACACCCTCACGGAACAGCCTGTTATCACAAATGTTAGAGACAGCAGAGACTCATTCCAGCTGACCCTGCATCTCAAATTCTGGCATTCAACGCGCCCTCCTGGGATCCTTTCCTGATCTCTGGCCTTTACTTAGGTGAACTGATGAAGACAGTAAGAATCTGGGTTTAACTAATGAGCTTTTGAAAATATTTCATCAGAAAGAAAGAGAAATAAGTGAGTGAGATTTGTAAGCTCTTCTGCCTCATGCTACCAAGTTATCCTGCCACAGCTTTTTGACCTAAGCAGGAAGCTCTGCAGTCTCCTTTTATTTCCTCCAGTCATTGTATCAATCATGTCTTGGAAGATTAAAATTTAATAAAGCCCAGTGTCTAGAAAAGAAAAGCCTGAATAATAGAGCAAATAGAACAAAAGACTGAGCTGCCTTTATTTAGGAATGTGATACAGATTGTCGACCTCAAGGCACACTGAATGAACAGAGGCCAGCAACCAGGGGTGACATCCAGGTGGGGTGGCACACAGGAATGGGGACAGCAGGGAAAGTCATTATAATGGACTGAGCTTTGTTGCCCAGTTCTGAGAATTCTAACAGGGACACCCTGCTCTTTTCAGTCAGTTGTGCACATCTATGACCCTGTCTGTCTTGGTGCAGACTGGACTGATTCTACAAAGAAGAATCGTCTTCCTCCACACCCAGCAAGCCAGCGGTTCTTTGGCATGTGAGCTTTATGCTGACATCCCAAAGGTAATGGCAGCACTCTCTGGCAAGGGAAGACTCAACATATGGAAGCTGAAAAGGGTCACCCAAAACCTGGAAATAAAAAACTGTATGCCTTGGAAGACAGTGAAAGATTTCCATGGGAACAACAAAAACATAGTAAAGTATTTCTGTTAACAGACATATACTTGCTTTTGCTCACATTTTTTCCCTTTTGCTGTATCTCTCCCTGTTTCAAAGGCCACTGCTATGTTCTTTCTGGCAGATGATAATTTAAATCAATAGCTCTTCTATGGTTTGTTGGGAATTCCCAAAGCAAAGGCAATTTCATTCTGATGTATGTTTATCACATCAATGTTTTTCTTAGCCTTCAGGAGCACCTGACTTTTGACACATGAATAAAATCCTCAATCCATGTAACTCACATGACCAGTAGTGCACTGTCACCTGGGTGGGAGGGAACGAGGAGGTGGGTCCCTCCAGTATGGTCTCTGCATGCTGAAGTGGGGCATTTGATTGCCTTTATTATGGCAGTTGGCGTAGCTGACTCTGATTACAGCTGGAATACCACAAAGGCCTTTGGAAAACCTTGAGTTTGTTCCTATGATCTCCTGCGGTGGTAAATTATGGTATGAATACACAATGTGGCAGAAAGTAATAATCTTGAGTAATGTAGATGATCTTATTGCTCTTTAATTTCATCAAATGTATTCCAGTCCGGCAAGGGACAGACTTTCAGCTCCTGGGAGCAGATGCTCACATCCTATAGCTGGACCTGAAATACTTATCATGAAGACAGAGGCCATTTGCACAGTCTGGACCCAAATGAAGAGTGATGTTGGCACTTTTGGTTCAGAATCATTTCTGTTCCAGAATAGGTGCATGAAAGAGGACAAGTATTGGTTTACGGTCTGGGAATTTCTGTTCTTTAGACCACCATCTCCTCCTGCTCCACCCCCAGGAGTCTGGAGCGAGTGGCGCTCAGCAGGACCCACGCGGCAGAGGTGAGCAGGTGGTTTACACGGGGGGGTTGGCAGACAGCTGCCCACTGAGAGGGTGCCCACGGACAAGCCTTTCTGTGTACGTCTCTACTTGAGCTCCTGTCAACAGCAGGCTGATCCCACAACATCGCGGAAAAGGGAAGTTAAACCACTGCAGAGAAATGTGGATTTACACTAAAATGACAAACAGGACACTGAAGAGACTGAGGCAGAAGCTGACTCTGCGGTAAAGCATCCAGGAAAGTGATGAAATAAAAAGCATTATTTCTTAAACTAATCAACTAGGGCTTCTCAAAGTTTGTCTGTAGACACATAACGCCATCATACTACTGACAAGTGCCTAAATTCTCCAACTCACACACAGATAGAGGAAATCTGTAAGAATTCATAAGAAAAAACATACTGGGATGAAGATTATCATCTTGTCATACAGAGGAGTAAAGAATTTTCTTCTCAAAAGTACCCCTGTTTCTATTGGGTATTAATATTAGGAATGCATTTTTCATTCTCAGGGCATGTAGGAAAGTTCATTGCTTGTCATCCCATGAAGTCAATCCCAATGTCAAATAGACTGACTCCACTTTCCATGTGACTTTCTTTCCAATTCATATACTAAGGAAGCTGGGCTAAGTCTTTCTGCTTCCATCTCCTCAATTCTGTCTTCCAAATTTACTAAAAGTCTCCAAAAGCCTTTGGGAAAACGAATCTAAAGTTCATAAGCAAACTTGCGGGAGAGCAAATGCAGGAAGTTCCTCTGCCTCGGTAAATGTGAAATTTGGTAGAAACTTATTTAAGCTGCTGTGTAGGATAAGATGGGGCAACAGTTACTGAGGGTCAATCAAACAGAGGGTCTATTATAAAAACTATATAGATATATTTAGTGTGCATTTAGTGTTCTTTTTATCACCGCATTCAGAGACTCCAGGACATACTGGATAAATTATTAGTTTGATCATCCATTCTTTACTTGAAAGACTCCAGATTAAAAACTGATTATGGACAAGTATTAAGGGAATAAGTTATTTTACTTTGAAAACTGAGTCATCTTGTACATTTAGATATATATATATCTCAATCACATAAATATTATATCAGGAAAAATGGAGACTAAATTTGAAATAGGAGATGGCAAAATACTAGTTGAAGAAGATCCTGAAGTACTAGTAAGCCCACAGACATACTTTACAGTTTTGTGACCCTTCTGTGGTAATTTAATCCAAACTGAATCCTGAAAATAATATTAGTTTATACAAAATAGGGAGTCTATGTAAATTCATCACAGAAGCAGAAATCTTTATTCTACTAGCTGATTAAAGGATTTTTTCCATAGCTCTTTAATCTAATTTTTACATGTTTCATCCTATTAGTGGGTTCTTAGAGAATAAATAATTTTAAATATATAATACCAAGTAAGTCAGCTTCAGGTTTGACAAGACATTGACTGTATACAAGATGAAAAGTAAGTACTGAGAATGAAAAAATCAGCAAAGCTGAAACTGCTCTATGTATAGCTTAGTTATTACAGCAGTACTGTAGAAGGAAAGCAATAATTATAGTGGTTAATTCCCCTTAGAATAATACGGTGTAGCGAACTCATTTCTCATGTGTGTGCTATATTGCTCTCTACTGGCTGCTGACTGGATCAGAAGGAGCAAAGTTGTAACCAAAGGAGCTTTCATGTGGTCTCTCAAATCCTGACTCTGTCTGTGAGCTGAAAAACTAATTCCTAAGAGGTTTGATCACACAGTAACAACCAGCTGAATTTCAAGACAGCTGCTGGATATCCTGCTCCTTTTTTACAAAGGCTAAATAGAATATCACGGGTGGAAAAATGTAGGTGATGCAGTCATTTGAAAATCTTTCCAGTGGCTAGGAATCTCAGAGGTGATGGTATGACATTACAGCAACAAGGATAATACTCACTGTGAAATAAAAATTAACTGTGTTACAGACACAAGTGAAAAGAAACCTCTTTTTGCCCACATGGAAAAGGTTTCCAATTCTGCGACAAGTGCAGTACAGTTCTAATCTCTGCTCCCTCAGGTACAAATGTATTATTTAGCTGAGTACTCTGTCTTCCATCCAGAGCCTTTGGCATCATTATTTTAAAACTCAAAAATTACTGAGGGGAAAAAAAAAATCTATGAGGAAAACAAAAGAGGTGGTATAAACCCAACTTCTGTTACATATTGCTGCATACAGGTTTGTTCCTTCCAGTTCCCACAGAGTCTACTACTGATTTTTTAACCTCAGAGTTTCCCAAATATTATACTGCTGGAAAGCAATGGAGGACTTACTCCTCTAATGTGTATACGTGGCTTTCACACAAACTTCTTAGACATGTGCAGGTGACAAATATACAGGGTATAAAACATGAGTACTTTCCTTCTTTTTCCTCCAGAACCCCAGCCACATTCTGACCCCTGAGCCAAAATGCTCAATGAATAGAAATGTGCACTCTCAAAAATCCCGATGGGGTCTGACAATAGTGAGTGTTCTCAGAGAAACCTAGAAGCTGACAAACTTGTTCTTAACTGTAAAAGGGAGGAGAAAAAATAATATTCTGGGGCACAAAGAATAGTTGAATGTGGTTCTAGGTTTGAGCACTCAACTAATTGGAATAACTTTTCTCACAGTCAGAAAGACAGGAAAATTGCACTTACAAATCTGTATCTTTTTCCACTCTCACACTATTTTGTAGGAAACAGAGACCAGAACAGCATACATGCAGGCAGTATTCAAGATACAAGCTAATCTAGGGAGTATTATTCAGGGGCATAACATTCTCTACTTTGCTTCCTGATGATTTTTTGTTTGTTTTTTGGGGGTTGTTTGTTTGTATGTTTGTTTGGGTTTTTTTTGCCTGCTGTCTATCATGGAACTAACTTTTTCACAGAACTACCATTACTCCAAGGTCCTGTTCCCAAGAAACAGCGATCAGGTCAGACCTCTTAATATACACAAAGGTAAGACTTTGTTTTTCCCCAGATGCATCACTTCACAACTATTTACACTAAATACCACTTGCTGGTTTAATAACCACTCTTTTAAGAGCCTCATGTAGTTCTTCAAAGCCAGGTCTCATTTTTTCACCTGCTGCAACTTACCAGCATCAGCACATTTTGCCATCTTAAAAGTCGCTCCTTTAATAAATCATTTATAAGTGTGCTGAGCAGCAGAGATCCCAGCACACAGGTCTCTCAGACTCCTCTCACCAACCATTTACTCATTCACTTTGTTTCCCAACTTTCAGACATTTTTTTTAATCCAGAAAGTGCTGTCCTTTCTACTTTATGGCACCTTCTTTTCCACAAGAATTTTTAAGAGGTCTCACTGATAAACCTACTGAAAGCCTTTTAGAACCTGTTCTGCAGCAGGTGGGCTTTGTAGTATCTCAGGATTCGATGGAATTGGGATGGAACCATTACAGAGCAAGGCAGGCTAATGGCGTGTAACCCAGGTATCATGGTGACCTCTCCTCTGTTAGGCTAACCTCCCCCAGGGAGCACAAAGTAGTCCCTTGACTGGTAGCCTGGAGTGGCAGCAAAAAAATAAAATAAAAAAAAAAAAAAAAAAAAAAGAAGTTATATTTGCTAGAGATTTTAAAGGCTATCAATTGCACTATTTCCTACTGGTAAAAAAACAACTTAAGGACCAGTCAAAATCTGACCCTCAAGGTTTACCTAACCTGCCCCAGAAGACTGTCAGAGTTCATCCATTCACTTCAGATTTCTGCAGATATGAGGGAAGAGAATGAAAGGAACCAGCAAAGTCACAGAAATTTTCATGACAGTTTCCTGGTGTCTACCAGATCATTTTCTTGATCATTTAGAGCATTTTCATGTCAAAACCAAAATAAACACTGATTATAGTGAAGCACTGCCAAGGTTCACACTTCTTTTTTGATTGTTATTTTCATTAGACAAAAAAAACAGTTGGTAAAAGCCATTCATTTCCTATTGAATGTGTTCTTCAGCAACGTACATAATTTTATTATAAGCTGAACCTGCTACCAAACTAGACTTTCTCAACTTAAAGAGCAGAAATAAAAGGTTTTAAAAGGTAGTGTGAGGAGAAAAAAAACCCAAAACACCTCTCATTGAACATCTCAGAGGGCCTTGGCCTTGACTGACTTGGCGACTGAGGTGACTGCTTTTACTCTTTGATACTTTGCTGTGTAACTCTACAGCCAAGTCAAGAAGGAAATCAAGTGGCCTCCCCCAAATCACAGGTGACCGGGATGGCCTTTCTCAAAAACAAAAGTTATGTGTGAAGAAGGAGGAGAGAGACAGGATCAAAACTGAATATCTTGTCTTGTGAGACAGAAAAAAATATGGCTCTGGAAATGGTGAAGCCAGTTCAAGGGAGGACACAGAGTGTGTCAGACAAACACATACTGTCTGTTGTCTCAGGAGTTGCACCTTCCAGCCTTGAAATGCTGGACTGATTTGAAGCATGATGTGGCTACGACTTATGAGAACTGAGTACATGGAAAGGCTGGTGGGGATGAAGGTAACCTCAAAAGAGAAAAATAGATCATTACAGGGAAAGAAAAATAGAAACTTCTGTTCTGAAACTCTACAAGCTGTCCTGCCTGAACACAAACTTTGTTCACTTCTATTGAGAAGGTCAGGGGACAGCAAAGGGAAACTTGAAAGAGAAAAACATGATACATTTTTAATATATTTAAAATAATTTCATTCTGTTCTCCTTGTAGAAAGCCATTTCACTTATCTAAATGTTCATGATGTACTGACTGGAAAAGTGGGGTTAGAAACTACTATTTAAAATTATTTACCTATTTTCAGATTTCTTCAAATGAGTCTACAGAAACTACTAAAATTCTGAACTTCCCTAAAACACATTTCACTTCTGCAGAATATTACAACATTTTAAGCGTTCAGCTTAAAATTGGACTGATTCTGTTAAGGTATCTTCCCATATACTTGGAATAAATTATAAAGGAGTGCAAGATGGACAGCCCTGGCAGACAAAAACCCAGGCATAGTCCTCGCCTTTTTCTTTCCTATCTCAGAACGACTTTCTCCCAATGTATTTGTCTAAAAATGCTGTTCTAGAAATCTGAAGGCTTTAAGATCCTTGAAAATAATTAAACTATTAGAGTTTTCTCAATTAAAGCTCTATCCAATGCAAACTCAGTGTAACTGGGAGGCTGCACTGTTTCAGCCCCGTGCTCACTTCAGCCCATACAGACCACTTCAGGTTTCATAAAGGAGCATTTTGTGTGCCAAAACTCCCCCAGCCAGAAACAGGAAGCAACTAAGGTTGCTCTGATGGCATTTGCCTCTGCGCTACTAGTCTCTGGTGAGCACAAGCTAAGACTTTTAACATCAATTTTTTCCACACAGGTTTTGCATTTAATTATAGAGTAAGGTCACTGTGTGTTCCAAGAGCAATCATCTTCCTGACATGTTATTCTGAAGTCAGCCTTCATTCAGTGTGACACATGCTGCTTATGTGCTACCAAATAGAACTATAATGAAGTGAGGCTGGGGAAAAATATGCTGGAATCTGAAGTAATGCCAGCTAAGAAAGAGCTTATCTCTACTTTATTATTATTATTATATTTAATTAAGAAACTTCTATGCCTGCAGAAGAAAGAAACAAATGAGAGCTTTCTAGGACAGTTATAAAAGCTTTGCATGAAAAATGTGTTTACTGAGTTACAACTACTTTCCATTTTGTGCTTAAAAAAAAAAAAAAGTAGGCTGAAAAAAATGGAGACGTTTACAATTATGATGTAAAGAGGAACAAAACCCTCTTAAGGTAGAAGACAATAACATATTCCAGGTTGTGGATTATGAGCATCTTTGGTCAGGATACAGCTCTTTGTAGAGATTGCATCACGAGCTCTTCTGTTTAATTGCCAGTCCAATTTAAAGATCCATTGAAGCACCTGGGAAAACTTTCTAAAATAAGGAAATACTGCTTATGAGCAGTTTTGGGGCTGGACTATTTCTGACACCGTCTAATCAGCCTTCTTAAAAAGAATTCTCAATCGTGACCCATGAACAGGAGGCTGCAAGGTGGTGAGGGATCCTCATTGTGCTGGGCCAGCCCTGCGCATTGCAGTGCTGGCACTTGCTAAGCAAGTTGTGAGCTGGGACTGGGCATTTCTCACTGAACTCTGCAGTTCACTTCTGCTGTATCCTGACAGCCTGTGCCATGTTTATCCCCCTTTTTAACAATCACATCTTGCTTTGACATGGAGTTCCCTTGCATAGTTTAAGGTGCATACCACCCTGGTTTCTGAAGCATGACTGGGGCTTAAGCCCTATTACTGCGTAGGTCTTTTGTGTGTTTTCCTAAACTGCAATAATTTCTGCAAAAAAAGAGATCAAAGTTTTCACATGTTGCAATAGGAACTCAAAAGATTTCAAAGCTGATTGCTGTATATATTTTCAGGGCCCTTGTTTCTCTATTTCGAGAAAAAATCTGTCGCTGAAGAATGTATTGCTCTTTCAGTATAAACAAAGAGTTTCATTTTTCGGTTTCCAAATTACAAAAAAAACCCAATCTTGAAATGGAGAAGATCTCATTCATATTTCCTAGACTTTTGGTTTTCACACCTCTCTGACTCCCTGTGGGCTAATACCAAGCCAATGGTACATTAAGAATTCTTAAGTGTCCAAGTCTGTCTTTCCTCATTTTTATAGGTGAAATCATCCCTGAGTAATTCATATTGTTGCACAAGGAGCTTCCTTTAGAAACAGCATAATGAAAAATCCCTGTTCAAAATTTGAGCAGGGTCAAAGCTTTGTGAGAGCAATATAATGTACATTTTTTTTGGTCACAATTCTTACTTCTATTTTATTGTTCTTATTATAAAAAGACATTACATAGATTACTTTGTATGTTCTAACAGCACTCATAGAGATGCATTCTTTAGTATTTTCCATAATAGACTTCGCATCTGTCGGATATTATTTGCATAACAAGTTTCTGCCAAGACCAGCGTCTTAAACTGAATTCCAAGAATATTAGCTCAAAGCAGAATTTTATAGCAAGCTCAGTGTGACTACTACTCAAAAATAAAATAATTTCCTAAGCAAATATGCTGCTTCCTGTGCTGGACCTGGCAACAAAGCTTCTGGGGACAGAAGCAATCTGTTTGGAAGCTGACGGTGTTCCTGTGAGGACACATAACTCAGTGCCAAATGGGTTATACCCTTAATTAATTGGCACATGGTATCGGCCAGCCCAAGGAAACAGTAGCATCCAAAAAGCTTATGCTCCCTCCATTGCAGTAATACCCAGTGCCACAGGCAGATCTGGCAAATCTGTAACAGCCTCCCAGACTGTGAGCTCGGACTGGGAGTCAGATGGCCTTTGGTCCTTTTACAGACTTGGAGTCTGACCTGCCACACAAACAAGTTATTTTGGACCTTCCTCAGCAACGGAACAAGACAAAGCTAATATTTTTTTATCATTAAAATCAAAGCAGTTTTCCATCATGGTTTTGACATAATTTTTTCTTTACTTTTAGCATGACCTGGCACAGCAAGAAAGTCTTCTGACAAAAATATTGCTCTGAGGAAAGCTTGAAATCTATTTACCCCATGCATGCCTTTGTATCTTTTCTTTTATATCTTCAGCTTTACATGATTATTTCTGTTCTCAAGCACTTCCAAAACTGTATCTGATCTGCATATTAAGATCTCCAGTTCTAGAAACACAAATAATTTCTTCACATCTATGGCAAATCAGTATCAGCTCTTATTACTAGTGTAAAGTAATTGCCACAAATTAGTCTTGAACTTCATTAGAAAAACCAATAGAAATTAAAAGGACAAAAATAAACTCCCCTCCCAAACCAACCCCCTCATATTAGCAATCTGAACAACTCCAAAAATAGGAAACTTTATAATTTCTAAACTAGCAGTCATTACATTATTTTGAGTTATAATAGAGTTTCCTCAGTATATTAACATCTAATCTATTATAAAAAAAAAAAAGTCTATGTCTAAGCCTTCCTTACTTGCATTTCTACAAGAACTTTTCTTGAAGATGCCAAAGCCCTCAATAAATTGACACTACAATATTGTTTAGGGAACGTAATAGTAAAAAGTAAGATGTCTAAAATATTGCCACTAAAACTGTAGAGATTAATCTTATTTTATTAAAGTTTACACACTAAACCAAATCCAGTATTCCATCGCACTGTTTCAGTAAGGATAGGCGGACTATCACTTTCCCACAGCCCTGTTGCCAAAAAACAAATAAATCCTTTTAGACGAGACCAGTAATTTAGGAAGAAATTACATCCGTGAAAAATAAACAGAAGAATTCTCACTGTTATGAGATTTTTCCTTAACTAACCACTTCAGAGCTCTAGAAAATCTTGGAAAATTCTTGCTGATATTCTGTTGCTAGAAAGTTACCATGGTATTGGGTTTTACTGCTGACTTTCTTTCGCTGCTTGAATGCGCAGCATATTAGAATCTCCATATGGGCTGTGTTCATTAACCTAGCCAAAGATGACTATAATTTTCCAACAAATTGTTGTAGAATTTTAAGCAATAAGAAGAAACATTAAGAAACATCCTAAAACCACAGACCTTTACAAGTAAAGCAGTTTAGTAGCTTTCATATATGCATATGCATGCTCTATTTACATGTATATGAATTTTGAAAGGTGTTCTGTATTATTTTGCAATAACCAAAATGATTATTGCTTACAAGTAACAGTATTCCCATGCTTAGAAGCATTGCAGACTTTAATAGTACAATATTTTGGCCTTATTATGATAGGGATGCTCAAAGGCAAGGAGATACAGTGAGCTTAAAGTTTGAGGTCATGTTTCAGTGGTATGACACCACACATCTACTACCCAACCCCAAATCATCTTTCCTGTCCCAGCTTTCCTACTGTAAAAAGGCTCTTTACCCTCATCAGTCGAACTCAACCATAGCAAAACATTTTTAAGGCTTCATTTTATACCACCCACAAGCAGTATTTTTGGATGTCTCAACAATATCCTCTGGCAATCCTGTTATCTTGTTTTATCACACTAATCAAGGCTTTAATTCCCAGGGGCTGTAGACTCAGTGCATTCCTAAATCTATCATATTTATCCATATGGCCTGTCCTGGGACACCTGAATCTGTGTTTCAGTGAGCTGATGCTTTTCCCAGGACTACCTGCCTTCAAAGTATCCAACTTGGTCCAATTCTTGGATATCATTACCAAAAGCCCTGGTTGGAGAGAACATGGTAAACTTGGCTATACAGTGTGTATTTGTTAAATGCTCAGAGTCATCATAAAACACAGGGCGAGCTCAAATTTGTCCTAATTTTCATCCAGAGCCTCAGAGTTAAGACACTGTGTCACCTGCTGTGGAGCACTGTGGAATACATAGTGCTGCTACTTGCAGCCTAATTAAGCTTTTTCTTTTGGTGGAAAACCCATCTAGATATCAGAGTGACCATGCCTGATTAATTCCTATAGAAATGGAAATAACAGCAGTTGCAACACATGGGAACTGGTCATGGACCACGGTCTGGTTAAGCAAATCTCTTCCCTGGTCATGAGCTGTTCCTTCCAGCTGTATATTTTAACCAGTCAGCACATACAACAACAATTCTGTTTTCTTGGCTCGCTTGCTCTCTTGCTTGGCTAAACATGACTGGCAGTTGCAAACTGAGTTGTTGCTAACTGATACATCTGAAGAAACAAACTCCTGCATTCTTACTAATTTCAATAACTTAAATGCTTCGACATGAGGGGAAAGAAACATAACAAAAGGAAATTTTTCTATTAGCAGCCAAATTGCATAGCCTTGATAGTTTCCAGAATAGAGATAGCTTCATGGCACCATGAACCAAAGAAATGAACACAAGTCTTTGTTGAAAGTGGCATGTTTGTGCATTTTGAATTCATTAAGTTCTCCATGGTAAATTGAGATAATCCTCAATTTTGTTGTTGCGGGTATGGAAAAGGCAGAACCCTTTCCCAGACAAAACAAGACGCATCAACCCCCCTCTGCCAGCTTACAATAAAGGAAATCATAATCAAGCATTGCTAAGGAAACATGTTTTTCATTTCTACAAGCTCTCCACTTTATTGTGCAGAAAGCTTCAGCTCTGAGAGATTCATGTTCTGTTCTTTTTTCCTTTCACCAAATGTCAGTCACTTCAGATATTTTCAACTCTTGCACAGAAAAGATGTCTCTGACTTCCACATAGTACTGAAAGAATTATCTTCTGAGAGTGACAAGAAAATGTAACTGTACAAAATAACAGTTGCAATGGCCACCTTTATTGCTTCCCATGTATCCAAAGCTTTATCCTCTGGTATATGCAAAGATTCCCGATGGGATATTTCACTGTACGAAGCAGAAGTGGTTAATGCAGAATCAGTGGTGAAAGTCTGTGTGAGTGAGTGAAGAGAGTGGGAGGTCTTTCATGAAAGTTTCTATCAGGACAACTATTTTAAATGATTGGGGTTTTTTTTAATTAACCTTGAGGCATTCATAGATATTTCCTTTTTTCTCCTCACTCCCTTTGAGAACTTCCCTAAATTAGACCAGAGCACTTTCCAGAAATACCCAGTCAGAAATGCATTCATTATCAATTGCTGATGGAAAATAATGGTTCCATCTAAAATATAGCCCACAATTAACCTCAAATTATAGAAAAGTAGGTCTGCCAACATCCTTTGCAATTTAACTAGTTTAGGTCTCTCCAGAGGGGTATCCATTATTCCATTCCTACTGGATTATTTTTTCCAATCTGTTCGAAAAGATCTGCAGTGATGGTATTCCAGCTCCTTACCATGCTTTTACAAACTCAGGTTTAAAAGTCTGCTCCAACATACTTAAGTATTTACTTTTCTCCATTATTTGTAATCTCAAAGTTGAAAACTCAGTAAACAAGAGTAATTTCCTGTGGGAGGCCTGATAATGAGCTAGCTGAAGGTAGGAGTCTTTACAGCCTTCTGGTCCTGACCCATTGCATAATTCAGCATGGATTATGGACTTTGTTATTATTATTTTTCTTGGGATTTTTTCTATTTGAGGACAGGTAATTGTTTGCACCTTCCTCCTGCAGGAATCCTTAATGCTGACCCCTACTGTGACCAGCTGGTCATCTTTTGATTTTTTTATCCTAGAGACTGTCTTTACTTGAGGGAAAGCAGCACTTGCAGATGGAATTTTACAAATAATGATAGGAGCAAGCAGCAGCACAGTTCCTGCATCTTTCTTCCACACCACAGGACAATCTTCCCTTCTAACTTTCTTAGCCCAGCTGGAAGCAAGAAAATTAGAGATCTCACAAGAGAAGCTGAGATAAAGATCTTCAAATGGTCACATATTTGAAAGCAGCATCTTACTCCTTGAGCCTGCCCAGCAGTGGACATTTTTGAGATTTTCACATTCTTAAGACCCAACACCTTTTTGCAGTGGCAGAAATCCACCACCGTTCATGCTGCTAACACAAAAATCCAAGTAAGGTGAAGAGATTTGACCTACAGTTTATTGACATCTAAAGCCCAGTTAAGACCAACACTATCTGTGGAACCACATCAGCTTCACTGCTCTCTCCCTTGGCTAATCTGAGTTTATGCAGACTAAATTTTCCCTTAGATGGAGTTTGTAACATTTCAGGAAAGGGAATCCCTGCAACTATCCCATTCAGATTTTTAGCAATTTTGGGGGTCATGCTGAGATTCTCCATGAGTTTCAAGGCATGTACTGAATTCAGCTGGTGCATCTCCTGCCTTCTGATGGACCCGGTGCTGCTCCAGTATCAGCTTTGCCTGTTTATTAGCAAATTCACTAACTTGCCTGGTCTCCAGTCTATCAGATCTGACACAGAGGTGCTGCCTCCGTGTAAATTATGATAAATGGTGCCCACACACACATACATATGCTCGACCCACTTATGATAAGTATGTTTCAGAACCAATTATTTATCTCCCTCTAACTTTTAGAGCTAGATTTAGCTGAGGAACAAAACGCTGTAGGGGCTGAACAGTCTTGAAAGACTCACTGTATAAATTTCCGTGTTATAATTACAGCCCAATTAAAATTCAGTGTTACTCTCTTCATTAATTATCATCTCTAGCCTTACAAATAAGTTGGGAGAGACTGCTGTTCTGTAGAACAGGCAGATATCCTCTGCCTGGTTTGACTCTGAGAAAACCATGGCTAAGTTCTGTGCATCAGCATTAGAGAGCACAACAGGCAGAACCTCTGGTTTGTACCCTCACCCTCACAACCACCCCATTCTGTGACTCACAAATGCCCAAAACTCTCCGGCAAATTCAATCAGAGCTCTTGCACCAGAAGGTATGAAGAACTCAGCCCTGTGAACAGCAACGTAATGGGAAGCCATGGCATACATAAAAGCTGTTGATAGGACAACTAAGCCTACAGCAAACGTTTAAGGCTGCACAGTCACATTCTGATACTGCATGAACTCTTTCTGCTGCTTCTAAAACAATAACATCTCACTGATTTAACCTGAATTTGTGAGGATGTTTACCCTGTCCTTCCAGGACCTACATGAAGGCACAATAAAGTCTGCAGGAAGCTCGATCTGGATCTCCCCAGCGCTGGTAGGTGATGAGCAGTTCACAAGTCCAGTCTAAAGGGGCAGGAACTCCTGACTTCAGGCTGTGCTTACAAGCATAGCAACACGGGAACTCATTGCAATTTAATAATTAGAATAATTTTAATAAATTAGAAATTGCTAAATTCCCAAGAGAGACAATATTATATTTTATTGTATATTATTAGACACACTGTGTATTTCACAGACAATGGTTTGTTTCAAATGCTGTAGTGTTAGTGCTTGCTTAGGCTTTTAATGCCAAGGTCTACCTGAATGCCACGCAGGAATTACCAGGAATCAGAACAATACAAGTACATTATTCAGCTCCGGCCACTGTAATATTTCCCAGTATAAAGAAAGTGCCTCCACAGACTGTTGCCCGATGCCACACATATCTTTTTGGCCTGACCAGAGCTTAATCACCTTTCCTTGCATCAAAAAAATATGGTCACAAACTGAGCAAAAATACCATTTCTCTTATATCTTTCTCACTTCACAACCAACTCAAATAACTTGTTGTTTGTCAGACTCATCATTTAGACTGATCACCTGCTGTGTTACGCTGGTGCTTGTACAATCTGAAGTAACTGTTTTACTGATTTAGTGTTTACTGATTTTAGTTGATCCAATGTATTATTCCACCTCTAATTAAATGAGTAAAATCATAGTACATTAGCTCTGTAATATCTTTTTTAAGTAACAAAATCATGAAACTACAAAGGGCTCTTTCTTTCTGTTAAAACACAACATGGATCTAACTTCAGATGAGATGTTTTCCAGCAGCTTGACTCTTACTCCAAATTAGTAACCACATCCCTCGCACAGGTGTTGAAAACCCAAAAGGATTCAATTATCATTAGAAGAAATGCCTAAGCTGTAATAACATGAGAACAATGTGTTGCAAAAGGGACTATAGTAAAAGAACGACTAAACAGACATGTAATTTAAAAGCTATTTCTGCCTTAATAACATCTGTCAATTTTTCTGTTGTGTTTAGAAACTAAAGATCAAAGTACCTTTAACTTGGGTAGGCTGGTAACAGGGATCATGACAACCAGCAAGGAATGAGCTGTTTCGGGCACAGGCTTGCAGGAAAGTGTGAGAGGATGTGGAGCATCAACTTCCACACCATGAACTGAATGGAGGATGACTGTGAGAATGGTTTTGGACAAGAACTTATGATGTCTCACACATCCCTGAAGGATTCCTATGAGCTTCCCGTCTTCCTTCTTGCTGGAAAATATCCAACTGCAGTATTTATTTCTCTCAGACAATTACTGAACATGGGAACATGGATCTGTACTTCATATGCTGAGCACATTAATTGCTTTTGTTTTTCCCTCCTTATTTTATTTGCCACGCTGTACTTACATTTTAAATATGCTTTCTATCCATCAATGAGCTAATAGTTATTCTGAATTAAACATAATTCCTAGGGACTGGCAGACCTTTCTTCTCCAACATGTATGTACAAAACAAAAATAAAGCTCAAAAGAAGTGTCAGGGATAATTAGACAAAACACTGACAAAAAAAAAAAAAAAAAAAAAAAGAGACCCATCAGGTAGCATATGTAAAGTGATATTCCCAGCTATCAAACTACTCCTTTCTAGTCACAAACTGATTTTCATTTCTTCTTCTCTGGCACTGAAGCAGCAGGGTTTGGAATCTTGCTGCTTTTTCTTTTAACTTTACATCAGTTATGTATTTGGGTAACATAAAGGTTGATTTTACATTTCTGTCAGCGTACAGTCAATCAACAAAATCAGCATGTCTTCCAAAGCCAGAGTTAGCTTTCTGTCTTTCCTCAGAGGGTCTTTAAAACGTAATTAATGTTTGCAAAGCACTAGAATATTCTTGCATAGGAAGTGCCAACTAACTTTCATGTATGGAATACAGGCAGTGCTGGTTTTGTCCAGGTTCCCAAATGTGACTAAGAGTCAGATTCAAAAAAGAGCACTGACATACTAATAAAAAACAGCTGAGGACTTTCAATTCACAAGCAAAAAAGAGCCCCCAAAATGCCTACCCCACGACTACTCAAATCTGTAAAGTACAAAAACTCACCAAGTTCTGACCTCAGAACAATTTGGGCGTTAGGAGTAGGGTTCAGAAAGAACTTCCTTTGAGCTGCTTGGGTTTGACCTGAAGAGCCACACCTTAGATTCCCACACACCTAGAGAGCAGACAGGCACCTGAAATTTAGTTTTCACATACTATGGGGCTGAACATACTGTGGCTAAACACAATCATAAAAAGCAGCATCACAGAGAGAAGATGGGGTGGATGGAACAGCTGCAGGGTTACTCTCTGCTTCTATTTCTTTTACAGAAAACACTTCACCTTAGGCAGAGAAATGGTCTTCCGCAGAGATTTGGCTCTTTTTGGCAGGCTGTCCCCAGTTATGTGGACTAAGACCACACTACCTTTAGTTTGCAGAAGCATGTTCAGGAGGGCAGAAGGAGGCTTCCTGTCGGAAGCCACAAACGTGAGGCATATAAGAGATGGAAGAAAGAAAATGAGAAGTAAGAAAAAGGCAACGAAGAAGCAGAAGAACGTGCTGACATAGCCTTTGTTTAGGTGTTAGAGATGTTTTTTGCTATCAGAAATAGAGTTTGTGATTGTTAAAAATAGATATTAATTGGTTTTGTTAAAAATCATATATTTCTGTATTTCATGTAATGTGCTTTTCCCTGGCTGGTTGGCAGTTGCCGCAGTGCAGTGTTACCACCCCCTTTTTCTTTGATTGGTTTGTATTTGCATGCTCCGCCCAAGTTCCACTCCTTTCCAGAACCTTCCACCAGAACCCTATAAAAGCCGGCACTCCCCTTCAAATAAAGCTTCATTTTTTCACCTCTTTCACCTTGACAAGAACCCTTTGTCCCATGCTCCTCTTTCCTACCGGGCCACATCAGCTTCCCACCCCATGTTCCTGCTCCAGCAGATCACAGCTCTGCAGGCCTAGAAGAGACTCAGTCCGAAAGCAGTATATCTCATGGTGCGTGCTCCAGGTGCTAACCTGTTACATCCTGAAACTGCAAGATTGAAATGACATTCTGTGCAGCACAGCACTTCTATTTCCAATCCCAGTTTGAACTAAAAACCACACACGACACGAAAATTATGAACTGTTCCAAAAAAACCCCAGTACACCCATTACCCAGGCACACTCTCAGACCCTGGACAAAATAAATTCCATTTGAGATCTGTAGCAGAATCACTTTAAAACTGAAGTCTCAGGATTATCATGAGTCACAGGTAAATAGGTGACATGTCTTGGGCAGTTAACCTTTTCTTTAGATGCAGTATGTGATCTTCGCAGTAACTGAGTGAAGTCAGGGGGAAAATAGCACAAACTATTCACTAGAAGTCACATTTTTAATCACAAGATATCGAAGCCATCTGCCCTAAAGCCGCTTAGTTTTTTGACTAAAACAAAACACAAAAAAAAATAAGATATAAAGAAGCACTCCCACTGAAGGCTTGAGCTCTTTAAATGTCTTAAAAAATAACAAAGACAATAATGAAAATGCAGAGAGAACTGCATTTATCGGCAGACTGACAGCATTTTTAGCAGCCTGGGGGCAGGATGTTTGTTGGAAAGATGGAGGACTTCATTAGCAATGGACTTAAAAGGTATGGGATTATAACCATTGCTCGGCTGACCTAAGTCAGAGACCTTCTGGTTTAATGGTTGCCATCAGACATAAGAAGACAGCCAGCAGCATATCCTATACTCATTGAATTACTGTGTTTGACCTTGGCCAAAAGAAAAAGGGCGAGGCAAATGGTAGGTGAGGGAAGTCTGTTTGGTTTGCGGAGTGAGGTGTTGCACAGGGTAGTGCTCGTGGGGGACACTGATCACCGGAGGCTCTGCCTGCTGCCAAGGAAGAGGCAGAGCTGCTTGGAAATGCACCCCGGAGGAGCCGGAGTTCGGAGCACGGGCTCTGAAACGCCCTTTGGACGGGCTGTTTCTTTTCTCTGGTTTCATCCGCAGGACCCTGCGGTGGTTTTTGCCCAAAGCAGAACTCCCCAATGGGGAGCAACTGTGCCTGCAATGGGTGCTGTCACTGTTTCTGAGGTTATAACATACGACTTCGCTGTAACAACTTACACATGGCAGGGCAGATCTCGGATTCCTGGGAGCTAAGCTGCAGAAACTGTTTATTTCCACCCAGGACTTGCAATGAGACATGAATAGGGATGTTGCCATTGTTCTCAAGATTTAGCAAATTTAACTGACGTACACTGCAGAGTGTAATCATACCCCAGAGACTGAGAAATCCTTCCTTTAAAATGATCAAGGACAATGTTTATGCATTCTTATGTTTGAAGAACAGATATGTAAATGTTATGTTGTTACATTTAGATTTAAATCAGATAAAAACCAAGGCAGAGTGAAGGAGAAGAATTATGAGGGACGCCAATAGATTCATTGTGTCATAAATGCAAAGCAATTTATGAATATTTTAATTGTCCTGTAGCATTGAATAAAATTATTTACATTTTTTTTCCCTGTTAAACTAAGGTAAGATTTTCTAAGAATTCATGTTACATACTCTATAAAACATGCATGGAGACTATCAAGACCTATTTATTGAGTTTTATATTCCACTCAGCAGTTTGACTGCATAGTGCTTTCAGATATTTCCTGAGAAGACAGGTTGATGACTTGTAGGTGAAGAAAGGTACAAGAGAAAAGGGGAATTTAATTTTTTTAATGCATTATTCTCTCGCTTTCTTATTGTGCCATTAAATATGCACTTTTGCCCTCCTGGAAAAGTTCCAACAAATCTTTTTGAGGACTGGTTATGTAAACTGTATTTCTTTAGAAGTGGATACTTTCTGTGATACTTCAGTATTTTTCAAAAATTAGTGAAATTTATAATTTTTTTATATGTATATTTTCCCACATATGTAAGGCATTAATATTGTGCATCACTGTGAAAGAAATTATAAGCTGACAAGTTTTAGCCTTTAAAGAATCTGGTTTTGACCATCAGATTGCCCTCATTTACCTTGTAATGAGATTCCTAAGTAAAGATGAAACAGGCCATTAAAAACAATGACCCATCTAGAAAACCACTTTCATTTCAGTCTGAGTTATTTGTGCCCCCAACCTTGCAGAAATAGAGAACTTCAGTGATGTGGACTCTCTTCTAGGAACAAGTCTACATTCTTTGCTAGCATAAACCAGGAGCAAGATAGTATTTTGTGGTTTAGAAGATAAAAATACATTGTAGTTCTGACTCAGTGAATTCAAATATCCGTGATAAATCAAATATCTGAGCAGTGAGATTATCCGAATGATGGGTCTGTTTCTGCCTGAAAAACATATGCTTGGGGCAGATGCACTGTGTTTGCTGACACACAGGTCAGGGAATTCTGAAAAGGTCATTCAAACTGGTATATAGAAAAATTTCACAAATATTTCAACACTGCAGGGATGTCCATTAATTCAGCCATCATTTTCTGGTCACCTTTAAATTCACTGATTCAAGATTTGCTAGACTGTGTTTAAAAACAGAAATGTGACTAGCTAAGCCAGTTGATTTTAAAGACTAAGCAAGGGGGGGGAAAGGTGGTATTCATTATAGAAAATTGTATATTTCTTCAGCATTATATTCGAATACTTTAGTCTGATTACATGCATTTCAGTCCAAGCTGTATGGAGTTTGTGTCTTTCTAGACAGAAAACAAGATTAATCTGAGGGCGGTGATATTTTTATGTTAACACAAAATCCTGGTAGACTGAAGAGGCAGCAGAAGCAGTACCTAAATGTCCTGGTAAACCCTGGGGGTGAAGTGACTGTTGTCACATAGTAAACCAAAAATGAAGAAATCCAGGTCACAAGAAAGATAGTAGGTCTGTGTGCCTTGGAGTTTTGTTTGGTTATTTAGAATGTGGCTCCTTAAGTTTGTCAAAGATTTACTCTTTCTTCCACCAGATTTTCAGTCGCTCGTGCTTGTGAAGTACAGTGGGAAACTGAGGAAAGACAAGACAGGACTGATACATTACCAGCTAGACCAGAATCACTCAACAAAACCGGTTCATTGCACACATATTTCTTGCCAAAGAAGAATCTAAAAGCCCTGAACTGGAGAAGAAATGGCTCCTAATTTTATAGTTATTGTGGACTACACTATAATGTAGGCCTGAAGTCTGTCTAAGGTTCTAGCACATGAAATGGATAACCTTCTAGTACAGCACAGGTGGGAAAAGGTGTAAGTGATGTTACAAAATATTGCTTGTAAATGTGTTGCCAAAGCCATATTGCCCAAGTGCCCATGTAACCGAGAAAGCCAGCTGAAGATGAGGTCTGTGCATTCCAAAACAGAGACCTTCCCTAAGCTGAAGGAAAATGCAATGTATTAAAATGCACGTTGATATTTCATAGCAGCAAAACACAACTTCGCCTCAATATCTTTCTTTCTAAGAATCCTGTAGTGCCTTGCTGGATGTAGTTAGAGATGAAAGAAGTACTCTTGAATGACAAGTACTGACCCATCACAGCGCACAAGGTACGTACTAATGTCGCCTTCTAGATTAAACTAAAAACAACACCCTCCACCTTCCAGTCAACACTTGTGGACACAACGAGACACAAAACATCTTTTATACTAAGACAGAAATGAACTTGCAGCTTCCTGCTTAATGATGGAAACATGGATTAATGAGAAATCTTATGGAATATGCGCATCTGGTTCATACAGCAGGTAGTGCAATGACACTGCTCCATGCTTAAAAGAGATAAATTACTTATGTAAGGGGTCATAAGCAGGAGATGGCACCTCCAGAGAATGTTACAGACTGAAAAGAACCTGTAAAGATACAGGAGACTATATTAGATGTTCATTACTCATCATCATCATCATCATCATCATTAGATGTTCATTACTCAATTCACGACAAATGGAGGCTTGTTCTGGTGGGTACACCTGAGCAGTCATTGCCAGGCTCGCTGTGCCTTGGTAACCTGTTCTTGGGGAATACTTCTCCAAGGAAAGCACAATTATACCTCTGCTATGTGTGTTCTCTGCCTCCACTGGCTCTCTGGGAAACATGGCAGAAAATTAATGCCACCTGCATGATTATCAGGAGACAGCACATTCTGAAAGTGTTGATGGAAGCATTTTCACAAAGTTAGTTCTAAATGAAACATCAAGCATGGAAAAAAAGAGACAGAGCTTTCCTTTTGAGAGCAGGATAATGTGTGGGTGAGTAGTTATATAACACACAATATCACCATTTTGGCTATTTCTTTATTCCTTTCTAAATATCCATCAGCTTGGACAAACATAGCAACACTCTGATAAAGATATTTTGGAGTACTGGCAGACTTATATTATTGTTAGAATGTTTAGTAATTGCAGCTATTTCAGGGAAGTTAAAGCAACAGTATATTTGACACTGTTTGATGCCAGTTTTATCCAAAAAGGATGCTTCTACTAAACTTCATGTTGAATTCTTGACCAAGATGTCATTAAAGCAATCAAAATATAATGAATCAAGGACAACATATATAAATATATATGTACATATTTATATATGTAAATAAATATATATGTATATCTTTATATACATTTTATAGATATGCACACATATCTAACATATAGGCTCAATATTAGTAGAGGTCAGTATTTTTCAAGATCCATGGGGATAGGATTAGAAAGAAGATATGTTATAACATTCTGTTACTTTTTTTAGTTATCTGTTTTCTCTTTAAAAACTTCAGTACCTTCTAATAGACATCCTGCTTAGACAAGTTATGTATAGCCATTGACTTCTTCATAATGAGGCCAAAGGAAATGGAAAAATATGTTAACAAAAACTGCCAAGTAAATTTAAATGAGAAAATTATGTGTATGTGTGCTGCGTGATAGGCATTAAAGTAAGAACTTGACTCAATCAGACAGTGGTCTGCTGATCAGATGAACACTACAGTCCTAGCAAAGATGAAGAGGCTACACTAAACAAATCCATTATCTATTGGAAAGATGTATTTAGTTCAAATAATTCTTAAATCTTCACCCTGGTCATGTAGCTGCTGCCTCAGTAACAATCTGGCAGAGTGTGCTGATGTGAATGAAACAGCTGATTTCAAGGAAAAACTTTAAAATAGTAGGGCCATATATAACAAAATACAGGCTTGACTTCCTTCTTCTACTCCCAGTCAATCCAGCTAGTGCATGAGGCGGACACCGTGGGAGGGCATTCTCATTACCTTTGTGTTGCTGTTTGTCAGAATTTTTCAAGCTCAGTTTGCTCAAGAGTACCAGAAACTTTAACTGAGGAAAGGACATATTCCTCCAACGGCACTGCAGGTCCATCTGATTGCACTAATGAACAGATTTAGCCTATTTACCTCTGAAACAGGGATATTTATGTAACTTGTACCCTTCTAAGATGAACAGCACAAGTCATAACTCCAGCAAGGCTAACCTGGCTACCTCCAGCCACCAACGGAGCAACATCAGTACCCTACCAGTCCAGAATGCGCAAACTCAGCTGGGCTCAGCTGCCAACCCCACATGGTCTTGCCTGTTCCAGGGCAAGGGGTAGCAAAAACATAGCTATACGCAGAGAGTAAAGTGTTGGACTTGCAGCTCCGAGGGAGAGACTCTCCAGCCCTCACTATCATTTCATTTCTACTTTCATAGCATGACTGACCTGTTCCATTCTTTCCACCTGCTGTTCCAATGTCGTGGCACAGGTGGCCCTTCTCTTTTAATATTGCACGAATAACAGAACATTGGAAAAACCTACTGCACTAGTTGTCTTGCCTTGGAAACCTGCTGCACATCTCAAAGTTGAGAATCAGATGCCTTCAAGCTCAGGCAGCTGGTTTTCATTGCACCTGGTTTACATTTTCAAGCCTTTCTTTACAACTGCAAAAGCTAAAAGAATGTGTAGAGGGACAAGGGGTGGTGTTTTAATAAAAACAAAAAGACCCAGAGTTCCCAATAATTACATGATTTCAAAAGCTTAAGCCATAAGCTGGGATATATTTAATGTATAGACTAGAAAGGGTAGAATCATAAATTCCTGACTTTCTGGTTTGATTCTCCATAAAAATCTAAGACTGTGAGGTTATTACCATGTATTTGAGGGACAGCCATATTTCTTATGATATCAGATTTGTTTCAAGATTATTCTCTGACAAGCAGGAAAGAAATTGTTTCACAATTTTGTTCCTCTTACTCAAGTGAAAACTGCCTGTGTTCTTTCCATATATATATATATATCTATTTCCATATATAAATCTATACTGCCTTATATAGACAATGAGTTAATAATGCAATAAGCACTTTAGCATTTATTCCTACAGTATTTTAACTTATGAGTTAACTTTTGCCAAACAGAAACTGAAAAAAAAGGTAGATCCCATGCCATGATTCCTTAACTGCAAGAACCAAACAGTTCTTCACAAAGATCCAACATGCACTGACATGCATGAAGTTCAATATGACATTACATTGGCACCCATTATATGATTCAAGAAGGGAAACAATTAATTGCCTTCTTTTCCTTACCCTAAGACTTAATGAAATTAGCAGCTTTAAGTTGCACAGGGTAGGATTCCAAGCAGGTACACACCCATAAGGTGGATGGGTGCTTCTGAGACAAGATGCCTCTTCCCGAGCAAAGACTGTCCTACAGAGCAGATGTCAAAGCTCTCTGTATGGAATGGGCTACATTATACCTTAGAAATATTTTCAATAGCTGTAAATAAAAGTCGAGATGGGTTGCTGAGATATGTGGCAGGTATGGGGGGTTATGTAAAGGAGTAACAACACAGTGGCCTTGAATTTCTGCAGACGATACCCTGGGAACTATTGAATATTCCAAGAAGAAACAAAACCAAGGAAAAAGCAAAATTTCATGTGCAGGGAAATTGAGAATAGTTTTCCTGCTGCCTGATCAGTTGTAAATAGAGGCTTATTTCACTGACCTTTCAAATTATTAACGCTAGATTTCCTCATTGTGCAAGTTTTCTGAGATCCTTTCACACTATTAGTGGAAGCTCTTGCTCTGCTCTGTCTCTCTCTGAGACAGCTGTCTCAGGGTCTTGTCCAGACTGGGATGGGCCTAGTATTAGGAGGAGAGGAACACTGCTGTTGAGCATCACTAAGCAGGAATAAAAGTTCCTGTAAACAGACTACCTCGCTTCATGGGTGGGAGAATATGAGAAATTCTTGCTGTTTAAATAAGGACAAATATTCTCAGGGAAAACCTGAAAATCTATGACGGTCAAAATGATTTTAGCATCATGCTTATTATATGGGACGTGCACAGCCCTCTTACCTTAAATAAGATTTCCTGTTGCGGTTCTTTATTAGATGACATGAATAGCCCTCAGCAAAACAAATTTTTATGGATAGTTGCCATAGGGAAATGTCTAGGAGAATTAACCAGTTCACTGTACTAGGGTAGCCTTACATCAGGCCCTGCTAGCGGCTGCAATGCTATGCCTTTAGTGACACAAAGGGGTAAGAAGACAAGAAGAAAAGTGAAAGAAGAAAACTAGTACAGAAGAGGCAAACAATAGAAAAACCAAAAAGAGTGCAGCTGAGGACATGGAAGGAGGCCTTAAAGCATTATAGTGGGAACATAAAGTGCAGGTTACTGGTGCAGAGACATCGGGCAAACCACAAATTCCCTGGACTCTGTTTCTACAAACTCTCAGTTTAGCAAACTCCTGTGTGACAACTTGAACTGTGGTTTTATACACTCTTCCTAAGGGATTAGGGACAGTCCTTGCCATGGTTAACTGGGGTCAAACTTCTTCAATCCCAGGAAAGAAAGACATGTCTGAGCACAAGTGATGCTGAAGGAACTTCTTATCTGAGCATGATATCTAACAGTGCAGGCTTAGGAAAAGATGCAGTTTAAGCAGAAGGTGGAGGTTGGTGCTAAAAGTTTTCAGCTTTCTCTTCTACTTAAGGGCAAGTTAAGACCTTTAGGAGCAAGTTTTTATTAAGATCAGATTTCTCAGTGTCTTTTAGAAAGGCCTGTTGTTCAATTATACTTGCACTTGGTAGTCTGGATACTTTACACTTAAGCATTTGTAAACAAACTTGTTACGGTTTGAATTTAGCGTTCACCCAGGCTTGAACAAGAAATCAAACAAAATGCCCTTCTGAAGTCCCATTCAATCAGAATTATTCTATGATTCTGTCATTATTTTGTTGTTTGAATTCTTTCATTTGGTGACACAATAGTCATCATCTTTAACTTGGGAATTCAAACATTCACAGAAGGGGGAAACTATGTCTGTGTACAGAGGCAGCAATCTCACCTTTGCTTTGCTTACTTGGATGATTAAACTCTAAGAAGATCTCAGAGTTCTTTAGTGGTAGCTCCTGGAGTATTGTCTCAGCTATCAAGACACTGATGGTTTAGGAGAAAATTAGCTCACTTGACAAATTTCAGGAGTCAAGCACAGTTGTTTGTGAACTCGGGCACAGTTTTCTTAGCTACAGTACTGCTCCATGACATAACCCTCTCAGAATCTATGTTTGAAAAACAAAGCATCGCTGCATCTTATTGCCTTCTCAGGCAAAGGCAAAAAATAACCTGGATATCATACCCCGGTCTCCTCTTTGCCCATGTTTCTGCCAGCTTGTCCATCTCTGTATTTCTTTAAATTAAAGTTTTTTCCAACCTTTACATGTGTTGGAGACTTCTAATAATTCACTGAGGGGCTGCTGACTTCTCGCTTTCAAAAGATCTTGCCTGATGGTCAGTTTGACTAAGGACTCTATTTTACTTATTTTTCCTACACATCTATACACTTCCTTATTTAGCATGTTCACATATTTCTGACATAAATTTAGGTTTTCATCCCGTAGCCTTTTTCTGCCCACATGTAATTCCACTATAAATACATGGACTTCTGCTGGCCTTTTGTTTGCAAAGTGTCTTAGCAATCTGCTTCTTCATGCCTGATATCTTTAGGGCTGACTATTTTTCCTTTGGCGGTGTATGTATATTCCATTGTCAGGACACAGTGAATTATTCTAGGTACTGCCACCCCTAGAGTTAAAGAAAGAGCAATAAGTATGTCACAGCTGTGCGTTGAGAAACCTACATTTGAAGCATAAAATCCTACTGGGCTTTTTTCCCAAACATCATCATCCTACAAAATCACGTCTAATTTTCTGCTGGCTATTTCTAGCTTTTCTTTTCAGTATTACTGATTTCCATGCGACTCCTTCCCACTGCATATCAATGCCGCAAATTGTATCCCTTCAGGACAGCAGCGTCTCCTCTGGGAACAGCAGTTGGTGGTTACCACCTGCTGGCCAGCTGGGAACACACCACTGATGCACAGCTCAACACCAGAGTCTGAACCATCTTAATTTAACAGGTAGAGCCAGACCTTCTGACGAGTTGCAAAGACAAAAACCAAAAATCAATACAATCAAGTTCCCAGCTGCAGATAAAACAAAATTTTAAGGATGTTCAGGCAGTTGGCAGTGTGAAATCTGTCAGATAGCACAGCACGACACACAGCAAGATCTGCACACAGGAAAATAACCTCCCTAAATGTCTGGAAAACTGCTGTTCCTCACGTATCTGAAGAAGTTTTAATATGAAATCAGACCTGTGGAAGGCTGGGGGCACTTCTATGGGTGTAGAAATAACACATGCCTTTCTTGTTTATGTGGAGAAAATGCCCTGTTAAAGGAGTCACGTCTCTCCTTGTGAGGGAACTGGATTTCTTTGGGAGATGGAGAATAAGCTCCACACACCACATAGGTCAAAGTCTGTGGCCAGTACAGAAGCCAGCGTGGAGGGAGGTGATGAGAGGGGGTGTTACTGCAGAGGAGTGATGCAGAAAGAGACACAAAGAGAAGAGGTAGCCAAGAGCTCAGGAGCAGACCATGCCAAAACTAGAAACATGATCTGGGGGAAAAAAAAAAGCAGAATGGGGTATTTGATGCTAAGCACTGAGAAGACATGAAGATCTAAGGAAAGGTACTTGCCATTTCAAGACTTTGTGTGGTGTCAGTGCCAAACAGCTCTGTGCAGAAATTATTCTATACTAAGGATTTATCTGGCCTTCGTGACCAAGAGTCACAGACATCCTAGGCTGTGGTTGCTGTTGTGATTTTCTCATTTTCATGCCTGATAGCCATGCAAACAGAGAGCATACATAAACTGAGAAAAGCCCAGGATTAGTATTCAATGGTATTGTTTTACTGCCTCCGCTAAAAGCATTTCTGATACCCTAGAACTAGAGCCAGCTGACCAGGAGACAGTGTTGCTCAAATTTCAGAAGTAGGTTGCATTTTTTTAGTGTGTAATTTCTTTCAAGGTCTTTAGGCAAAAAAACAATTGCATGTTCGCTAAAGTTGTTTGTTTCACCTGTACCTACTGGGGTAACATCTGATTTTCACATTACTTAAAGTGGTGTTAGTGACATAGGCCAAACTGCATTCCTAATGACTGATCTGTACATCAGCAGTGCTATGAACTTTCCTGCTCTTCCATCCTTTAAGGTTTTAATTTATGACTCAGGAACAACTTCACTGAGGTGTAGAGTAACCTCCACAGAAGACTATTTTTCAACCAATAGCATTTTAGTAGAAATTAGTACCTGCGTGAATACACTAATTGAAGGATGCGTTTCCTCAGCTCTGTTATTGTATTCTAATTTCCCACTGTCTTTTGCAATTTAACATTTCTGCCTGATAAAACGTACATCATGATACGGAGGATTTATTTAACATATATGAGAATCGACTACTAATTTTGAAATTTGAACTGTGTGAGATTAAATTGGAGCTGTTAACATGTTTACCTTGCTGCGACTCAGAATAAACCTTGACATCCACAAATCAGTTGCCACAAAAAAAACTTTGATGCTTTTGTCCTGACCACGTCCTCTACTTGACACAAAAGAAGCCACCTCGTATTTTAGGAAAGGTTACAAGTTCCCATACCCTCGTGGTGCTCTCTCAGAGCTGCCTCCACCCAGATTTGATTGTCAGACTCCCAATCTTAACCTCTTACTGTCATTGCTGAATTATGTCCAGTTGTACAGAAATTGCACCCACATTCAGGAAACACAGAAAAGGTTACACAAGTGACAGTAAAAGCAGTGCATTAGTCAAAAGCAATAAGGTACACAGATCTAAAGAAAACATGATATAAAACTCTTTCAAAGAGAAGCCTCTGAGCTTGTGCTCTGTTTAAGGCTGCAGCCCTAATCAAGGAGGTGCTGCCAAGAAGCGTTGAACCAGTAGCAAAAGGCCCAGAGAAAATTCTAGTGGAAACACAACAATCCACAAGCAAAAATCCCCTGTAATTCGGAGTATCCCCTGTAATTCGGAGTAATAGGGAGAAGTAGCAGTGCCTCCAGGTCCCTGTGCCAGCAACGCAGCCCACATGAGGCAGGGTCTCAGTTCCAGTGGTGTCCCTAAGGTGTACAGTAGGCTGGCACGAGAGACTACAAATGAGCTGACAGATTCATTCCAATGTTAAAAATGAAGCATTTTACTGGAATTTGTGTGTGCACAAACAGTGTAGACAGGATGGGAGTTCTTCAGCATATAAAGCTGTTCAGATATTCTGTTCCATTTCGTTTCTCTCTCCTTTTACTGTATTCCTCTACTGGTAAATCAAATTTGCATTGCAAAAGTTTTCAGTGAAAGTTGGAAATTTGAACAGTTTGGTTATAGATGAACTTTTCATATCCAGGGTTTACCTCAGCTTTTACTGTTTCCAATGAAATACCCCTCCCCAAAAAAATCTGTGTTCTAGGGTCTGGGAGCATCATAGGGCACTCTTGGGATGTGCCTATTAATAAAAAATTTCATCCTAAATACTCATTCCTACATTAATGAAATTACAGTGAAGTTACCAACACTGCTTCATCCATAACACTGCAATTAAGCTTTATATATGTCTGTGTTTTGTTTCCAGCTACAGATACCTATCCACATAAAAACATTTTCAGGCAGGAGTTTCAAAAGTCACTGTTAAGCTTTACAGTAAAGCCACTGGAAATCCTAAGTATAATGACAATCCTGTACACAGAAGTTTTTCCATAATACTTTTTGATCTTCTCCACTTACTTGTGGGTAAACTCCACCTGTCAGAATAGGAAGATTCCTCTGCTGTATCTCCAAGATCAGAAAAAAGTTCCAAAATCCTTATCAAACTGAACTGATTTATTTTTTTTTTTTTGTAATCTAGTGAAAACTGAGAGTTTAAGGGAAGTTTTCCCAGCTGTTTCTTTTCTTTCTTCTAATTTTCAGTCTACTTGTTTACTTCTCTTCCTACATGTCCCTTTTCCCAGGTCATCTTCTGAGACTCGGTGAACTTTCTACAAAGGTGTTCTAAAATTGACTTTATTCAAATTTTGTCTGAATCGCATTAAAAAAACCAAGTTGGGCACATAAAAAGAAAATAAGAAAATAACACCCTTCAGATTTTTTCCCATATATTGCGAATAATATCATCATTTCAAGGAAGAGGATGAGTGTGTGAGTACATCATATCTTTGTTACTCTTTGGGGAAAAACTATGTGACAGGGAAGAGGAGACTTAATAAAAGGGGGGAAAAAGGAAGATAGAACAGCATGTACCAAGGGAATTCTGCTTTTGTCTCCTCTCCCTTGCCACTATGACTTAGACAGGCGGATCACTTCGCATCAAAACATCCCTCATTCCTGATATTCTTTGCATACCATGTCTAGCACAACAAGACACCAATCCCGACAGGTTCCTTCATGAATGACTGTAATAAACTTATAAAGCCATATTATCCTCTACTTTCCCACACAGATACCAACTTTTCCACCCCCGCCCCTCTCCCCCTTAGTGCTCATATGGGCTACAGCCGTGTTTATCCCAGTACATTAAAATACAGCAGCTATGAGAGCTGCCAGAAACAATTCCTGTTCCCTCGCACTGGAGAAGCTCAGAATGTATTATGGCTTTACGGTTAGCTTTCATTAAAACCTAAAAAAATTATATATACACCACCACTGGGAGAAAATGAACTGCATGCTATCCTAGCTTTGCAGACCCAGCAAATGAGTTGTCAAGTGTAGGGAAGTACACCTGTAATTGCCTCTAGTGAGGGAGACAGCTGGAGCTCATCACTGATGTTTCTCCACAAACGGGCTGAATGAAAAGAGATCTCTCTGGCTCTCCTCAGTTCTCCCAAAGGGTCAACTCTGACTTCAGCTGGTGTAAAATCTCCCACTGTTTTACTTTACGTGTTAATTTCTTTGCAGTTCAGCCTTTCTTAACCACTTTGCAGCTAAAATAAAATCCCACAAGCACCCTCAGAGTGCCACCTTTGGAAAACTAATTCCAAAAGATACTCCAGGTTTCTGGGCGAGCTGTATGCATCCATCTATAAATATGCTATATGCATACCAAGTCAATCTAAGGATACATTAAAAAGAAAGATTTAAAAGCAGTGGGATGGAAGAGGATTAGGCTATTTGAGACCTACTGATAAATCCCACAGCCTCTTGTCAGGACATACTTTTAAAATAATTTAATTTAAAATAATTTTACTGCACTAATTATAAACTTTTTCTTCAGAGGACAAATTTTCTATTTTTAAAAGAAAAAAAAATATGCACTGTCAGATTCATTCAGGAGGAGAAGTTAAAATAAACAGCTGAAGTTAACTGGAACAGTGACCTTCCACAAAAATGTTTTAAAGAGATAATATTAGATTGCAGACAGAAACTGGCAAATGTCAGTTTTCATTCAAATTATTAAATATGTTCATCTAATTGACTACTTTTATGAGATATTGAGTTCCGCTGCTTTACTAGCTTTTTTTATTTCTTTTTAATGTGTGATGGTAAATGGACCCCATTTTCTGAGTGTGAGGTCCTCACATCAGCAATGGAGCAGCCCAGTCCCTACCCACCACCTCCTGTCGTACCAGGATTAGGGGCATTTTATAGATTAGCGAAGGCTAGCTCGTTTAGACTCATCAGCTTTAGGAGCCCCTCAGTTTTCTTGCTGCTCTGAAGTCTGGACCAAGAAATTTTCAGTGTTTTATTTTGCCTAGCTGCAATCTTAGGCTTACCCTGGATTTCTTAGGATCGCTTTTCTTTCTCCTGTCTGAAAATAAAATCAAGTTAGTAACTCTGAAGCACGTGAGAGTACAGAGCAGCCTATGGACTCCACACCATGCAGGAAGAAGGAAAGTGTCTTTCCAGCTCCTTGTTGGTGAGTTCCCTCAATTCATTGTCCCTGTAAGGGTCAGTTTTCACATCTAAAAATTCTTCAAGGGAAACTCTACAGACTGGAGGTTACCTTAGGTCTTTTGAGGCAGGCTAAAGAATTGTGCATAAATCACGGGTTTGGCTTTTGGAATTTTGGCAATTCATTTGTTTAAGAAGAACAAATTACTTTCCCTTTTCATGCCACCCCTTGGTAGTGCTTTACAGCAGTCCCAGAGCAAATCCAGGGGCACCTGTCAGAGACAGAAATGACAGCTATCCATCTGCCTCTTTCTCTGTGTGCTATTTACCTCAAGCACATTTTTTTGGCATGGTGGTGATAGATTTTTATCATTTAATTAAATCAGTCACTGTCTATTTCTGTTTTCACTGCCAGTAGGCTCAGCAAACACTTCCCAAGACCCAGGATCCTTCTAGAAACTAAATGAAGCACAGGAATACAATATTCCCTCTCTTACACTGCACAAGTGACGGTAAAGCAGGGCTATTCACATGCATTCTGCTCATTTTTCATAATTGATGGTAATCTCCAAATATCCTAACATATTTAGAAACATTTTACATCCTTGTACACTTTTTGAATCATTCTCCAAGCTGGAAGAGGGTTAAATATATGGCTAAAGAGTAAACACTGGAATTAAAAGTAGAGAATATGAATTTTTATAACAACTAGTTCCCCAGTTCTGGCACTTATTGCAGCACAAGTGCTTGGAGCCAGCTTGTGATTGATGGTGCATATTTTGTCCTTTTAAACCACAGTGTCAAGTTTCTGCAGCAGCAGAATGGAGTGGACTAGTGAAGACAATGAGGAGTCGTCCTTGCTGTCCTGTCCAGCAGCAATCCTGGGGAAGCAGTGCTAAAGCTACTCGAGAAAGGCTAAGCACATTTACACTCCACAATGGATCCATGCTCATATTTTACACCCTGCCATCTGAAAGATCAAAGCCCACACCTGAGGATCACGGTTTTCCATCAATGGCTGTTTTTAAGGACAACTACTTCATTGTGGGGGGAGGAAAGGGCAAGGGGTGTGTATGTGTGTGTGTGTGTGTGTGTGTGTAGTGCACAGGCAGGGAATAGAGGGGGAAAAGAAGTAGAATGAAAGACCCAAAAATGTCTCTGTCTTCCACATTCCTGAATCAGAAACACACCTTCTAGTAAGGACTGGTACCTCTCTCTGCTTCTCTGACACTACAGATTCAACCTACTCTTTCTCAGAAAGACAAAGTACCTGATCATGGGTTAGTCTATAGCAGACAAAGGAGATCCACCTATTCCACAAATCCCTGATAAATGACATTGCAGTTTCTTTCTCCTCTGTATAAATGACAATGTTTTCTCCAAATATTTTACTGAAGTGTCTCCAGTCTATCACATCTAAGACTTCTGTTGTCACCTTTTCCCTTTTACTGAGAATAAATGATGACTTCTCTTTATTTGTAGGTAGATAGATTACCTACACAGTTTTCTGGTCTTTTTGGTTTTCCTCTCACATCTCAAGTCTTTCCTTACAGCCCTGACAAACAAGAGAAAAGCTAGAAGCTTTCCCTTACTTTAACAAAGAACGTTAAGTAATCTTATTAAATTGCATTTTCCTCTGCAGTATCAGGGGTTTCTATCTACCTTTCAGAAAGCGTGAGAAGGAAATTTGGTTTGCAATTCAAAAAATAGCCCAAAGAAGAAAGCGCTCAATCTTTTCCCCCTTTTGCTGTGAGCCACAAAACTATCCCATTAAAATCAGCTTCCAGGCAAACTGATGTTTTCTTAACATATGCTCCTCAAAGCTGCGCCAGCTGTGGCGCTTTCTGCGGCCAATCACGGTGCTAATTGAGGTAAGCAATGAAAACATAAATACCTAAGTTACAGCAGCTTCTAAGATACTTAAAGCTGTCTTGGAAAAGCTATTCTAAACTACTGAAATTGTATGTCCTGTCCTTTCATATTTAAAGTAACTGGTGGCTTGCTTTGCTTGTCACAGCTTGTGGCTGATCAGAGGCACCAAATGTTTGTTTCTGTTTCTAAGCTCAGAATGGCCTTAGCAGTTCTCACTACAAGACCCAGCTTGAGATATGAAGTATATGAATCTTTATCAGCGACTTCTTTGGTCCAAAACTGATTTTGTCATTAATCATTTTAAGCTAAATAGGCACTAACAAAAATACTGCAATCTTTCTGAGCGTTAAAAAACAAAATAGTCTTACTAAGGATGTCTCCAGCATTCGACTCCATTCGTGGGACTTACCATGCTGTCAAAAGAGATTACAGATTTGTCTCACAATTCCATCTAGTTGACCAGGTACTGATGAACTTTTAGGAATCTGGGCTCAAGACTGGAAAGAATAGTATTTTTTTAAAAAAATCTCTAGATTCCTGTGTCATGCATCTCGGAACAGAGGTAAACATCAACAGGAGAGCTACCCAGTTCTGCTGAAAGGAACAAAATAAAAGGAACCCTTTACTAAGCTGCCTTGACATGCATAAAAGCTAAGAAGCACATCTCCAAGGTGGTTGAAAAACTGCGTCCATAGCTCTGAGGAGGTGTCAGTACAGAAAGACCAAGAACAGATGCAGGGGAAGCACAGAGGACCGACTGGTTCCCCCTGAAGAGCCCTGTACCACTATTCTACCTTGTTTCACTATTCTACCTT
This sequence comes from Grallaria varia, assembly GCA_013396735.1. Lineage (NCBI taxonomy): Eukaryota > Metazoa > Chordata > Aves > Passeriformes > Formicariidae > Grallaria > Grallaria varia. The sequence continues at coordinate 655,491 of VWZG01007166.1, forward strand.
ACAGAAGACACTGATCTCATAACCAACAGCACTAAAGAAGATGGAAGAAAATAAAACTGCTCAGTTCTGTCAGGATATACATACAATTGGAGTTTGCAAAAAGCTTCCATTTTGCTTAAACCTCCACCTTCTTCTGCAGGCAAGCTGACCCTCAAGTGTGTTAGCAACAAGGGAATTTATATCAATTGGAGTTTTTCTCCTCCTGACTCTTTGTGTTAGCATTTTACTGTGTCACCAGTACCTAGATGACCAACTCGAAGGCAGGCTGTATTTTTACAGCAAGCACAAGTTGATTGTAAGAACTTGATCATTTAGTGATCATTTTCTGCATGCAGAATACATTTGCCAGAAAAGTATAGACCCTCTCTCCTTTCACAATATTTTTTAAATAGGGGCATTGTCCTTGCCTCTTCAAGAATGCAGAAAAGTCCTACAAATCCAAAGAAACGTTCTTCCGGGGCATATTAAAGGTGAACCATTGCATTACAAGGTGCATCCCACTACCTTGTAGCTAGTCACTCAAATCCTTATTTGCTCTGACCTCTGAGATGCTGTGTCATTTTGAGTTACAGAATGAGTTATTAACTTGATGAGGGCAGCATATAGACAAATTACTTACCCTTAGTCTGGTTTTTTTGGTGGCTCTTTTGTGGGGTTTTTTGTTGCTGTTGTTTTTGTTTGTTGGTTTGGTTTTGGTTTTTTTTTTAACAGCCTCTCCAGTTCCTAAAGAATATGGCTTTAAATTAGGGTCTTTGACAGCAAAAGTAGAGCACATTTTATAACTCCCAGAGCTACAAGAAACAGCTGTATATAAGCATAAAACCAGACAGTTCCCGTCTGAATGTGCTCCAGGACATCGTTGGCCCAATTCTCAGTTGCATTAGGGCCCCTGTTGTGCCATTCCTCTTGTACAAAGAGGCTATCAAGCCATGTTCTGCAGAAATCCCTTCAGCGACGGGTCAAACGCTGCACAGCACAAAGCCAGCGTAGCTGCTCATCGCCCCATCCTCAGCGCTCCAGAGCCATAGGAAATGCAAGGCTCTGCTGCACCATCCCTTTCCTGCTGGCTCCAGAATAGCTCATCCACATGCTGAGAAACTGGGTTACTGCAGCCTTCAACGTATTTTAACTTTAATAAGGAGAAAAATTGGCCTAAAAGACACAAATATTTTAATTTTATTTTTTTTTTTAAATTCACATTGTCTTCTCTCGAGGAACTGTCTCCGTGCCAGAAACTTTACTGGCACAAGAGCTTGGCACAGTGGTTTGTATTGGGGTTTTTTTTCCCCTAGGCCACTGTACTCATTTGTTGCTAGTTATAAGGTAAAGGTGGGGGTTTTTCCCTCTCCCCGATGGATTGCGTTTTCTACAATCATATGTTCAACCTAGATTAAAAAATAAATAGATATAGAACTTTCAGATATGTTACTTCTCCTAGACTGCACAGAAGTAACTCAACAAATTTCACTGGCATTCCATACATTACACATATGGGACAGAAAGTGAGTTTGAGCTGTTCCTGTTTTTGGATGGAAGCTGTTGTTGAAGCAATTGTGGCTACTTTGCAAGGAACATACAGATGGTCTCGTGACTACTGAAATGCTAGGGCCTGAAAATCAGAGATAATTGAAGAACAGTGACTTTTAGTTAGAAAATGTCCATGGCATAAACCAAGATTTTTATAATTTCTTCTGTCAATTGTCCAAGAAGGTTGTCTGAAATCTGCAATATTTCATCTGAAAAATTAATTATGTCAGGTTTTTTTTAATTTTTAAGTAATAGAAAAAAAGTGAAAATCATATCCTTGCTATGAGGATAAAAAGTATATACAAACACCCACACACACACACCAAATTTTCCAATTCAAAGCATATCCGGTAGAAAATTTCTCAGAAGACTTCTTTAACTCAGTTACAAGTTCTTCCTCAGCTTTTCTTAACATCATTGGCCAAGTCTCTTCATTTTTCCATCTCAGCAGCATATTGAAAGTGGCTAAGGTAGTGACTTTTCATGCATTTTCCTTTGAGTCTTGGCTATATAGACAATCAGCTATTTCGTACGGGGATTCTCTTGCTGTTTTCTGTAGGACACTACATTGCACAGCAAGTTATCCCCTGTCATTCAGAGTTTCTAGGAACTTGTCATATCAAGGATAAATTAGAGTAATTCACGTTAACTGAATGTTTTTCACCAAGTTTGCTTGTGATTCTCCAAAACTATATATACATAATTATAGAAGCACAGCTCTATAAGGATTAGTTGCTTGTTCTTTAAATCGAATCAGTCTGTTTCCATAGTGCCCTTCATCATGTTCTGATACTTTTATTTGAAAATTTAGAAGGCAAATAAGCGAATAAATTGTATTGCGAAGTGTATAAAACTCGATAACTTGGCATTTTAAACAACAGCCAGCCTTCGGGGTTAGAAGCAATAGTTCAGTTTCCTGGTTACATCACAGAGGTTTTGTGCCTTATGCAAAAGCGTATTTGTTCAGCTTGCTTGCTGCCAGATGATCTCCCAGAGGACAGCTTATCATGGTTGACTGAACATGGGAGACCTGCACATATGCTTAGAAGGTAACCCTTCTGATATGCTGGCCAGAACCAAGAGCCTCAGTAAAATGAGGTTTAGCATAGGGAAATTCTTGTCCAAGTGGTAGGTGACTCTGGGAGCTAAAGCTCTTTACTCTCATCCAGAGCAGACACATCCCTGAATGTTCAAGTGCAATGGCCATTTGGTGAGGGGATATATTTAACTCTGATGAGTGCTGAAGGGGCTGGCAGGAAGGACATTTGTCATGTCAGATACCCCCAGAATACAGGACAAAGAAATAATCCCATTCAGGTATTCTCAATTCTCACTGAAAGAGGAAACTTCTGAGTGTGTCAGAGCATGAGAGATGAAGCAGATGCCTTTGAATTCTGCACACCTGGAGCTGCACATCAAGGGTTTGTGCGGGAAATGAAGAACACAATGTATTGGAAGTTTGATTCAGATGAATGGCTGAAAAGTGTTTCTTAAGCAAAAAAGAAAATCATGCTTCACTTCTCTGAGAGCTGGGCATAGTAGAGGACAAACAAAGGAGTTCTGGGTGCAGGAGACTTCAGTGGAGGGTTAATGCTGTGCATATATGGCCCAAGTGTGCTCACACAGAAGCAGTCAGAACCCACAGCCTCGTGCTCCATAAACAGACAGCTAACAAAGCAGTGACACCAACTCATCCGGCTGAGGGAACTGGCACAAGCAAGTGGCCCTGTGCACTCTCCCCTCTGGAGGACAACGTATCAGGAGTCAGTCTGTAAGAGAGGCTCATCTCCCTGCCTTGGTGTCTTTGCTTCTGGAGGTTACTGTCAGTTCAGCGCAGCAGTGGGGCAGGATCACTACATGGAATGCCTGGAGAGCCCAGAATAAAGACAAACACAGGGACGATTCTGTGCCTGGTTTTTAAAAGGCCATTAGTCTAAATTTCCTGTTGGCACAAAGCCCTGAAAATGCTAAAGATACAGTGGGAATAACGTTGCTGTAGTCATGACGGTCTATGAACAGTACTGATGGAAGGTTTGTAAGCAGAAGGCCTGGCGTAACAGAGATTTACAAATGCCTATAGGGCCAGCTGTCTGTGGTAAGAAAAAAAATGAGATGGGCCTGCAGAGCAGCCAGAAAGCTTTTCCTCAACCAGAATTTCCCTGGGGTTGTGAGCACATGACAAGCTGCAGTGGGGAAGCAGTGGACATTACAGGCAGGGTGATGTGGTCATTATGTGAGCTGAGCAGGGTGGGCAGGTGCTGCTCTGCTCCCCCCTCTCCTCCTGCCTCGGTAGCTGCAGCCATGGTCCCTGCACCCCTCAAAACTTTCCCTGCATGCAACCCAAGCAGGTTTGCCAAATGACAGCTTATCTATGCCATCCTTGTGATTTCTTTCAGCCTGGTTTTAAAAATAGTTTCTGAGTAATTATGTGTCACATAAGAATAAACCTGCATGCTGGTGCATCTTTCCTGTCACCACAAAATAACAGCACTACATTTTCTACATTTCGGTCTTTTTTTTTTCCCACAAAGATCAACAACTTTGCAGCAGAAGGACACGGTATAATCAGGAGATCATCAGCCTGAAATAAGTATAAAACTTGCAAAATTATGCATTCTGTGAAAAAACCTGATCCTTTTTTTAGCAACCAAGCACACATAGTGCAAAGCTAAATCCACCTATAGAATAAGTCAACACAAGCCTCTTCATATCACCAGGGCTGCACTTACTAATGAGGACAATATATTTTTTTTTTCTTTTCTCTTAAAATTTTTTGCATAATTCTGATGATCTGTCACAGCTGGGCTGCTTTTGTAACTTATTTGTTTCAGAGTGTTCATGGAACCTTTGCTAAGCCTGGTTCCAGGCATTTGCACCAGTAAGGTGAGTCCCTGAGATGTTCCTCCTGGCTGGTGTTCATACTCAAAAGCTGAGGAATGACCACTTGTATAGAAGGGCAGCAAAATAAAGCTTCAGTGGCAGTGAAAAAGGTATCATTTATATGAAGGGGATTTCAAAGGATTTATAGCATACTGATTCATCATTAGCAGGATATTTCAGAGAACAACAGAATCAACTAGTTTGGAAGAGACCTCTGAATTCATCAAGTCCTGTCCTTTACCTAACATCATCTTGCCTACTAGATCATGGCACTAAAGGCCACATACAGTCTCCTCTTGAACACCTGCAGGGAGGCTGAATCCTGGCTTCCTTTAGAGTGGTAAGTCCAACAACGCTGCTGAATGAACAGGCATAACAATGAAAAATAACACCAAAGAAAAACTCTTTGGGGTTTATGCTCAACAAGAGGTTATGTGTGTTTTTGTTGGGGGTTTTTTGGGGTGGGGCGGGGTTGAGTTCAATTACTATATTTCTAATTTTTCCAAGTCTTGCAACATTAAAAATAATACAGTCTCTCTAATTTATAAATTAAATATATAGACAAAGTTACTGCAGCCTGTCTGCTCCCAGTGTGTGTTCTTACCATTACTGACTGACTGCTACTTGAGCAGAATGGGTGGTGGTGTTTGTAAAGGCAACAAGAGCAATAATACATGCAGAGTGCTTCAAGCCGGCATGCAGTTATAAACACTCCCTGCAGAGCACGTTAGGTCTGCAGGTTTGTAAGTGGGTTTTAGAGTTCACATTTCAATCACTCATCTTGAAACAGCCTGAAAAAAAAAAACAAACAAAAAACCAAAACCAAAAAACAACCCAAACACCACATGCCCAAGGTCAAGAGTAGAATGTGGCTTTTTTTCTTGAACAGGACGGACGATCTTGTGACCTTGCCCTTCTCAAAACTATTGTGTCTTCTTCTGCACTGATGTTGGTCATAGGCCCAACATCAGGAGAGAGATGCCAGGTAGAGAGATACCTCGGATTTATAAGGCCAAATACTCAGCTGGTGTGAATCAGTGACCTTACACTGACTGCACACTCACTCTGTGGCATGAGAAGAACTGCTCTCACCAGTTGGCTGGCCTCAAGATACTATTTTGTAAACTCAGGAAGCTCCCCCCTCCCCTCCCCGAATTGTTTCCAGAACAACAGCTGTTTGCTCGCTGATTTCTCAAACACGGAGAAACAAAAAGAAAAAGGGAAAAAAACAAACGAGTGTCCCAAGCAGTCAGAACAGAAACAAATCTCCACATCTCTACAATACCTGGAAGAGTTGGTTATAACTGTAAATCCCAATTACAGTGACAGTAACACAACACATATAGTTCTTTAAAAATAAACAGAGATGAAGTAGTACTACTGATGACTATTATTAGCTTAGTGGGTCAGAATAATTTAAATCTTTGCATTAAGGCACAGAGATGGGTTTTCAAGATAGGTCATCGGTGCCATTATTGAGCTGAGTAGGAGGTAGAAATGTAATTATGTAAACTAACTAAATTAAAAGGATTGCACAGTTCATTAGAGTCCATTTTTTTGGTCAACATTTTGGATCACCAGCTGCTATAGAATTTCATTTCCATTAAGAAACATTAATTGCATCTCTTCTGTGAAAGCAGAGCAGTTGTGTTAGTCGAGCAGCTCCATCCTTGCTGCTATATTGCAGGTGTGGAAATAGCCTTCTGCTCCACACCAGTGCTCAGGACAGCCAGCCCCTGTTCCCTCACTGAGCCATGATGGGACAAGATATTCCTGCCAGCCACGCCTACAATCACACTGGCTAGTAGGAACTTGTATGGTTGGTATCATTAGGCATTAAGACAGCACTTATTCAAAAAATACCCAAAGAGAGGATCCCACTTTGCTAACTCGTTCCTAAACACAGAGCTAGGCTCTTCCCAGAGGACAACTCTGTGGCCACAAAGAAGAAAGGGGGCAGGCTTAGTCACTGTACGTCACACATACTGAGCTGAGGCAGAGAGCTCATTTCAGGCTGGGACTTTCAAAGAAACCTGAATGTGCTGGGCATGCTTTTCTATCATTGTGGTCTGGCATCACCTAGTTACCTGTTTTCCAGAGACTGAAAAATCCAGCCAAAACTACTTTCCTGGAGTCTAATACAGGCTCTACCACATACCCGTGCCATTTCCACTGTCTCGTGGTCCAGTTTCTCATGCTCTCCCACTGAAGGAATAAACAAGTCCCTGCTGTCAGATAAAGAATATAGGACATACTTGTAAATCTACAGGCCAATTTACATACAGTCAGAGACCATTTCACACATTTCTTGTCCCTGGTTTTATTGTTCTTCATGTTACTGTGGGTTAATATTAAGGTAAATATTGTTCTATGTCAAATGAATGTGAACCACACCTTTGACCCCCAGCAACAGAGAAGTTTGCCACCTGTAAGACATCGATCTGCAGATAAAATTATCTTCATTCTAAGTTGGAGACTTTGTTACTTGTGAGTTATATGTGACTTGCCCTTCCTTACAGGGACATCTCTTTGTCATCAACCATGTTTCTACCAATGTTGCTGGTTGACTGGCGCCCTGGGCAATCAGTCACCAGCTGCTCCTCTGCCTCCAGACAGGCAAATCTCACATTGCTCCATCCCTGCCAGATTGTTTCTTGGGGTTTTGTTGAACTTAGAGGGATTTTTTTATTGTTAAAAGGTTTCCCTTAAAGACAGGAGATGCTTTTGCTACAATGTTCTAATACATTTTGACTCATGGACTGGCCACTCAAGCTTTTTGCACATGAGGTTTAATGCTGTAGAACTTCATAAAGACATACCTCTTGTATGTGTAAGGAGTGTAAACTGATATAGTACAGTAAAGAAGGTGATCATATTGGTTTTATTTGCTGAATAGTAGATAAAAACCCCCAGTTCTCCTCTCCTTCAAGGAAACTACTAGGTACAGACACAGATATTTACAGGGAGAGAAATGGTTCCACACTGAGGATGTTTACATAATATTTTTCCATATTCAGGGGAAAAAAGAAGATTTGTATATCCATGTATAAGATGGATGATTGTGCTCTGTGAGGCTCTATGGAAGCATATTTGATTTTTGTACCTAATAGCTTTTGAACAGTCTTTACCTGCAGTAAACATCAAGCTCCATGTTTGTTCTTTTTTAAACAAGCATCCTGCGGGTGGCTAAGCAAAGGAACGTATGGAAATCTCCTCTCACAGTATGTAAATCAGTGCTGCAACATTCACTTTTCCCTTGCTGATGGTATTAATGTGTTACTTGCACAGACAATTTAGGGACTCGGGAGCGACACCCCCAGCAAGCCCTCGGTGCCCCCACCCACTCGTGCCCTGCTTTGGCGCAGGGAGGATTGCTCGGCGTGTGGCAGAGTTTGCTGCGATGACTCACTTGTAAAATATGGATGTGATCACACAGGCAGCACCACGGTGCAGCCTCCAGCACCAGGATCAATGCCATGCCTACAGCTGCACTTCAGGATGCCCAGGAAATTCAAGAAAGCCCCAACAGACTGTGCACTGCTTTCCCAAGCCCAGCAGGCAGCACAGGTCTGCACTCTTCCTCAGATGAAATACCTCAACTCTGCAAATCCACCTATTTATTTTCCCAGAATTTCCTATGCTTTCATGGGAAGCGAGCTGGACTACATTTTTCTTTTCCAAAGTAGAAGCTAAGTATGGCTAGAGAACAGCAGCAAGAGGGGCAAGCTGCTGTCTCTCAAAGAGATCAAAAAAGCAGCCAATCATCCTCTTGTCTCTGTGCCCGGCAGAAACTCATGGGCCCCTGTGAACAATCAATATGAGCAATGGAGGGAGTCTTGTGAGAGGTGGGCTGGTGGAAAGGGTGAAAAGGCTGGCAGGAATGTCCTAAAAACCGAAGCTTTTATTGTTTAAAATGGAGTCTCTATGTTTTTTTCTCTGAGTCACTGTGTCTTCTTCCCAAAATCCCCAGATAAAGCCTTATCTCCCTAGCTAGGTCTGAAAGAATGTGTCCTTGAAGGATGTTTAAGTTTTCCTATTGGCCCTTAGTTAACCTTTTCCTATTGGTTGATATTTCTAGTTTCTCATTGGACCCGTTAGGATCCCTCTAGAAGTTATAAACAAGTCCACCCATATAATAAACTCTGTCTCTGCTCCCTCTCCGGTGGTCTCTGCGTGTCTCTCTGTGGGGCACCCTGGGGGCTGCTTGGAGGGGGGACAAAGTGGGGGCAAATCCCTACCATGTAGAGGAGGGTCAAGCTCCCATTATTGGGACATGATCACCCCCAAAATCAATTGCCGCAGGCCCCAGGCCCAGAGCAGCAAAGGAGGAACACACACTGAGTTGCTGCTCAAAGATTCACAGCACTAGAGAGCAGCAAAGCCAGGTTTAGGAGCAGGGACCCAGGTGTCATCTTCAGCATGCAAAGCGTAAGGTACCTCACCCCTGGAGCAGCGGCAAAGTGACAGAACCTGACTATAAACGCACCAAGTTCTGCTACACGGAAAGGACCAGATTACAAGAGATGTTGCGAAAGAATAGACTTAAAGAGCTGTTCCAAAAGCTTAACAAAAATCTGCCTCAAGGAGAAAACCTTCTACTAATTACCAGGATGGTTCGTACACCACAGTCTAAGTTCATCTAACGATTCATCAACAGAGAATCATTATGAGACCGTGACATTAAAATATAAGTAAAGATATGCCGGGAGAAGAGATAGAGAAAAAATTAATCATGCAAACAAGAGAAAATCATAAAATAAGATGGTAAAACTAAAGAAACAAACACATTTTCAGTACAAACCAGAAAAAAACTGCTACCACCCCATATTTTACAGATCTAAAAATCTATTTATAATGTCAATAGAATAAGGTCAAGCCTATTGTGGGATTCCTTCAGACAGGCCACTGACAGTGTCTGCAGTACCTAGTCATACCTATGTCATTTCTGGCTCAAAAGAACACAAGTTACCGTGCTTTCTAATTTTGGCCTCAGAAGATCAGAAAGAGCCCCTTGCACATAAAGAACAACCTCTGCCAAAGGAAGTCTACTCGTCTACTTGTTTTTCTGGCCCCATGATAACAATTCCTTGGGTACATCATACTTCTGGAGGACCTTTTAAAAAATAGTTCTGCATTTACCAATCCCTTTATTACTAATTCAATCCTTCAAAAAGTATTCAGTCTTTGTGGGATTTTTTTCTGTACAAGTAATTATTTCTCCAGTTTTCCTGCTTAGAATATATTATTTTTTCAGTGGTATTATTCCTCTTCAGTTAGCTCTTCATGTAAAGCTTCTCAAATAATGATGCTAATGCAGCTGTCAAAAGGTTTGAAAATATTTGACTTTCCTTTTCATAAGCCCAGATCCATAGTTTTACACATTCTGGATCTATATTTTCATCTCAAATGGTGCAATGAATAAAACTTTTACCAGGTTAATCGATACATGCCTCACCTCTAGCAACAGAAATCTACAGTACAGTTAATGAATTCATTTATAGGACTAAAATTAAGCAAACTATTTATGAAGCTCCTGACCATTTCTTGACAGCTTTCCATAGTTTAGGTACTAGAAGAGAAAGCAGGCTGGCCTAGCAGCAGCATTATTGATATTTTACTTAAACCTCAATACTGCAAACCTGTTCAGCATATCTAATTTTAATTAGGGGAGGGAGGTCCTTCCAGAATTGTAAGTTCACACAAAGAACAGTCTTGACTATCCCCATACATGTATAGACTTGTAATATCTAGTTATGACTTCCTTTCACCCTCAAAAATCATAGATTCTCAGACCCAGCTAACCATACTTCACTGTCCTTACTTGAATCTTGACTTGGGTTAATATAAATTTTATGGCACACTTTTGACTTAATTCCCCACATTGCTTGATTTATAAACAATATTTTACTTCATAACTTGAAGTTGTTCCAAACAACCAGATCAGAAGCAAATGTTAACACAGTGGTCTTAACTGGACCAGCAGTACTCCACTCCCATCTTTATTCTAGTTTAGAAATAAAGAAAATTAATGTGAAGGTAAGAAAGAAGCAAAGCATATGTTCTCTTTGTTTGAAATAAACCCATGTATTTTTTAGTTCAAGGCACAATTTTATATAATTTTCCCATGAGGTTGGTTGTTCCTGTGCTTACACAAACTGGAAAGGAAGTAAAAGCCTTGGTATGGATCACCCTTTCTTGTTTACCAGCTGAAGAAACCTCTGAGTTTCTCAGCATCCTGGTGATTTGATAATACTTCATCTCATGTCAAGAACACTAACTTTTGCAAATATGGCTATAAAATAATTGGAAAAAAATTAATAAAATTCAGTTTCATGTTACTGGGTGCTTAGTATCCAAAGTCATGTAGTTTCTCTATAAGTAATTCAAACTTTTTTTTTTGTTTTTTCAGAATTTCCCCTTTTATTAGCCATTAGATATAACAATCAACACGTCACCATCCAGATCAGCCAAAGAATGTCTATGAGACAAAACAAGTGGAGCTCTGGGAAATACAATTTAGTCATTTCCTTCATAAACTTCAATGCTTTTCAGATATTCTGTCAAAAAAGAAACCCATATTTGCTGTTCCTTAAAAGATATCAAACTTTTCAATTTTCCTTTTTTCTTCTCATTTCTTTTGGTAAAATTGATAAAATAAACTTGAAATTTCCTTCTCATCATTGAAGCTCTGTCTTTCCTCTTTTTGTGTTTCTAATGGCAACTTTTTGATCAGGCCTATGTTAAAAGGGTCCTTAAGAAACACAGAGAACATCTCAGTGGGTGCAGAAGCAATCCTTGTGCAGATACTCACAAGCATCATGTCCCACATTTTCATGTGCTTCATTTGTTACAAAATCACCTCTATGTTAAGAAGTTTTGCTCCAAATACCTCTTTGGGGCTCAGCATATAAAATTCCCCAATTCATCACTATTGTATAGCCTGATTTGAACGTAGCTTTCCTTGTTGTCTTTCATCAATGATTTGTTTGGTGGTCTCATGTAAAACTTAACAATTTATCAAGTTATTAACATTCCTTTGAACCTGATAGTCTCTATCCTATTTCAGAGCAGGGCTTCTGACTACCAGTGACTTACATATGTGTTTCTCTAGTTGAATTTATCATATTCATCAAACTCAGACTTTCAGTTTTTATTAAACTGTTCTTTACTTCAAAAGTTTAATTTCATATTAAAACCAGTCTAGTGTGTTTTCCATATTAATTAATTTGTTCTTGTTACCTTCCTTTGCATGATGGGAAATAAAATACAATTCTATGTCTACTTCTATTGGTTGGACACACATAAAAAGCATCAAAGAAAATATTTTGGTATAAACATAATCTATCTAGAGACCTGAACTGAGATGTTTGCTGTGTTAAGCCCACTGGACAGGATGTGTTTGTCTTTGGATACATCTTTATAAAAAAAGGCAAGACTGGGCAGATATTATTCATTATTAATCTCTGGTTGCTCTCAAGTTCTTTACAACCTCATCAAGTTAAAGGACAATATTATTACCTAACAACTCTGGCTTTGCTTTTGAAAATATCTCATCTCTGTTCCAGTACACTGTACCTCCAGGACTTGATTGCAAATGTCAAACCTTCCAGTTCTGCAGGAACTATATAAAAATACAATAGCAAGATCCATATGTTCTACCACATTTCTCTTGGAGGAATGACAACCAACCTTGGCCCTGGACACTAAATTAATAATGTGTTCCACTGGGAAGCTTTGCTTTGAAGTGTTGCTGAGTGGCTGCCAGCTTTTGAGTGGAAAGTAAGCTTAGCAGAGTTCAGTAAAATGGTCTGCCAGGGCTGGACCCACCACTCAGAACAGACACCATTCCAGGCAGAACCACGTGTGTGAGACAGGTACTCTGGCTTCAGGATCATTGTGGCTGGTCTTACAGCTCCATGTCCCCAAGTTCTGTATCTCTAGGGATGGGGAGGAAAGAGCTTCACAGAGTTACTATTCTAAATCTCTGACACTATCAACAAGCTACAGTTCCCTCTTCTCAGCTCCCCATCGTATACATATTAAAATAAAACTTGTGATTTGCTTCCAGATAAATATATCTTTTTGATAAAAAGGTCATGTACGAAGGGCAAGTTGCAGACTCAGAGCTGAGACTGGTGCACTCAGGAGAAATCAGGACAAGCCACAGCCTTTGCAAGTGTGACTGAAAGATGCTCTCAGCCCTCAAAACTGCTGCTGAAAAGGAGCACTCAGAACTGCTTTTGAAAGTCAAGGCCATAGCCTGCACAGCACATAAACAAACAGGTTTTAGATCTTGCATTGATTGAAATTCCCAGGGAAAATGAAACTCTGAAATTTAATGTACACTGGTATTGTTCCTTGTTTGTACTATGTTCTACTTACTAAAAACGTCTAAATACCTTTAGAAGGTTTTAAAAGGTAAAATGACATTGTGGTGCATGCAAGAGTGAGACAAAATATCAATTCCAAAAACGCAAAATAAAACCAAAGCCTTCAACTAGAATCCTGAACTAAATTAAACTGGTTTTGATATTAAAAATTCAGCGACCAATGCTTTTCTACTTTTCTTCTTTTTCCATTTTCTACTATGTGTATTTTGAATTTCTCACAAATTCCACATCTGAATGATTTTCTTCTTGTCCTACTATTGCAACTGTTTGGGATGAGGAAGGAACAGTCACACAACATAAAAACAAGCACATGCAGAGGAAGAAAAGATCCCTCAAGTCTTTTGTCCTGTCCTCAGTAGTGTGTTATGAGGTACTAAGGGAAGAGATAAGAACCTGAGATTCTCAATACACATCCAAAGGGAAAACAAACAGATCCCAGATTCTAGTATTGTTCTGTCATGTTTTGGCCAAAAGCTCCAGTTCTGTTTTAGAATGATTTTGTGCGCTTCAGAGAGAAGCCCCCAAGAACTGTTTATCTCACACCGGTGGGCTGTGTTGTCCCTCCACATCAGGGACTCTGCAGGAGCCTGTTGCTAATTTTGTGGCAAGTCTTCTGCTGAACATGCACAGTATGAGCTTCTCAAACATTGGCTTTGCAACATCTGAGAGACATTTTTTTTCAACTGAGTCAAAGCCACTTTTCCTCTACTGAGGAGCAAGCTCATGGCAAGACAGAAGTTCTAAGAGAGTCTATTTTCGTGTTATCTGAGTGCGTGCACAGCTCCTGAAGATTTTTTTAAAGAATGGAAAAAATTTCTTAAAAGAAATAAAAAGAGGATTTTTATGCTTTGGATCAATGAAAACTGGACAAACAGAATTTCACAAAATGTGGAAAAAGAAAAAAAAAAGAAAGAAAGAAAAACTAAAAGGAGACCTGTTCTTTGAAGAAAAAGTAGTAGAATTCAGATGAAGTACTTTAAAGACTGTTAGTAGGCTACTAAACTAATGCATTCGAAAGGAAAGTTCTTACTCAAACTCCAGTTGTAGAAATTACTGTAGGTTTTCAATTTTTTACTAAAAAGGCTGGTTTTGGGCATAAGAAGCTTAGCCTGTACTTTCATTTAACTTATCAGCAAGGAAAATCCTCCACTGGCAAAGGCTCTGGACTTCCTTATGGACCTCAGGTTCAAGGGCCACCTTTATACTACAACAATTTCTGCAAGTTTTTTCTCAACCTGGCAATTGAAGTTACACCATAAAATACCACTAAATATCCAGTTACTTCGCTGTCCATCCTTGTATATAGGATATTTTGAGTGAAAAAGATAGCTCAAGCAGTACACTGCATAAAACCCCCCATTATTCAGTTACAGTGTATTACCGAAAGCCTGCATTTCTTTTTCATGTAATACTCAGAGCAACTTGAAAAGAAAAACAAAATGATAGAAAGAATCCTTATTCCAGATATGCAACAAAACTCTTACACAGGATCCCTCTAACTCCTTCTCTGGTGCATGTTTTTCCCAGTTGCTCTTATCAGGACACATCCTCGAAATTTATTTGGAATTATTTTGAAGAGGGCATAGCAAAGTCTGTCATAACAAGGGCAACACCTGTGCTTCCCTGGCTATCTGAAATCCCAAATCCAGCATATATCTTTTTGAGGTTTAGGAGTGAGACCAAGGATTTTAGTTGTGACTTGACAACGAAACACGAGAGGAGATGATTATCTGAATAGTGAATCAGATTTCTGGGGAAGCTGCCTGTCTGAAATCACTGCATTTTTATTAAATTTGACACTACATGTAGAGATAAAAATAGTCAGTGACTGCATTTCATTACTGTGGTAAAAAAGACTGCTTTAATATAAAGCTTCCCAGGCTGTCTAAAGGTCCAGATTGCATTAACAAAACCTACTACATGGCTTTGCTCCTCGGATAAGCTTTTTGAAAGGAATGCATGTGGGCAAAGAGATACCACTCAGCATAGGCTGTCAAAGAACCATTCAGCAAACTCAGGTGTTGTTCGGAGCGAGTAGAAACAGCACAGTTTAGTCTTAGAGTATCATGGGAATGGTACATGAGCCAGGCTATGGATGACGCACGTTGGTGGGGTTTGTGTCACGTATTCCATGGTATTTATTCACAAGGACAGACAGTCACACGCCATTTCTCAGTATTTCCTTCACTGAAGGAATTATAGTTCACTAGCCCTGCCAGACATAAGATGCACAGACAGGTTGTATATATCATAAAACACAAGATACTTCAATTCCTATAGCCCCAGTAGCAAAGTTGTGGTAAACCACGCCAGACAGTTCTCCTCTGGAGAGGCAGCTCAGGTGGTTATTTATTTCCAGCATTATTGCTAGCAGATAGTTTCCAGGCATTATTAAATTCCTACTCCCTAACAACCAATTCCCTATTATTAACATGCATTGACAGCCCACTCACTACCTGTAAATGTACAACGTATTTGGCACAAATCAAGCCTCATTTGCTGCCTGAGAGTATGGATTTAGTTTGATGGACACTATCACAAACAAACCACTGAACTGCTTGGGGCCAGACAACACAGATAAGCCAGTGCAAACTGAAATTTCATGTAACAGCTGGAGAAGTCAACTGGACGTCATCTCACGGTGCAGCACAGCATAGAGGTAATTCTCTGCATCTCTAGCAAATGTGTATTTTCCAGGCTTAAAAATGTTCCACTCCATTATCAAACAAACAAAAAACATGACTGTGAAAATTGAGAAACATGTCTCTATTAATTGTAAGAATATAAAAATTACTGTTAAGTTAAAAGTACTGTTAAGTTAATTACTGATGCATTGGCAGTTAATGCAATGCAGCATTAAACTGAAAGGTCTTTTCAGCTACCCAGGGATACATATGTCAGTTTTTTTATCTAGCCACCAAATTTCAAAATTGACTTCTTTTACAGCCCCACTCACTCCCCACTGGGATCATTCTGCTCCAGTATGGGGCTGGGGAGAGCTGTCCTAATTTAAAATGTGATAGACTTTCCTCCAACACAGTGGGAAATAATATTTTGAGCACTTGAAAAGGTGCAGTCATGAGAACAGAGAGGCCAAAAAATGGAAAAAAAAGTTTATCTTAAGTTAGTCAGGGAGGAGCTCGGTCTAAACCGGAGAGAAGTTGAACCTAGCTAAATACTGAGGAAAACACAAAACTCATAAAGCCTGTATCACATTAATGATTTTTGCACTTCTTGAAGGAGTCTACACAGTGTCCTGTCTGAGAGAATGAGACCCCTTTTACTGACATCCCATGTTATTTGCCATCCATGAAGAGAGTTTATATCGGGAGCAAAACCGGCTTGTGATGATCAGGTGGCAAAAGTAATTAACAGAAGACATTCTGATCAGGAAACATGATCTAAAAATTCAGGAGACTGTCAAGTTCCTTGGCCAAGAGAAGTATGGGTAATAAACCCGACAGTTAAAATGGCTGGGTTTACGAAGGGGTATTTTAGAAAGGAGGAATGGAGAGAGAAAAGTTAATACTGGTACTGGGATTACTGTGATAATAATAAAGGGAGCAGTTGCAAATGGAGCTCTTAAAGCCTCTTGAGAAAAATCCATTATTCTATATTTTTAATTTTGTTTGTAGAATACAGAAAATTGTCCTAACTTTTCAGCCATGGAAAAAGCCCACAACATTTTGCTCAAATTTCCAGTAATGTGAGCAATCAGTAAGTGACCAATTTTAATGAGACCTCCAAGAGTCATTAGAAAGCTAATGGTTTCTCAGATTGTATCACTCTGTCAGTTGATTACCTTGCTTCATGTTGGGAGTGCATGTGATTACTGCCTTGCAGGGATCAGCAGCAGCACCTCTTATATCACAAACAATGGCAAGTAGTGAAAAGTCAGACTTAGTGTTCCTGTTTGTCCTGGGCTTTGCTGTCAGCTCCCTCCCAGGTAGCTGATGCTCCACTTGGCCCTGCAGTCTCCATCTCAGGGTAGCAGCAGCCAGAGAGCTGCCTCACACTTGTACTGACTTACTGCATAAATGCCTTGGGTGGCTACAGAGGCTGGCTCAAAAAACCCATTTCACAGAGCACTTGTGCCCCAAGAGGAGAATAAACACTTACAGTAATAAAGTCGAATTTATTTCCAGTAATATCCATGTACTGATCACCATCTCCTGCGGCGTTTAACCCATACAATGCAGGACTAGTATGTACTCAGTATGAGAAATAACTATGTACAACTGATTATTCTTGATAAAATTCCATTCATCATAAAAATTTTAAAAAGAGAGGAAAAATTCTTGGAAGTCACACCGATGTCACTTCCAAGGGAGGATCCCTGGATGTGGCAGTCCTTAGGCAACACCATTTACTGTTCAAAAGGTGAAGACAGACTTTTGCCAAAGGGAAAACAAGACAGTTTTGAAGATGATCATGGTCTGGTTGCAGTAAATCCCTCTGGAAATAACTGCATTGTCTTGAAGGCTTTCCAGGTTAAATGCTTTCACATTTATCATGGCAAATGCAGAGTATCATCAAGATATGTGCTTGCAGATCTTGGCTAATAGCTAAAACTGAATCAGCTCTATTATTGCCTTTATTGCTGACATCTGTTTCTCCCTAAAGATGTGTAAATAACCCCAGCCAACACAGATGACAGGGAAGGAAGAGATTCAAACCAAAAATGAAAAGTGCCTCTGGGATATTTTTCAGGCCCATTGATAATAAATTTCAAAGACTGCTGTTTTCTAATGGCATGTACTTAGACCCTAAGCTAAGAATACAGTACTGTAGTATGGATACCTCGTTTTCTAAGACACAATCTTTGTTTTTATACTACAGTAAGGTTGAATTCCCAGTGTTTTTCATACTAAGGAAGTGAAAGAATACAGGTTGGGCCATGAAAGGTGTAATGATGTCATATTAAGTGTAAGAATTTGAAGAAATTTAAAAACAGGAGACCTGGTAACGAAAATGATCCTTCCAATCACTTGTACTGAGAAGGTAAAGAGAGCCCTGTACTAGCTGTACTGCAACTAACTTATAACAGTCCCAGTGAAGCCCCCTCTGAATATAATTTATTGTGTACATTTGGAATATCCCATCTGGCTGGTTTTTTTTTAAGAGAAGAAGTTAAAGGTAGTAACGAACACATTCTTCACTCAGACCTATCTTCACACATTATAAGTGGAGAAGTGACATGAAAAGGAAAGCTCAGCCCAGTGGAAGAAAGTAGATAAGTTATTTTGTTTGTTATATTTATTACAGCCATGTCCAGGGACATGGCAAGTCTAGGGAGGGCCCTGTGATGCAAAAATCACTGTGCAACACAGAGTAAGAGCTGGTGTGAGTTCTGAAAAGCTTGTAGCAAAACAGACAAGAGAAAAGCCACTGCAGAAAAAAAGCACACAAAAGGACTGAGAACACAATCCTGCTAAACATTTTCTCAGGGCCATAGGAATAGCTTTATTATTTTTTAAAAGTCAAGATTGGTTCAGGGTGGGTGACAGCACAAACTCAGGGTGGGTGACAGCACAAACTTTTGGTGGGAACGGACTAGCAAAGTGGAAAACCAAAAGGACCAGACAATGAGGAGAGGAAGAACGACAGCAGGAGCCCCAGAAGACACTGAGTTGCACAGGGTCCTGCAAGGTAGCACTTGGCCCATGGAGTAGGGATAGAAACAGGTGTGAAGACCCTTGCCAAAATATTTACCAAAAGTGCAAGAGAACAAGTATCATGTTTCAGATATTGTAGCAATGTTGTTCACTGACTAAAATTATGAATATCAATTCTACACTGAAACCAGATGCTGAAAAAAGGCATGGCTGAATTGCCCTCTCTTCTGCTGTGTGATTAATTTTCCTGTTCATTAATACACCCCAAAGATGTGAATGAAAAAGAAGAAAAAAAAAGGAAGGAAAAAAGGTAGTTTAGCTTAGCAATTTCATCCCTGAAACTGAAGGGTTTGGAGTTTTATTCAATGCTGTAGTACAGAGAACAGACAGGTACTTCTAAAAGAAAACCATCAGGGTTTACAGCTGAGCTACAAAATTACTGTTCCCAACAAAATGTTTTCCAAGCGTGTATTTTGTTCGTCGCTCTAGACACGTTGGAGAAAATACTAGTGAAAAGTCATTGGACAACATTAAGTATCCTCATTAAATACTGTCAAGTTGATATCATTAAGTTACAAAGATTGATCAAACGTGTTTGACAGAACTGTGGGAGCAGCAGAACTCCCAGTTGTTGCAGGTTAAAGAGGGAGCTGCTGTAGTGCTGTGATTTTCTGCACTGGGAGTGTTATGACTGTTCAAATGGTTTCAGAGCTGTCTTTGAACTCTGCACAGGAATAATTCTAGAACAATTGTCAATAAAATGGTGAGCCTATAATTGTTTAGGTCTTGAGGGAAACAAGAATCAGTTTTGCACACAAGTTTCTGGTAAAGTTTCCAATTCTTAAAGACAAATTACAATAGCTTAGTGGGAAACAAACAACTACTGTTTGCTTGCTTATGCCAAAACCAAAAAGAGTAGCAAGGCACATGCACAGAAAATAATCTTCACTGCCATCCCCAAATCCACAATATAAACAGTTTCTGTTGAAGTTACAGCCCTGCAGCTTCAGTAAGGAAGGCATTAAACACTTTCTTCCCTGTCTCACACTATGCCTGATCTCTCTGTGTGCTCACATCCCCTCTGGGCATCTCTGTGAGCAGACCAGCTGCCTACACCCTCATAAGTACCACTGGGACCAACTCCTCCATCACCATCACCTTAGTGCAGCACTGCCTTTAGACCTAACTGAGACCCGCAGTCTGATCTCTAAAAAAATCGTAATGAAAATGAAGTGGTATTAATTTTTGTGCTCAGCCTTTTTATATACTTTCAACTTTTCAAGTTTGAAGTCTCACTTATTCTTTTTTCTCATTTGACCTTGATTAAAGTGAAAATTCATGAGGGAGAGGCTGGAAGCTGAGAAGGGGACAAAAAGTGGTTTCAGGTATTTCCTAATAAATTGCCTTTGACAAATCTAAGAGAATTATTATAATGTTACATATATTTTTGTTTTCTCAAACAAAGGAGACTTTTTACTTGTGGAAAAAGTAAAATAAGTCAGAGAAGAGAAATTTTTGTTTTCTCCCCTCCTTTCAGCACAACAATGAGGTGAATTAGAGCAAAACTCAGTGTTCTGCATCATCTGGAGTAAGGCAGTTTCTTTTTTTTTTTTTCCACCCCATAAATCTTGGTGTCAGTGACCCTGGAGGTTTCATCATTCTTCTCTTTATCCAGAAATATTTACCTTAGCTTTCAAACTGTTTGAATCTAGGAAGAAAAGAGCTCATCATTCTGTGTGTAATTTCAGTGAAAATAATTCCAGAAAGCTTTGGTGATACGTACTGAACACTCAACTTCTGCAGTACACTCAATATATATTTAAAAAAAAAACCTCTTAAACTGCTGCTCGAGGCACTGACAGCAATTGATTGCTCCATGGAGGTAGTCTGTCAATAGGAGCGATGCACACCCATACTCAGTGAAATGCTTTGGGGAATACCAGGAGGGCATCCTGGTAACATGAAGCAGCTTGTTATGGTGATCTCATACAAGTTTCACTATTTGTACAATAGAAAATATTCCTTTTTCTCTAAGTAGGCAGCTAGTTTTGCTAGATGTTACCAGATAAGTCTTCAAAGTATTTATTCAACTGTTATTTCCAAAACACGTGGAAATTCTGTGCAATTCCGAGTGTCTTTTAGCTCAAGTTTACTTAACAAGGTGGTTTTGGCCACTAGGCCAAAATATGGTTACTGTACCCTCAGATCCACCAGAGATGGGCAATCCTAAGTTTTAATTTTGATTAGATTTTTATTTTCTGCCACTCAAACATGTAGCTTAAAGTAATAAAAAACCATGTTTGCTTTCTCTTGCCTTTCAACAGGCTGAAGTGGGCTCTGGCTGCTCAGATGTCTCTTGAGCATGTTACAAGACTGGAAAAACAGTAGTGACAGAGTAAGAGGAGTGGAAGTTAAAGGATTTTTCCCCCCAAAATAACCAAAGGTAGCATTGTTCGATCAAAATGTCACTAGGGAAGGGAAAGGGCTGCAGATATGCTTCAGCACTATCAGAAAGGAGACTTGCCCATGGGTAACTTAAAGGTCCCAGTCTGAAGCAGCATGCCTGGCCCCAGGGGCCATCGACCAGTTGCACAAAGTCATTCCCCTTCGTGGCTGCAGGAACCTCTGACCAGACACCTGCTTTTCTGTAGAACAACTCAGGCAATGATTAGCTCTGCAGGCAACAGCCAGAGTTTAGGCCAGAGAGCACAGAGCAGCAAGAAGGGATTATTAAAGCAGTAGGTAGTGGCAAGGGCCTGTCTGAAGCTGTGTTTGACTTGCACATGAAAGCTCTGTGCTAGTTCACTAAGTGAGGCTGGGCACCTGCCTTGCTTAGAGCACAAACCTCCAGAGGAAGAAGCAGAAGACACAGTGAAAAGAACAGCCTGACTATCAGAGGTTGTGAATATTTCCATTTTTGCCAAGAGAGCCAGCAGAATTCATGTCAGCATGGAGACCAGATGATGATCTGCATTTGACAGCATCTCTGGATAGCCCACAGCATCACACTCTTTCCTCACCCCAGCCCGCCTGTCCTCCTGCTCTGTCTTCCTGTGGCATGTAAACCATTCCCTGAAAGTAGTGTGTGGAGTTAATTGGGATGAGAAAATTTCATTTAAGACGGGCTAGTGAAGTGGGTTGTGCTGCGCACCCCATCCCTCTGCTGCGTGGGCTGGGCCGTGCGGGCTCGGGAGACTGACTCCACATCGAGCTCATCTTGCTCCAGCGAGTACACACACTCACTTCTGCCTTTTGTTGCTCCTGATGAATGTTAATCACCACTGCCTTGTTTTCAAGTAATGGTCTGCTGCATGAATCACCCAGAAGATGGTTATAATTCAAGACACACCGCTGAAAGCCAGCACAACATAACCTCAATTGTCTCCCTTTCATATATTTCTTTCAGGTTATAATATGCCTAATTTCACTTCCCCAAAGTTGCAGAGATAGGGGCAGCAATTCCTCCCTGCAGCCGCAGCCCGTAACTATGGTGACCAACGCCGGTGTGATGAGCACACCTTCTGTTCCAACAGGAGCCCAGAAGCACCCAAGTTAAGAAATTATGTAAATAAAAATAGGGCAGAAAAGAAAACTAAAGCACGGGGAAAACTTTGGCTGGGTTTTAAATACTACACTATGGAATAGAAACAAAGCATTATTCATTAATGCCTGTATATGTGTATCTCTCGTAGTCTTGTGACCCTTCACCATTTAAAAACACCAGATAAAACCAGCAGAGTGTACATATATATATACATACACATATATATATTTAGATGGAAAAACCAGAACAGATATATCGCAGCCCCTTCCACACATATGAACACACTTTGGAATAGCCAGTGCCTGATTCCTCCCTTACAGAGTATTATTATAAGAAATTCTGGGTCCAGTGATGCCTGGTATGTGACACAAATGTGATAATAAGCAGATGCTGGCCCGGAGGACTCAATAAATCTGCTTCAAAGTCGAGCGCACAATGTCCTGATCTGCAGTAGGCATGTTCTGCTGGGGACGGAAACACAAGATTTCCATACCAGACAAAAAGCTGCCCAGCCTTATCCCTACGTGTGCTTTAATCTGCTCCCGACTGCTAAGCACCTGTGGGCTTCCCTTACAAACCAAAGCAGTGATTCAGAGCCGAAGCGCGATGGGCCCAAGCTCAGCGTCTCCCTGAGCCTGCTTCGTATTGCACGGGAGGAGCGCTGTCCATGCACATGCACACCCACGCACCCACCCACCCACGTGGTCTGTGCTCTCCCTCTTAGCTCTAAAACCAAGTGTGACTTGAAGGTGACTTTTCAGTCTGGGAGGTGGTGGGGTGTTGTCTCGTATCGTCATCGGGAGGTTTGGATGGAAGGCAACTGAAAGATCAACTAGTTCCAGCCTCTCTGCCAGGAGCTTTGTCTTGATCTGAATTCTGCCTCTGCTGCTCCCCATCGACACGAAAGGGTAAACTGAAAGGGAGTGATTTACCAAAACCCTGCATAATAAGGGGCTTTGCCAGAATTAGAAGCCAAGTTTGTGGGTTTTTTTTTTGTCTCCAGTTAAGCAATGAGCTATCATACATAATTCAAAAGCTTTTTTCAGAATATTTCACACATTAATTAGTAGTAGTACTATGAATATTCTTCTAATTGTGTCACTGATAGTTTTTTTGCTGGTTCCTAACTGTACAAGAACTTTTTAATCTCTGGAATTGACCCAATACATTACATTCTTTCGGCTTTTTCCTTTACCCACTTATTTTTTTAAAATGTGTTTCTGTTTATCTGAAGTCTATCTGAAAGAAATTTTCTATGTAGCTGGCAGCTGTTTTGCTGTGCCTTAGAGTTTCACTGGTTGTATTCCAGCCAGAATTGGGGACGGGGGACAGAGGGGGGCTGATTAGGGTGATGTTTCAGAGAACAACGAGCTGGTTTATTCCCAACAAAACAGTGGAAAGGAAAAAGCTATGAGTTTAAAGAAGTTAAACGGAAGAAATCTTAATTTAGTTTAATGTCTCAGCTTACAGTCAGCAGGTTTCAGGGCACTTGCGTATCCAAACTAATCAAATGCTAGTTTCTGTGTGACAGTGTCTCCTCCCCTCTTGACAACCCTCAAGGCTGCTTTCAACTTGCTGAAAGTCCTCAGACACGAAGGCTGAAGAACCGGAGCCAGACGCGTGTTTTTGTTGGTGAGGAGGTAGAGCAAGCCCAAGGCACATTTCATGTTCGTGCTATCTCAAGGCCTCCTCTCCCCTATGCCCCCCTCCAAGTGCTGTTCCTTCTGAGTAAACACACAAACTAAGCGAAAAGCCCTCCTTTCCTCTCCAGGAAAAGCAAACGAACAAACAAACAAAACCAGAAAATCAAGCAACTTTGCCTGAACAGCCCCAGTACTTCTAAGTACTCAGCCCATCAACAACATCTGTTTCTCCTGCCTGTAGTTAAAATGCAAATGCCATCTTCCTTTCTCTCCCTTTTCCTTTCCCTAGACAACTGTGAGACCTGCTACCTGTTTTAAGGCAAAGTAAAAGAGCTTTTCCTTGTTGTCTCTCTCCGAAAAGTGCAGGGAACAAAGGAATTTTTTTTATTTTTAGATCCCACAGGTTCACTCAGTGCAGGAAGCGTTCTGTCCTGGAAAGATGAGGAGTCTTATATGGAGCTTGAAAAATATTTATTGCACTGCTGGTTTAACCACTTGTTTTCAGAGTGCTGCATTGAAAACCTACTAATGGAAGTAGCCAAAAGCTATTAGAAATTCCTGCTTGTCCAAGCACTCAAAGCTGAAATGTATATCCAAGCCTTCTCTGTCTGCAGCATCAAGCTGATCTTTTCTTGTCCTTGTAACCCCATTATTCCCAGCCTGACAGTTTTCCCATGTGTGCCCTGGAGTCCTCTCCCAACCCCAGAGCCACGCTACTGACGTTCCTTCATGCTAAACCATTATTTTTTTCCTTTTCTGTTACCTCTAAAGGATTCCACTTCAGGACTAAGCAGCTCTCTGTGGTTCTCACTCCCCCAATACGCTCTGTGAGCGTATTTTCCGCATCATATCACCATGTAATAAGCAAGGAAGTGACACCTAATGTCACTTCCTAGTGAAGGCAGGCTATAGGATGCGATCCAGAAACAAATGAAAGGCAGCTTGGAAAACACAAGGTCCCTGGCAAACTTAGCTCTTTCAAGAGGGCTGAGAAACTCAGAAAGCAAGTGAGCGGCACACTGGAAGTCTGGGGAGTGGAGAGGAATGGCAGACTTTAATGTCTTTGAGGAGAAGAGGAGATTGAGAAACACTGTGGTGCACCTAAATATACACCCCACCTGAGCACATATTTGAGCACTAAAGCCCTTTTTAGGGTCCTCTCTAGGACCTCCCTGTCACAGAGGAAAATGGTGCTCACAAGACCATACAAACTGTCAGTGGGTCTCTCTTTTCTCTCTGCCAATTTCTTGAGAGATCTCAAATATAAGCAAACGACCAAAACCACTTGCAGACCTATAAATTGGGGACCAGATTGAAGAGCAAGGCCCAAATTAGCAGTTGCTGGAAGATATTTCTAGAATAGGCCTTAAAACAATAAATCAGAGAAGTGTTTGCCATGCATTATACTTGTGACTGGGGGTGCTGAGGTCACAGGGATCACTTTTGGGCTGCAAAGTATGAGCACTTTCGATGGCATTGTTGGATCAGAACCATCTGATCTCTACAATGTGGTGCCTCTTCCAAAAGAGCACCGAATGCATTTAATTCCCTGGGTGGGTAGTTTGTAGTTGAAACCAATTATATTGCATATGGGATCATACATATGACATCAGGTTTTTCAAGGAGTTTGCCCTTTATATTACAGACACATGAAAATACAGTATTCAAGTAATTAAGATGTATATTTTCACAAATTTTCACTTGTTTTTTTTCAGATACTGTGCAATATGCTTACATGTGCCTCCACCCCAGAAAGTGTCATATGCTTAAGAGAATGTCTTCTTTATAGCCCACATAACTATGAGCTATAAAACAATTTATAAGCATCAGAAAATGATACATCAAAGACAAAAAATGTATTTTGCTCTACTGTTACTTCACTCTCCTTAGTCCACCCCATCCTTAGCAAAAAGTAGATTATCTAAGCAAGAACCCTTCCGCATTCTCCCACAACAGCTGCTAAACCACTCAGTGATCTCTGGTTGATATACAGGTATTTTAACAAGCTACTTAATTTTGTAGAGGGATCCCATATTATCTGTATTCTGTTGGTCTACAAGCACAATGAAATTGCTCTTTTATGGGTATATTTCAGCATTAGCATTTTTAAACACCAATAAAATGAAGACATAACAAAGGAATGTTTTCTTAATTACTCTTTTAGATATCCAAACATGTTTAGCTGGAGTTGAGAGTATATGCTAGAGGCAAGTGTGGCCTATTCAGAATGGTTTCCATGTTCCAAAAATAATAAGCCCTACACTTTTGATTCTAACATAGATGTAAGAGAAACCACATCAAAGTAATGAAGCTACACTGGTACAGCATGAGAGTAGAATCCAGCTACATTTTTAAAGATAGTTTCTCTGCAGTCATAATTTAAAAGGGAAATAGAAAAAAACAACTACCAAAAAAAAAAAAAAATTAATAATCTCAGTTCCTACATGGCATTTCTGTCACATCTGAAACTCAGATTGATTTGACCAAGAAATGAACACCAGCATTTGGGGATGCTAAATAGCAGCTTTGTCAGGATGGCTAAGGTATAAGCTTAGAACATCCTTACTTGACTCGATGTGTTGTCACAGCAATTAGAACTGATGGCAGTTTTGAAATCGGAACAAAACTTTGTACCTTGGCACTACCTGGAAAGTCAACATGCAGTCAGAACAGCTTCATCCCACACTCACAACTGCTCAGATTAAATTACTTCCCATCCATTACCTTCTATCCTCCAGGTCAAACATTATGTTCAAAAAATAAGGTCAGTGGTGAGGCGGGGTATTTCTTAAAGAAAGCCGATGTCCCAGAACAACTCTCCAATGGCACCATTGAGATAGTGTTAGTGATACAGAACAGACAGACAGAATGCTGGTGCATCCATCAGCCTCATGGTCTGCATGCTTGTAGACCTTAAGATCTTTCTATTTGATTTCCTTTGTATACCCCTCTCCTCTTTTTTGTTTCTGTGTGTTTCCAGGTACTGAAAATAAACATATGCTCAGAAAAAGGGAAAGGAAAAAAAAAAAAAAAGAGAGACAATGAACAAAAAGCAACAAGACCATCAAGTCTTTGATTTTGAGAAAGGAGTGAAAAATCCACTTAAGGATCACTGTTTCATAAGGTTATTTATATTTTCATAAGATTCCTTACTGTTTCCTAAAGACTGTTTCTGTCCTTAAGTTTTATATAGCATATTATTCTAAAGTCTGAGGCTATGGAGAAGAATTTAACCCAAATAAAAATATAACCTGATGGAGTTCACAAATTGACAAATCAACCTCCATGACAGGCCTGAGAAACTCCTTTCCTTTTTAGGGGAGAATGGAGAAGCAGAGAAGGAAATGGTGCTATAGTTGTATACACCAGGGCAGCCACTGTATTCAAGAGAAAATATGTTATGATTAAATTAAATATTTGATTCTCCATTGCACAAAACAGACTACATAGAAAGAGAAGAACTGAAACACCAAGTAAAATTCAGAAGTCCCCCAAAGGTAAGGAACTGCACTCCTCAGGGATGACAAAGTAATTTCCAATGTCAGAGGGAGGATGCACCTGATGGGAGCCGGGCATGGCTCTCCTGGCATGACACGTAGCCATTTCCAGAGGAGTGTAGACACAGGACTGCACAGTCATCCCTTCCAGACTGGGGCTGCACTGACTCCCAGGGCTCAGAAACAGGCAGGACTCCTTTTTCCTTTTATTGATTTCAGATGCTCTGGTTCTGTCCTGTCGCAGACCCTGGTCATTGCAATGCCTTGGAGATTTTTTGATCTGTGGCATCAACTTGCTCTATCTCCTGCCTGCTGGGATTGGAAGAGGGTCATCTAGTTCTCAACAGTACACACCTGAGTGACATGACTCTCGCTGTTATACAAGGCTACATGTCTTGACACCTGTGATGTCTGCAGCTGTGACTTCCCATCATAGACATGCACAGCTTCATTTTCATGAAGTGTTTGCAGCTTCTGGGACCTTAAATCATACTGGGTATTTTTGGTTTGTCTTAACTATTGCTCTGCATGCCTACACTGACTCTGACAGATACTTCTAAGAGCCCAGACAACCCCATTTTCAGTTTTCTCTTCAACTAGATGTCAGCAGATGACAATCCATAGTCCGCTGATGTCATTCTGCAATTTAACAATATTAAACGTGGGTCAGAGTCTGACCTCCATCACCGTTTTAGTAGACACTATTATTTTGTTTTCAATCAACAGGTTAGACTGAGAATAATGGGGATATGCTATGCCACAATTCATTGCAACAGCTTAAGCATATGCTCATGAAATGGCAGCTTGTTGTCTGACATAATTGTGTCAGACTTACCATAGCTAGCAAAAGCAGATTTTCTTCAGGGGCTGAACTTCACAATCTTCTAATACAACTTTTCTAAGAGACATAGTTGAATACTAGTTGATAAATAAACTGCTGGGGCTTGCTCCCCCATATCTGTATCAATGAACCTGTATTATTTTGTCCACAGAACACATTTCCTGCTACACAGGAGGAAGAGAAGCAAAAGGAAAATTACAGTACCTCAAACACAGCATGGTTGCTACTTAAACACAGCAATATCAGTAATTATTATAATTATTACATATATAACAAATACTCAACTGCCCATCTTAGAGTCTCTATACCACATTTGTAAAGCTCTATGAAAAAAAAATTAGACTGAAAACATAAAGAACAGATAAATATGACAAATTGGGGAGCTCGCCGCAGCATGTGGGGACTGGTGCATTCACCCACTGTGACGGAGCTGTTTGAACGTGCTGGGTGTCTCATGCCAATAACAGTGGCAGACACTGTTGCAGATGCTGCCATGCTGATGTTGTGCCCATAATCTGATCTCATTTCATGTCTTATTTCCTTTGAATTAAAAGTTGAGTGGTGTGTGAGGCACCATCCTTCAGGAGTCTTTCTGCAGTCTCCAAGGACTCCTCCTTAGCCGAGTACTTCAGAGGTTGTAAATACAGCTGTTAATTTCTCTGATAAATAACAGAAGGACGCAGGAAGAGAAAAAGAATTGGCACTGCTGTGTCAGTTTCATTATTTAGGAAAATTATCCTTTTACTCTTCAGAACACTGAATAGATATTTGCATCCTAAACCCTGCAGGTTTAATTTGTAGCCTCCCTTCCTGCACTGTGACTCAGACCTAGAGCTACCAAACCACTAACAAAAAAACCTTTGGAAATAGCAGTGCTGAGGTTTTTTTATTTGTCATTTTCTGACTGATACTTTGAAGGAGAAGTATATTATGAATTTGTACTTTATTATCACTGTCACTAATCTTGCTTGAGATCCTGTATTAAATGGTTCACACACAAAAATAAAGATCTGTAGAAGCATTTTTGTCCTTACCTCAGTCCTTTATCTACAAGAAAATTCTCTGATATTTTATTTTCCTTCAACTTATTTCATAATTTTGGTTTCCTTTCTCTCCATTAGTATTCCTTGCTTTTAAAGCAGCAGAAGCATTTTTTTCTTCTGACTGTATCCATTTGAAAAACATCATCTTATATTTTCAGAATGAGTTAATGTGAACCCCTCTTTCTTGATCTGACAACATCTTCATTACATGTACTCTGTTGCTGAAAAGCTGTTTATTTGTATGCCAAAAGAAATTATACTGGCACAAGGGCTGCAATATTTATTTTTTTTACTGTAGCAATTGCAGAGCTCTTCAAGACAATAGTTCTACAGCCTTTAACTAAAGTGTTGTAAGTCCGCCTGTGTGGTTTTTATTCCTCTCTGAAAAAATCAGTGTGAGATGGTTTCTCTTTCCCAACAAGGTATTGGAGGAGAAAACAGTTATAATAAAATTTCACTTCTTTGAGAATAATGTAACCTGTGATACACCATAAACCCAGAGCATCAAATTAAATTCTACCAGGGTTTCTTAAATATACTACCACACAAATCACGCAACTGGCAGCAAAATCATTTTCCTACCGTCCTTGGAAGGTTTTGTAGAACTAAATATATTCAAGTTTTACTTCTTAAACATAATTTCCTCTAATGACTAGATCACCCAGCGTGAATTACCAAATGCTGCACATTAACAAAGAGAAGATACCCAATTATTTTTAAAGGGCTAATGGATTCTAAAATGTACTGGTAATACACTTTAAAGACTATGTGTTGTTTTAATTATTCATAATCACAATGAGTATAGGTCAGCATATGTGTAAAGGTAGTGATCATTACCCCATAATCATGTTTGTCCTGGTGATCCTGGTGCGTGGAAGGTTAAGATGGGAGGCTTATCAGGAATGTCACCAGCCACGATAAGAAATGAACTAAAGTCAGAAAAAAGGGGTTTCCATTTCGTCACAGAGACAGTGAAAAGGGACTCACAGCTACTGCTTAGGAAGTGCCTGTGCTGGAGACAAAGAAATTACAGTTTTCAGAGCTGACATTCAAGCTCCTTTGGCTATTGCTAAGACTCATGTAGCACCAGACACCCTCTGTGTGGGAAAAGTGTGTTAATACTCCACAATGGACTCCCAACGGACTCAACAATATCTCCAAGATGCCAGTTCACCTTCTCTGCAACCACTGAAGTGTGACTTTCTGCCAGCTATGACTCCAATACATCACAGAATAACATCAACCCAGTCCCAGCCTTTTGCTGCCATTGGATTGCCAGGTTTGTCACAGGAGCACCACTGCAAATATTATTTACTCTAACATGGAACGACGGAGCTGGATGGAAATGCCAAAGATACATATATGACTTGACATGAACGAATCTGTGTAGTCATATTTAACCAAAATTAATGTTTCGAAAAGACAAATGCACCCTCGAGTCTCCCTTCTCAGACTGCATGCCCCACTGCTGAGCTTTCCACCTCTACACCAAATGTTGAGACCCCTTCAAGGTTTGCTGGTGCTGGTGTGCTTGGCCACTGCTAGCTCTCCTCATTTTCAATGAAGTCAAACACCAACACTTTAAATGCATTTCTGACTGTGTTGAAACATGTTCCTAAAATGACTCCAGTTTCTCAAATTGCTCCTTGTAAGGTAAAAATTTTCATTTTTTTTCTCCTTTGGCAAGCACTGCAGCTTATTGTGAAAATAACTGTTTTTACTAGCAAAGGAAAAAGCCTGATATTATTGGGCCCAGGCGTCATTAGCAGCTCTGGGACTATTTGAGGTCAGACATGGCTATTACAGCAACTGAGAAGCAGCAATTGTCTCCTTACAGAACCTGAGCCCCAAGCTGAAACCTCTCCAGGAAGGTGTGTGCTGGCTTCATGTTCTCAGCCATGCAGGACAATCCTCCGTAAGGTTTCCTAACAACTTATCTAATCCTGTATAAAAGCTGTGTCTTTGGCACAAACAAGGAATTGCAGCTGGCTACATGTTTTAGAAATCATGTTGATTTCACCTATTCAGCCTGAGAGTTACTTTGCATATTTGCATTTTTTCTTAAACCACTTTTTGCTGGACAAGTCTCTTTGCTGTCAGAAATCACAAACAGGGGTTATGGAAGATTTTTCCACAATTCAGTTGAGGATATCTAGAAAACACATCATAGCTGGTCTAGATATTGTTTTGATGAAAAAAAAAATACTTCAGGTTTCTCAACATGTTATTCCTCTGGTGTGGAGAAATTTACTAAATTAGTTGTTCTTGGTTGTTGGGGTGTTTGTTTGTTTTGGGTTTTTTACAGCTAAGATTTATAATTTTTGCAGCTCTTATTTTATCCTGGCTTCCTAAGGAGACAATGACTATGCAAATCAGCTGGCAGACACCCAGCCTCTAAGCCTGGAAAATAATTTAGATCATGTCTGAAAGAAAAGCAGAACTCTAAAGCATGCCACTGAAAAGGAATGTTTGGTTGAAGGAGAGGGTCCAAGGCAGGGAGAATTTGGTTGCTACAGAGATACTGCTCAGTAGTAACCAGTCAGCCAAACTCAATCTCCAGGCTAGCAAGAGGACATGCTTGCTCTTTTCAGTGTGCTTGTGTAAGTACATCATGAAGCAAGAAGGAGGCAGAGGTGCCATAATAAGGAAAGAGAGTCAGGCAGATGACACACACTCTCTGTTAGCTTTCAGAGAGGTCTCCCAGATCATTGCACCCAGATTTCCTTTGATAAGGTCTTTCCTCAGAGCCTGGTGAAAATCCTCATACCCTGCCACATCAACCCTGCAGGTTCTTCATCTCAGTCCTTCCCTGCTCTGGGCTGGCTGCTGTTCCTGCACTGAGATCTGCTCTGTCAGGATGCCAGCCCACTACTGTTTTTGTGTTCTAGCAACTAATTTTGGGCCTCAGCTTTTCCAGCTTTCTTTCAGCATGGCCATGCCAATCATCCTTAGCCTTGTTTCTTATTTATACTTGGTTCATTTTTACCTTGTTTATTCTTTTGATTCCTTGTTCAGTCCTTTTAAAATTCCTCATGGAGCCATACTACTTCCTACTATCATCCTGTTTCTCCTTGTCTCTCATCAGAGTAGTCACTGGTTTTTTTTCCTTCCAATCCCTAAGAAAAACTGCTGGGATTTTTTGTTTGGTTTGCTTTAGCATTTTGTACACTTCAATCACCAAAATGACCTCGGAAAACCCAACTTATTAACCATTTTTTAAAATTTTCTTTGTGAGGCCCTTTGCATTTGTTCTGCTGTTCTCATGCCTTCATTTCTCAGTAACTCCTTTTTTAATCAGTGTCACCCAAATGATTTCTCACCACTGAAACTAATCAGACAGTTACTTCCTGAGGAGAGTGAAGCCTAAATGAGTCACTGGCCTGGAATCCCATCTCCTGACATGGAGAGTTGTCTCTGACACAATACTAGAACATGGTAAGCCACCTGTCAGATTTTATTTCTAACTGCTACCCTGTTAATTAACCTCATTATGTGGGGTTAATTAACCCCAGAATCCCATTAGCATCATATTCTGCCTCCGGGAAGCTTCTAGCAGCTGCTCAGAAGCCCCCAGTCTCATCCACTCCAGGGCAGTATCACCTCAGAAGCATCACTTAGCAAAGCATTGACTTATACTCTGCCATATTATTCTGTCACATGTCACGAGCTTTGCATCAGAGCCACTTCTACAAGGTTGTTGTGACCCTATTTGGGAAGGCCATATGAGATGTAAAAGCTTTTCTTTAGGAGTAGGATGTAACTGTCTGGCACTGGGGGCTTAGGGGGATGGAGGGAGGAAGACAGGAAACCAGTAAGAGAGAGGAAACTGACTTATCCTTTCCAAAGATCTATTTATGCTGAGTGATGTTAGAGTGTATCTCTTCTTTACATCTACCTGCTTCTCGTACACTTCTTCCCACTTTCATTTCAGTGATCCTAGCCCCTGCACTTGCACAAAGCCAGCCTGACGAATTTCAAAGCTTATCAAGCACACAAACCAAAATACACAGTAGATACCTGTGATGTGCTATATCCAGATCCCACTTTTACAATTCTGTTCTTTAATGAGTAAAAAATTGTGCTGTGTCTTTATATAACATCAATTTTCTTCTATTCCATTCCATGATGGAATAATACTTTAATAACCTAATTGTATATGATAAATACTTTTTAAAAAATAATTGCAGGCAGCCCAAAATTTCATTGGAAATGTTATTTTAAATTGATCTCAGTAGTATTTTTAAAAAGTCCTGTAGAGAATGCTGATTGGAATTTATATGTGCAACTTGTCTGGAGAATCCTGGCGAGAAAGGCAAATGGTATTAAAACACTGCAATGCTGATACTTGAGACTGAGCTGATGCTCAGGGGGATTTTGAACAAAGTGAACTGGAAATATTTCCACAAACTATATCCCCACTCTACCCAAGTTATGACACTGAGATTTTTTTATTGTTTGTTTAAATTTCAAATGCTAAGAAATTAAATATTTCCATATTTCTTACTAATTTTAGTAGTCTTTCTAAGTCAAATGTAATCCTTCTTTAAAGTCTGAAAGAAAATATTGGCGCTTTTTTTTGGCAGGAAATCTAATCTCCCTGCAAACACCAATCCTTCCCTCCTGTTTCTGCCCCTTTCCTCTTGCTCTTTACATTGTATATTCTTTGGGGCAGGGACCTGATGGTTGTTACTGTCTGGCTGTGTAAACCAGCACACAAACCTCCCAAAGGCCCTGTGACAGCAGCATCTGTTTGGCACAGATTTTGTGCAGTGACATTAATGGGCACTTTGAGTTGACTTCACCTGACACTGGGGCAGCTTCTACAAGAGGCCAGAGCTCGGTAACAGCAGTTTAATGCTAGACATACAATCCCATGCTGTTTCACTATAATTAATGAGCAGAGCTCACAGACAACGTAACAACAGAAGATTAACTAAATCTATTATGGCTCTATTATGCTATTAGAGAATTATGCCTGTTAGCATGTTCATACAGACCTTTCTTCATCCATAACAAAATTATAGTCTGTTGTTGGGAGCAAAATTATTAACTGCAATAGATTCAGACAAAGTAAAGAACGTCATCCGTGATGAAGCTTCTAAGTTTACTTCTTATGACCTCCCAAAAAGAATACAAAAATCAACATCTGTGTTGTAAATATTATGAAGCATTTAACAATAATCATGTTAGAGCTCTGTCTCAGCACAGGAAAAAGATGTCAGTGTCACTGCAGAGCAGGTTTTCCTTCATTTAGAGTTCTTAGCTCAGTGACACAGGGTAAAGCAAAGCTTTTGCACTGGACGCTGTGCTAATTCATTGCTTCATGAAGAACAAAATTATGATATACTTGAAAAATGTCCATTTTAGTGCAATCAGAATTTAACAGTGACCAGCTGATAAAACTTTTTGGCTGAATTTATCTCTGCATGTGCATCATGTTCATTATTAGCCAGTGCTGTCAGTCCTAGAGCATATTCTAAGAAAACACAAGGAAAGAAAAAGACTTTTTGAAAATATGTAAGATCTGATCTATTCTTCTCAAAAAAAAAAAAAAAAATCAGATTGTTGGTTGAATGATAAAAAGTGAATTATTACCTACTTTATTTAAGAATGAATTACTGTTTCTACCAAATACCTTCATCTACTTCTCATGAAAAAGTCTTGCAATGTCACCTCCTGCCTATAAAAACTGTTATATGCTGTTAAGAAAATTATTTGATAAGAGTTATACAGTAAAACAAAAACCTACTCATATAAATATTCAGACTTTCTGCTGCCTTTGCAGATGGTGAAGGTTTCTTCCCAGAAGACTGACAAGCCCAAAATTGAACCATTCCTGACAGTTGCCCCCATAGTCAAATATTAAGATACATTCAGAAATACAACGTGCAGGTTTTTTTGTTTAACAGTAGTTTGTTCCCACTTTTAATTCCAATCCTTCTGTCATGAAAGAGTATGTGTGTATGTCTTTACAGGCGACACAGGTTTTCACATACAGACAAAGAGAACAAATTAGCAATTTTGACCTAATCCTATGGGGGTAAATTAAGTTAAGTATTGTGATTTTATCCTAGTAGCATAGACCACTCCATTGCCCTTTGTGGAGCTACCAGAGTATGAAATTATGTGATCTCCATGAACTACCCTTACATATTTATTAAAGGATTGTTTCCACTGATAATTTAACACCAGCATCTGTGCACACAGAGGCTTATTTTCAAACACTTATCAGTTGTTTCTTATCCATAAAGAACATTTTCAGCACTCAATGCATACAGCATTTTTTTACTGAGAAGTTGCACTTATTTAGTATAACTGTAAATCTAAGCATGTATCAGGTACACGCTCTATGAGCACAGGGACGGCCCTCCCACATGACATCTCCAGATTGTGCACTTAACCTTGAAATGACAACACTTTCTGGATCAATGGCCTCAGTGTCTGGTAACAGGTTAGATCTGGGATGCTGAAATGCCCTTCCCAGCTGCTGCTGAGCAGCTCCCTTCTGCTTATGCCAACAGCTGAGTTGGTGTCTGCCACAGAAACCTGTTTCAAATGCAGCAGGACAGAGCGCAGCCTACAGGTAGTCGAGATGGGAGAAGATAGGACTTTTGTAGCTGCAATGAATTTTGTTAAGGCCTTCCTTCCACTGACAAATACAATCTCTGCCTTATCATTAGCTGATCACCAGGCGATACTACACAGCATTTTAAAGCCAAGCATTCCAATGATTTCCTGCAGCTCTTTCTGTGTTAGACCCAAAGACCCCTGAAGTTAATGTCAGTTGCCTCTGTACCTTGCAGCAGACCCATAGTTACGGGAGCAACTTTGAGCATGTTATGCAGCCTGAGCAGAACAGTACCATATCAGAGACCCACAGGAGGAGATCTATCAGGGAAATAGTCCTGCTTAAATAAACAACCAATAGATGCCGACGTAGTTTACCTTCAGCTACACATGTTGAACCCAAGTTTAACCAGGAAGATCTCAGCGCAATATCTTATATTATATCATAACTGCCCAGGCTTTTTGTAGTCTGGGGACATCTCATTGGATCCTTGACTAAACTTACACAGTATCTTCTTTCCCAGTAGGTACCTGGGTATTGAAATTAATAGTGCAAAGGGCAACTCTTTGCAATTTTCCCATGGGCTCCAGATAAGAAACACTGCACTTGAATAACTGCTCTTCAGGGACATACACACCATTCCCTTTATCATACGAGGATATTTTAAAAAAAAACCAAAAAATCCCACATGTTGTGAGATATACAACCAATGGCCTAACTGCGATTTCATTCATTGCGTGAGCCTAGAAATGCCCAGCTTTAGTTCATTGTTCTTTCACCCATGGCCCTCACAAAGCCACACTATTATGTGCCGTAACAAAATTAATACCACTTTGAGGCATGTCAGACAATACTAGAATGGAAAATTTTCCTGCTACTATTGTAGCCAAGAGCCTCAAATTCTGAACTGCTCATAACTTGTAAGTGATCTAGCAAATTCTTTACTACTGCAGCTTGGAGCAGACTAGATTTTAATAAAGGAAACAACACCTAAAAGTTTATCCTCTGTGGTTTAGTCAATCACAAGAAACCTGAACAGACCTCAAGAGTCTGGGTTCATGTTCATTCATTAAGTGTAAATATCAGGACAGAAGTCTGAAGAGAAATATGCAGATACTAGCAAAGCCTAGGAACGGTGCATTCTTTGAAATGTCAAAGTTCTTACAGATTAATTATGCAACTATGGAAAACATGATAGCTTTGCTTGTACCAAATAATAGCTGCTTAAATGACTGAAATAATAAAAAAGTAGGCAGAAGTAATTACAGGATATTTTTCTGCACCCCAAAACCTTTGGTGGAAAATGAATTAAAAACAAAACAAAACAAAACAACTATCTTCTCTGGTAGTTTTCTGTGAAATGAGAAAAATCACAGAGTGGATGAACCTAAACCCTGACCTGAACCCTGATCAAGGAAATTTTCCTGCTTTAAGAATCTGTGAAGGTTGGTGTAGTACCAGCCAAACACAGAAATCCATATGGTTTCATTAACTGACCATGTTGCATCGTTATGCAGATTTTGTCAGGGCTTTTATTTTGGTTTCTTTAGTTTTTTTGGAGACCTGTTTGTGTAATTGTTTACTTGGTGAGAAAGGGAAAGTCATTTCCACTCATTGATAGGTTAAGTGTGAGTAAATGAGAGTATGTGGAACAGTATTAGATGGCACTTGTGCACACAGCAAGAGTAAATATCTGTCCCCCACTGAGTTATGCCAACCCTCATGATTCCTAGAGCAAGAACAGGCTTGTGTCACCCTGCCATACATTCACAAGCCTTATCAGCATTTATATTCAACATAATTACTATCTTTAGCACAGAGTTTATGTCTTCTTACACACAGCCAATTTTTGTTTTATGAAATTTAAGAGCTACCATTTCAGGACCAGGGATTAACTCAGGCTAATCTCGTCTCTCCTTGCAGTTAACCTACTTTTGGCATAAAATCAGGCAGACAACTGCTGACTGTTTACAGTTCCAGACAGCCCCAGGGCATGGAGTGTGGAATATTCCACATCCTGACATGGAAAGCAGCCAGAGCACTAGGGACCTGAATCCTATCTCCCTTTCAGAAGCTCTGTATTCATTATTTTCCGTTTGGATTAGTGCAAAGGAATACCATGCATATGTCCAGACCCCAAGGCATCATACCTTCCCAGCTCCAGCATGTTAGATCAATTTCTATCAGCTGACTCAAAAGGAAGTTGATATTTGATAGTTAGATTTTTAGGTTAATTTGTGATAGGTAAATTGAACAAAAAAACCTTTGAACTATTGCCCAACAGTGAAAATATGTTACTAAATAAATACTGAGGGTCTTGAAGAAGAAAGTTGTGGCAGACCATTTTGGTCCACAGGAAAATTCCGAGCTCAGGAGAAGTCTTCAAAATTAGCTGGAAGAGAGGGATGGATAGTGTGCAAAAATTTGAGGGAAAAGCATCTTGCTTAGAAAGCAAAAATGAAAGGCAAGAGACAAACAGGAGCAAAGGTGTTCAGTCTTTGAGAAGAGCACCTGTCCCTACATGTAATTTTTAAGCATCAGTCATACAAGTCTTTCACTTCTAGAAGGAGTATTTAAAGAGCAAAATGTTGAAATAGCAGGCTGGACATCAGTGCAGGTATTTAAGGATGAGTCATTACATCACTAAGACAGCAAGGTGGATTATTTCATCTCTCTCATAGACTTCAAGGGTTTCTCATAAGCATCAGATAAGTTAAAAAGAGGGAAGATTATAGTTTTCCATAAATTGAAAGCACACAATTTTGATTGAAAAGGAAAGGGAGAAATTCTGCCTTCTATCACACTGATTTATACCTGGAGCAACTCAGCTGAAGCCAGTTTTGTCAATGGAAATTGAACAAGAGATGAGACCAAAAAAACTGCAACTAGCATTTAATGGACAACTGAATCTCTGGAAATTGGATCTCCAGCAGTGAAAACACCTAAGGGCAAATATTTAACAAGAATTTGTTACAGGGAACAGTAGCTGCATAAGGATGATAGATCCCCAAATGTACTCAAAACCTGTCTGCAACCTAATACTCCAACAGCTCAGTGTCTCTGGGAGGTGTGCTCTGTGCGATGGTGAATGAGGCTCCAATTACACACAGACATGTTCATTTCAGCAGAAAGAATGGAAAAATAAAAAACTATTATGCAAGACAGCAATATGGCAGAAACAAGAACATTGCATGTGGAGTTGGACTTAAACAGTATATTCAACACTTGCTGTTTTCCTTGCTACTCTTGCAGTTATGCACGTCAGGAATTTCTGAAAAGGCAATGGTTCAGCACACTAACTCAGGTAGAAGTAGGAGCTCCACCAGACAGGCAAAGTGATGGCAGTGATCCAGGAAGCAAGATATGTCTCATGTGCAGACTTCATAGGCAGCATTGCAAAGCACTGTCACAGATGCAGGATGTGGCACCACACAGCATCTAAAATGAGCTTGGGAAGGGTTCATAGTGGTTCCCATTCACACAAAGCCTTTTTAAGGTGGTAATCACAGCAGTCACTGATGTCCTAGTGACAAGAACTCTTGTCTGAATGTGCAGCAGCAAAAGCAACTTCTAAATCCTTATCCAAGATACAACTAGTCTGCAATAACACAACACACTTTGTGCCCTATTGAGTGGATGCCTAAAACACCCAGGGGACCCCCATTTCATCCACCATTTAGTGCTATCCCAAACAAGATGATGACCACCAAGGCAGACCTGGAGCTCTGCACTGTTTGTCTGCCCATCCTGAAGTAAATGCCACCTGCCACCTTTATAGATAGCTGTTCTTTAAAATATTACACATCTGGAAGGGCAATAATCCACAGGTTTCTACAGTAATGATAAAGACCACCACTGTGAAAGATGAATTATAGCAGGTCTTTATTTTCCTGTTTGAGGACTTGATATTTGGCAGAAAAAAACCCACCGCAAAACCTCCAAAATTCCTTACACTTCTTGAACATTCTGAACATACCACATTTAGTAATACTTTTGCAATGAATTTACTGCCAAATGGAGAAAAGAGGCTCTCCAGTGACCCCAGGGTAGTAAGAATATACCTCCTTCAGTATTTGGTATCTCCTCATCACCTGTGCTGAATGAATTACACAGACAAAATCAGCAGAGATATGGACTTATTTCATGCTCTACTTAAATCTTCTAACAGTCACATTTTCTGAAATCTAACCACACTGCTAAGAGCTACCAAACATTTAAGTGTCTATTTGCTTCAATAGGCAGCTGTGGTGTTATGCAAATGTAGCTCTATATGTAATTAGTGTGTATTGTGATAAAGCTGCCAATTATTAATGAATAGAATCAGAAAACCATTTTCTTTGTGTACTGTGATTTTCTATCTCTGATCAGACTTTGCATGTATATTCTTAGCTGAAACTATAAATAGCATTTAATAAATGGTACAGGAAGTATTGTCTTAGTCTACATTCTATTCTTTGACTGTTACGTCCTTTTTTTAAATGTTTCCCCAATTTTGGGATTTTTACCTTAGTTCTAGAACAATCAGCTTTGACACAGTTATGTCCTTCCATAACTGCTACATACTTAAAAACCAAATGAAGGTCATATTTGCTGCAGGACTGAACCTCGGTGACCCTCTTTATCACTCGTATTGCACATTTTCCATTACAAGGTTTCCTGTTTTCCAAAAAAATATGACAGCAACAGAAGCATTTCCCCTGTGTATTGCTTTCAATAAATCCAGATTAATATTGAAGGCAAGCTTTTCTCCTGCTGCACTGAAGGGACAGACCGAGTGAGGCACAGGATGCCTCTACTGTACTGCGTGCAAATCCAGTCTCCTCCTGAAAATGGCAGTGTATGGAAGTCCTCAGACTGGCCTACTCCATTTCTGAGGGTTTTCCTGTTCTACCCATCCTTTCCTTCATTGTATATTCTCCCTCAATTTTTTACCTTAGAACAACCTACCATTCCTTCCACAGACATCCATCTATTAACTACCTGTCATACAAACCCTTAATTGTTCTGATGTTGGCCCTGGTTCTGCAATAAGGAGAA
This sequence comes from Grallaria varia, assembly GCA_013396735.1. Lineage (NCBI taxonomy): Eukaryota > Metazoa > Chordata > Aves > Passeriformes > Formicariidae > Grallaria > Grallaria varia. The sequence goes on from VWZG01007166.1 coordinate 696,076, forward strand.
TCTCTCTAATGTCCAGAGAAATGCATTCATGTCTCCTAGCAGAAAACGTCATCTTCTCAGTATTTCTTTTCTGTCAAAACCTTTCCTGCTTATATCAGGAAAAAAACCCTCAGATTTCAAACCAACCATCCCCCATTATTATGTCAAATTTCTTTAAATTCTACTTGTCAGTGCCACTGATTCACTGATAATATGCATCCCTTTTTTTGTTTGTTTGTTTCAGGCAGAGATATGGTAAACTTTATGCTGAATGAAGGAAGAGTTGAGAAAGCCTGAGACAATAGTGAAAATAATAATAATAACAGACAATGTTTTCTTTTTGTATCAGAATGTGTGCATTTGTTGTGACATACTGCATCAGAGATTGTTCTGCAATTAGAGATTCCCATTTTAATCAAGAAGCACTTGTTAAATAAAAAGATAGAACTACAGACAACTAAATGAACTCCCACATATATTGAGTTCTACCACTGCGTCTCACTTAATCATGGTGAAATGTGTAACTCCCTTAATTAGCATAGCCAGAGTGAACTAAATTTTATTTTACATTGACTTTCTACGGGTCTTACTTATTCTGTAGTTCTTTTTATCAAGCAATGCAGTATATTAGCAGCCAAATCTGCCACACAGAGAACATAACTTGATTATTCACTGGCAAGCTTATTCCAGAACAGATCATTCTAATGGATGAGATCTAAATACGCATCAGACCTGTTAACACATGCATTTATCAGTTTGGCTCTGTGGACAGCAGCAGACTTCCTTGGTCCATGGCTAAACAGTACACCATTTGTTTCTCCAGCTCCTTAGCAGCCCTGTGCTAACCAAACTCACTGCTGAAAAACCAATGCTAAATATTGCTGTCCCAGTGCAGACCCAAAACCCCAAGCTCTCTCCCACAGACCAGCGCACCTTTCCAGCCTTCATCACAGCTTCCAGAGCAGAAAATCACAGAAAACTGAAAGAATGCTTATTGAGGAAAAAAAACCAAAACAGCTAAAGCTTCAGCAATCTGTCCACCTTTCCATATAAAGCCCTACTTTAATTAAAACGTTCTTAAGGTAGAAGGCCTCACCTTCTCAAAGTATATCCCTGCTATCCCAATTCATCCAGAGCCTCCAGACAGACAGGAATTCCAACAGACTGTGGGAAGAAAACTGCTCTCCAGCTTTTGGAAGAATAAATCATATTTTCCAGAGGCAACAAAAGGGAAGCTTTTGAAGGCCAGGCTACTCCCAACTCATGGAGCTGCCTAAGGAGTGGGAAGATAATGAGAGCACAGGAGCACGCAGCCTGACAGCCACTGTCTATGTTTGCTCCCCAAAGCCTGGTCTGTTTGTTTCACAGGATGATGTTCATGGAAGGCAGAACATTTGCTTGTGAAATATCTCAGTCCTGATGAATTGCAGACAGTGTAGCACATACATGTCACAGTGGTGTGGTTACAATCTTCTCATTGAAAATGTAGGTGTCATACTGTCTTAAGATGAAAATAAACACATCCGTGCTTAAATCTGTTGTTGCTACATTATAGTCACTATATTATGGCATCATACAGTGCATATTTACATTTATAACAGGCTTCCTCTGAATAAACAAGAGCATTTCCTATTATGCATCTTGTGGATCAGAGCACTGAATTTGTTTTTTACAGCACTTCACATGCTGGATTCCAAATATGTTGGGCCTCTGTGCTTGTGTTAAACCATGCTTGTTCACCTCAAGGTTTCTTCATTTGGCTTGGGAACTGTGTGTTTTGCTTCAGAGTCCCTGGGAAGGGATAATGTGAGAGCATTCAGAGAAACGCCAACAACCCCTTGCACACTTTCTAGGTTTGATACTGGCTGTTGGAGAAATTCACTGCCCTTCAGGACTTTGCCCAGCGGTCCCACTGTAGTGCCCGGCACGCACAGGAGTGTCCACACACCCTTTGGTGTGCCCTTGCACGCAATGAGCCTTCGAAAGGATTCAGGTTCAGTCCCTCTCTACCCCATCCTCCATCCTGTTTCTTGGAGGTTGAGGAGTCAGGGGGATCTGACACCCCTGTGCCTTCCACCTTTTTAACAGTTCATGGAGCCAGCAATCAGCAGGAGTCTGCAGAAGAGACTGAGGCTAATGGAGAACATCCAGCTGGCCCTTTATTTAAAAATTCCTGAAATATGTGCCATATTTTAAATTGCTTATGATCTGTCTTCAGCATGACCTTCCTCTCCACCCACCTCCACCTCTTTCCTTCTCCCTGTGCAGCCTGTGTGGAAGCTCCCCACCCAAATAGGAACCACAGCCACTGCTGCAAGATCAAGCAAGCAATACAGCCCTGTGCACAAAGCAGCTCCACTGCACAAATTTATATTTTACATCACATCAGGAGAACAAAAAAGAATGAAAAAAGGGCCATTAATGTTTCATGAAACATCTCACATCCTCGCTACAACTGACAGGATAAAAAAGGTACAGTCATTAAAATTCAGATAACAGGATCCTGCCTAGGTGTTCTTTATATTAAAATTCTGAGCTGAACTATTGCTTTGCAGAAATATGTGTCTCTCTGTATTCTCTTACATCAGTGTCTCAGGCAAGACCTAATACTTCAGCATCAGTAACAATGGCCTGTGTTGCTCATATAGTGGAGTTTGCTGCCTTATGGGGAAAGGTTTTTATTATATTACACTCCACATCACTGAAAAGGTGACTGTACAGCAAGATGTGCATGTACATTTCAAGGTCATTTTTGTTCCCTTTTGTTAACAATAAATGTTAACAAATGTAAACACAAGAACTGGAGAAAAATACTGAAGCGCTCATCGGTAAACTTTTCCTCTACCCTTGCAAGTTCTAGGAGCCATTTTTGAAAGGAAGTTTAAGAACTTCAATTGGGACCCACATTTCCACTGTGCTACTCTGCATAGAGTAACGATACCAAGGTGATAAATAGACAATGTAAATAAAAAGCAGAATTTCTGATTAGAACTTGAAACTTTTGAAGCTTTAATTTAATCTAGCTCTCATGAAAATACAAAGGTTTGGCTTGAATTTGTTTTTATACTATTCCCCTATGAAACCAAGGAGAATAAGTAAATGCTTTTTCACCATATTAAAAAAGCTTTACATAGCATTCATATTTAGAAGTGAAAAAGATCATGAACCAAGAAAGCATTTTACAGAACTCATCTGATGAAAATATTTTTCAGATTTTGTTGAAAGCAAAACAACATCAAGTTTCCCTTACTCTTTGGAGATTTTATTTTTTGTAACCCTTTTCTTTCTTAAACATAGGGTTTTGACAGAATGCTATAAAACTGAAGAATGACACACTGTCTATTTACATTCAATTGGAACACATCATTTATCCCACGGTGTAAAGCCTGGGCTGATTCATTACCCTTGTACTAATCATCACAAAACCCAGGCTCAGCACACCTGGCAGACATGGCTTTTCTAGTGAAGCATAAGCATTAATGAAGAAAGGAAAACTTGTTCCATGAAGAATCAAGTGCATTTTGCTAAAAGATATAAAATTAAATAATAGGGGGAAAAAAATACCCCCACAAAAATCCCCCCAACCCCCCCCAGATTTTTCAGAAGTTTGCTTTCCTTTATAAAAAGTATGACTATTTGTAAGCCTTTTCAGTCTGCCTTGTTTCAGATATGGGATAGATATCCTCTTTCTTGGCATTAGTGGAAATCCTGAAGAGATACCAAAAAAGAAAAAAAACCTTTCATTGAGTTTCCTTGTGCAACTCTCTGACTGTAGGTTGTCAACACTGAAGAAGTACATGTGCAACCTTTTATGGTAATTGGCTAAAAAAAAAAAAGCATTGGGAACTACATGTGCACCCTAAAGTTTTCTGCATTTCCTAGCATATTACCCCTGATATACTGGTAGCTCAAACAATAGAGCATGTTTGTATACATGCAACAAATCATATAAATAATCTCTAAATAACACCAAAGCAAACCATTTGTGTGACTTATGGTTGTTTTCTGATGATGATCATGGCACATGTCACCAGTTCACAAAACTTATGGAAACTAATGACAACCCCTTGATGCCCTAAGAGTGATAAGAAAGGTCTCTTTGCTCAAGGTATTTACCATCCTCAGAAGTCACTATGTAGCCTTCTTTCCAGCTCTGAATAAGCTGCCTATTAGAAATTTATTTTCTTCCTTTAAGTATGTTGCAATCTAGCCTTAGGCCCATCCTTAAAAAGCCAGAATTATAAATATGGCCTTCAGTACACTGAATCCAGTGTATTAATGTGCAAACACTTTAAATCTGATTTAAGGTTCAGGGCAAAGTGCAGCATTTTCTCTATATACTTTTTCCTCCCTTTAACTGCTTAAGCAAGTTCTCAGTCACAATCAAGGAAATTTATATTATGTGAAACTCATATTTTCCTGAAAAGCGTACTTAAAAACATTTTCAAGTGCATCTCTGAATCTATGAGAGCAATTCCTTACAGAAAAAAAAAATTGTTTTCCCTTATACTATTCATGTTATGTGGTTCATGCTATTAAAAAGGAAGCTAAAGCTTGATAGGACATTAAATGTTTGAATTATTGAGAATAAAAATCTTATCATTATTAAAATAAAAAGGTATTGCTTTTTTAAGAAGTATGGCATAAATACACGTTGAAGTCCAAATTTTCTCTCTACGGTAACCTGTCCTTGCTCTAGAGCCAGGCTCACACACCATGGAGGAAATGCGTGTCCACCAGCAGAGCTGGCAAAGGCCTGCAGGAGTCACAGGGCTCCACACCTGCCCATTGGGCACAACGACAACACTGGTGTTTCCAGCAGGACTGGCAAGAATCATGAATGAGATACTACGAACCAGCAAGAGGCTGAGACAACTGTTATTCACTAAAGCAGGTTTTATCAGTGAATTGAAGTCAATAAATCAATATGTACTGGTTTCGCTTTTGGATGCTTGACAGGCATGAGAGTCTTTGCTATCCTTTTATCCTGAAAAAGGTAACACTAATTCTAAAGGACAGCAAAAGATTTTTAAAGGGATAACCTCTTAAAATTAATCTATTTTTAGGACAAGAAAAATTTTCAATGAGCTGTGCATATCTGGTGATACTGAAGTAATGTTTGACTAATAATGAAGAAACTTCCCTTCAATCATAAGCTACAGGTCCCTGTTAGAACTAGTTATGTTCTTTGTTTTACAAACAATGAGTGCTACATAGAAAATATGTTTATTTGGATCTCAGCCCACACAGGAGGGCACATCCACCAAGAAACTACCAGAAGATTGCACGATCTCTGTCCCAGGTGTCTGTTTTATAGTCATCTTCCCATGTCCAAATTTCCTGGGTGCTTCTTCTGCTCAGACCAAAGTCTGACCAAACCCCGGAGCAGAAAAATAATGAAGAAATTATTTTAACCTCTCTCTTTCAGTTAATTTTCTAAAGATTTTTCCTTTTTATCAATTTCAAATTTTCATTATTCAAGAGAGGAAAATATCAAAAAAATCTAGCCCCCCTGCCTCTTATTGTGGAACCCAAGCGAAGCACCGACTCTCACTGTGCAGACTCAGAAACGGAACCGGACACTTGCCCGAATTAAACTTCTCTCTTTGTTTTTCTAAGCCCTAGGAAAGTCACTAAGAAATGCCACAGGATTTGACACAGCTTAAGAAATCCCAGGTGCTTCTCTTTTTTTAGGCATCTGCCTGTCAACACTGCTGCAGGCAGGCAAAAGATCAAAAGGTCCAGTCCTTATGTATGGCCATGGATCCTGCTGCTATTGGAAGAAAGACAGAACATTAAGGCATGGAAATTGAACCTGAACAGAAAAGGGAGGGAAATGCAATTCAGTCCATGAAATATGTTCCCAGTGGAAGACTTAAGACTATGGAAATTAGATTTTAAAAGTTCAGGAAAAAAATCTTCCTGGTTTGCATCTTTTCAAATTAAAACATCACAAGAAGCCATCATGGATGTCTCAAGGGAAACGAGCCTGGATTAGCACAAGGCTGCATATACTAAGCAGGTATTTTCTGACTTCTCTCATTTCATAACAATACTGTAGGAGGGACACAGCACTGTTAAAACCTTTCCCAACATACCAATTTGTATTGCCATGACTTATTCACAGAAAAGAAAAACCAAACTAAATACCTGTACAACTGATTCTCACTCTTCTACCTGTCTAGAAAAAGATTACAAAATTGCTTGATTTCAACAGGTACTAAGGAACACTTATGATGCTTCTGCAAGTGGCAGTTTGTAAGGGACGTCTGAAACACTCTTACAGAACAGAGACATATCCTCATAATGCTCTGAAAATACAATGTTTTGTACATTGGCTGACTTCTGCAAAACTTGGTAGCAATTTTATTTTGCTTTTAGATGTCAGCTCTTTCTTGTTCAGTAACATATGCAAAATCCTCAGCTTTGGTAAAATAACATTTCCTGACCCCTGCCACTGGGCATTGGTGGGAAGCAGGGTTAAAAGAACCAGACCCTGAAGGTTTCTTCACTCCATGCAGGGCTGCTCTGCTCAACATGGAGCTGTCTTATTTGTAGTAAAGCAAATTGGTCTCCTGCCTCTCTGCGTGCTTTCCTGTAGGGTCAGTGTCACCGAAGACCATAAGGACCACATCAACAGGTGTGCCAGTGTAGTTGTGGGACAGCCATACCTCACTCCGAGCCACAGCTCTCACTGGGCTGCTGCTGTGGAACAAAGGAAACACAAAAGACTCCCACCTCGAGCACTGGTATAATTAATCCTTTTCCTCATATTTCTTTGAAGTCAAAAGGACAGCAAGTGGTGACATTTGAATGCCATTCTGTCTGTTTATAGTACATTTTCCTTCCAAACAAGAAGGAAGAAAACATAAATGTGGATAGGCAGAAATCGACAAAGTGACTGAAAACAGAATGCTTATGTTTTCTAAGTCCCTAACTCTGTTCTGTGCTGCTTCCAGGTACTATGGCTTGCTTCTGCAGTGGTGTGACCTCAGCAGCTTTGCTCCCCTGAGCCAACCTGCTCACTGTGCCTGCACACACAGTCCACCCATACGCAGGGACAAGTCAGGCAGCTGAGTACAGCTCTCAATTTAGCTAAAAGTATCATTTGATCTCCCAGTACCTCAGCTATGTAGCAGCATGTGTTTACTTCAGAGACCCCCTAATCAACTCTCCCCAGTATCCCAGCAGTCTGAAAGAGATTTATCTTCCTGTCTCAAGTCCCCGTCTGCCAACTCTGAAGTGCAGCCTGTCCATCTGTGAATCTCACTACCAGCTCAGAGAACCACTTGTTTGGAAAAATACATCAAGACACTAGAGACAGGGAAAGAGAAACATGTCTTAAAGCAAACAAAATAACAAACCAATGTGTAAATATGACTGAGGTCAACAGCAGAGTAAGTGAAAATGCAAGCATCAGCTTCCTTTCCCCAAAGAAAAACAGCAGAAGGAAAAAGAAGTGTAATCTATTACAACAAATGTCTGATGTCCTCGCCTCCTTTAGTGGGAGGAATGACACAGCATTATCTTTCATGAGGAAAAAGTAAAATAAAGACCAGCTATTTTTTCCTCTAGAGTCTGAAACATCACCTATCTTTCACCAGCTAAACATTCACCACGGCAGTTTTTCTACCACTGAAGCTGCACTTCTAATGAAGTGTTAAGGGTAACACAGTCACCAGAACCAGTCACGACTGGAATATTCAGCTATGCTGTCTGCTTGCCTAGAAAACCAGCAGAAACTTTGATGCCAAGGGTGCTGCACTAGGTCTGCTTGGGGCATGGCCAAGTTTCTTCAATCTAGTTTGATCAGCCCCTCATTAACAGCCCTTTTATGCCTGCAGTTATTAGTGTTGAGTGGATTAGGGAGGTGATGGTGTATGTTCATGGAACGTAACTGCTAGTCTCTATAGCCTACCTGATACATTTTAATTATCCAGTCCCAGTGCACTTCCTCTCCAGCCTTTCAGTTCTGGATTTATCCTCTAAAATTGCTTTCCTTGAGAATTTTACAGCTAGCTAATTGACTTTCTGTTCCTTCTCTTGCACTGTGCATGAATAAGATCTTTTCAAAGTTCTGCTAGCAGCTCTTTCCTTTAATAAAAGCACTGTACTGTATTCATAAAACATGTGGATGGAAGGAAGGTTCACAAAAATCACAATAGTATTTAGAAGAGGAATACTCATTGAACAAATACTGAGTGTTATATAATCTTTATAAGAGCCCAAATTCATATGAAAATGGCTGAGACATGCAGCTAAGGAGGAGTGGACATGCTGGAATGCCAAAGCTTTAAGGAAAATTGACAAGAAATATAATCTCTTATCTTTTTTCTTTTCTTCCCCCCTACCTTTTCTCTTTTCTGTTTCAGTATTTGATTAGTTCTGTTACCTATTTCCATAAAAACTTTGATGTATTTTCCCCCTTAAATTGTTTTACACATAAATTTCCATCTTGCAAATTTGTGGAAGTTAACATTGATTATTAGAAGAACTTTGTTGTTTTATGTTATTGATGAAGAGGTGAGTGAGAGTCCAGGATTCCAGGAAGCATGCTGAGGTTTTCCCACTACGGATAACAGCCTTGTTATGTTTCTTCTGTGGGGAGAGATAGAATGAAACAACAAAAATAACCCATGCTGAAGGCCATCTTTTATCTGCATATGAATCCAGCAATGAAAAACTATAAAAATATGCAAATTATTCATTTGCAATTACACAGTCATAATTATGTTTCAGAGCCAGAGTTGAGGCGCAACCATTCTTCCTGTCTTTCCAAAACTTACTTCATTGAATGTTCATTTTGGACACCACCTCTACATCTCTAAAAGCTGGGCACCACTGCGATACTTGGCATCAAACACACTCTGTGTATGTGTCTACATATGTTTTTATTCGAAGTATAAAATTTTATTTTTTTTTCTATCCAGAGCAGTTTCTAACTGAAAAATAGATTTTTCACATGGATTTTCTCTGAGTATTTTTTTCTTTCCACTGATCTCAGAGTTTTATAAACCCAGAATTTTGTGTGATATTTGAGCCTTTTTACATCTTAAAGTCATTCAAAATAGGGAATTTAAACCACAAGTGATGGAAAGGTGAAAAACTGAGAAAATGCTCTGCTGCTTCCCCACAGAGGTTCCTACACTGCAGCTCCAACTGTCTTTTAACTCCAAAGGAATGGTCGAGCTGGGTCTTACTGACATTTTCTTCTATTATTGCCATTCAAGATGAGATCTGACAGTGATTTTAATTTGGGAAAAATTGTACCTCTGGCACAAAGTTCTCAGTTCAGAACATCTGTGCAAAGGCTTATGAGCTCTGCAGGGGCACCTGAGTTATTTCTAATGATCATTTAAGTGTCTAACAGTTTTCTGCTACAGCTGTTTTCTCTAAACACCTGAACTGACCATGAGATTTCCAGGGAACTAGATGCTGACAGATTACTTTTTTTCCCACTAGTTTCTTCAAAAAGCAGTATATTAAACAATGAGTAATAGTTTGCCATGCCTCTGGAGTCAGGAAACTTGTCTATTTACACAGACATGTGCTAGATTCCTTTTTCAAGGAAGGTGGTCACCATGAGGTTCAACATTAAAAAAAAAAAAAAAATCTCAAAACTCCCTTCAATATGCAGATGCAGCAGAGCTCAGCCAGAGGAAACAGCTTTGCTTGCTGCCAACCAGGATAATGGGCTCTTCCTTGGGAACCATGTTCTGCCCATTGCCCTGTGGGAGACACCCTATTGACCAGGAGGTGGGTAAACAAAGGGAACAGGCTGATGGGGTATGGACACATATGAACAGACATATGAAGGTACCTACTTACTTAAAAAAGACAGAGCCCTCTCCTCTGCCCCACTGCTTCTCCCCACAAAACCAGAACAATTCTTAAGCCTTTTTTTTTCACTCATGTGTTGTTATTTTAGTAATTAATACATCTGCTATAGAAACACATTTCAAGCTTGAATACATATGGTGCATTTATTGTTCTTGGGAACACTCTCAAATAGACAATTCAACTACTTATCTTTCCTATATCATATTCACAACAGATGTTTTTCCCCTTGTACAATAATTACTTGTACTCTGTTCCCATTACGTATGCACTTAGAGAAAAATGATTTGATTACTATTTAGTCACTTTTAGCATAAGTAGCCTGAAGGGTTGTATTTTGTGATACATTTCTAATCACTATATCATGATAAAGTAATACAGAACAAATTCAGAGTTCTCACTGTAAGACCCTAAGTGCCAGATGTTAGAAGGTGTTAGGCTGTTTGGGGTGGGACCTTCTGTCATACGAACGTGGTGTGGATCCTGGAGTGGCCCTGTGCTGCAACTAGTGATGGAGGTTCACTAGAAGAAATAGTTCTGAGCTAAAGCCCCACGTGACCCACTCACACCTTGGTGTGCAACCCAGCATGTCCTCTCATGACTGTGCAAACTTCCTCTGTTTGGGCAATAAAGGTTGGGAAGCACTGGCTAGAGTTATTCCTCTAATATGGCACACTGGAGGAAAACTGCTGTGTTTTAGTGCTTGGCATAGAGCAGCATTGCCATGCTGGTAATGCTGAAGGCAAACGTAAGTCACATTTTAGATCTTCATGGTGGACCCAGCCTTTGCTATTCAGAAAAAGCTCTGAGCCAAGGAGTCTGACCCAGGGCTGACTCATTCGCTGTCAGAATTTACGACGGTTGATTTACGGGGGGATCACGTCCCGATAGCGGGAGGCTTTTTCTCCATTACATTGCCGGGAGCTTTCCTCCCCCCACTAGTTTTCCCCCCCCCAAAGGGCGGGTCCCAGGGTGCCCCGCAGAGAGACACACAGAGACCACCGGAGAGGGAGCAGAGAGAGCGTTTATTACATGGGTCAAGGTATTTATACCTTTTCGATGGATCGTAAAAGATCCAATAGAAAACTAGGAATAACAACCAATAGGAAAGGGTTAACTAAGAGCCAATAAGAAACTTTAAACACACTTCAAGGATACATTCTTTCAGACCTAGCTAGGGAGATAAGGGTTCCTCTCAAGGAATTTTGGGAAGAAGACACAGTGTCTTAGTAAAAAAAACAACAAGACTCCATCTTAGACAATAGAGACAGCTTCAGCTTTTAAGGTATTCAGGTTAGCTTTTCTTCCTTCTTCACCAGCCCATTTCTCACAAGACTTTTTCCATTTCTGATATTGTTCGTTTACTGCCACAAGAATTAACACAGCACATGGAGCAACCAGTGCTTCAGACTGATGGTATAACAACTGGCTCCCACTGACTCTCACTCTGGAAGACAAACCATCCCCAATCTTTGTCCTCCTCCTACATCATTTCCACTCTCCTCATCCAGTGCTAAGTCAACTACTCTGGCTGTGCCATATTCTGACAGTAATGATAATTCATTGCATTTACTGTGTGGGAAGGCCTCAGATATTAAGTCCGGGCCTTTTGGTGTCATCTGAGAGGACTGTTTTACTCCAGGTCTCAGTTCTGATGTAGCCAGTTATAAAGGACTCAGTCTGCTCATCTTGATTTTTATCTCAGTTTTTAACAAGTCACTAACACTCTTGTTCTTTTGTTTTCCTCTTGTAAACTTTCTTTTAAAGCCATAATACATAATTGTTTCATTTTTACCCAATGAGCAATACTTCAGAAATTACTGTCTCCTCCAACTGGAAACAAAAAATGTTCTTTAGCTATTTGGTCTGAAGGAAGTTTATCTCCTGACTGCCGCTCTCCTTGCTACCACCTGTTACGTGCAGACACACTGCATCTTAAAGCCTTCTGTGGTAAATCTGAATGAATAGTAAAACTGGTCTGTCTCAGTGGACAGCCAGCTCTGCTACCTTTTATGCCATGTCACATCAAATGTGCAGATTCACTCTGACGAGTGAGTACTAAAAGATATCTTCAACTTTTCTGAAAGCTTTTGGCTTTGGTAGGACTATTCATAGCAGCATTCCACAGTTTCCTTTATGATTACATCTTCACTTGCATTATTCCTGCCACTGCCTTTTGCTGTGAGAACACTCAAATATAAAAATGATGTTTAAACTGATTCCCAGGCATAGGACCCTGATGGTCCTTCCATCAAAGCATTGCACTGATTTTGGCAAAATTGCAGCAGTCTCCCAAAACAATTCCCAAGCACAGTTTATGAACTCATACTAGCTGGAAACCATTCCCAGTGGCAGCATGCATACACCCACCATTGTTTGGAGGCTGAGTACAACAGGGAAGAGTGGTCACCCTGTGCAGCTGGGCCCAGAGCCAGAGAGTTCTTCTGTGCATGTATAATTCACTGATACAGATGTGGCCAGGGAGCCTGTCAAAAATGCACTTCATTCAGTGCATTCATCTCACCCATTTATCTCAGTGCAACACTTCTGTCCTACACAACAGCCTGTTCCAAATGACACTCTTTACATATATAGCCAGTTTAAATCTATCCACATGAAAGTCATACTAAGTTTCTATCAGTCTCAATGGCTGTGGGACCAGGTATACAACCTCTCTGTTGACCCTACTATCTGGCACTCGGCAAGACGAGCAATCAGTGTTGTGTTTCATTGTGGTTATCTGTATGTAGTATCAGGTTCTGAGTTGCACCAACATTGAGAACTACAGGAAAAATTGCTCACAGCCTTACTTTGCTCTCCCTTCACACTGTTAAACACAATCAGGATGTGAAAAAGGAGTGAGCAGGGTTTCCCTTTGCACCCAATTTCAAAGTAGGTACCACACAGGCACCAGGACAGGCTTGAGTCCCTAATCCTTTCATCCTCTCATGTAGCCTTTAGCACCCTGCTTGCTCAGCTCAATGCTGGTGGCACTCATGGTGCACAGCTGCAACAGGAGAAAGAGAACTAAGCTTCATTAATCAAATCCAGCCCTATACCCCAAATGTTTTTATTTAGATGTTACTTCCCAGAGGAAGTCCGAGTCTCTTCTATAACACTCTTTCATCCAAATATACTAAAGAAGTAATGACAGTTCATCCATCTAGTTTATGCCTTACTTTTTTATATATTATATAGCAGCAGTTCTAAGAAACTGCTGTAGTAAGAGAAACAAAGGAGAAATATTATTGCCAGTCTCAACATTTCCCTTCAGCTTTGTTCAAATGTCTGTTAAAATGTTGGATGAACACCATAGAGAGAAGTCTGTCAAAAAATTGCAGTTCTCTGTCTTCTCCTTCTCTTGGCCAGTTTTTAATCAGGCTACACATTGGATCATGCATAAGAAGCTTCCATTGAGTGCTTTTACCTCAGCCTATTTGCATAGAGACATTTCTGCAGTAACGTATGTATGAGTCAGATCTTACTTTTATGATGAGGGACCTACATCAGCAGAAAAAGGGAAGACCTTACTTGACATTGCTGATTTCCATAAGAGAAAAGAAGGCAAGCTAAAATATTTCTTTCCTTGAAAACAAATAAACACAACCACAGTTTTGACATATCTCAAAAAGAGGAAACAAAATGAAAACACGTTCTTTTCCCCCCAGAATATCTAAGAGAAGATTGATTAATGTGCTAGGACTTACAGCACAAAGGAAACAAATTGGAAGGGTTGCTAATGTTAGAACACAGTATGGCAATTCAGAGTCCCTGAACACATGGGAAAAAATAGCAGTGACATCATTCAAATGTGTTGTAAGTTCTTTAGGAAAGTTAACTTAGCCTTTCACCCTTGGATGAAAATCTACAGCAGCAACTAAAACCTACAGACTAGGTGGGGCATACACCCTGTGCATGTGTGCAGTCCCAGATACCCTATCCTCATGTCAGGGATACAATCAGTGAGACAGATCCACACTCACTTCGGAGACATAAAGTGAATGAGAAAGATTTTCCAGGTGATGAAATATTGCAGACTCAAAAAGAATACCTCTGGGTGTCAGACAGTTTCAACAAATGAGACAGACTTGAACTCTAAAATAGGAAGGTCGCTTCTGCAGTTTGAGAACTCTTAATTTCTACAAATTGTTACTGAATGCCTGTTCTCCTGATGCAAAACAGAGTATGTTGTATAATGGAAATCACCTGACATTTTTCCAAGCACTTTGAAAATGAGCCTATCTTTGGATGCCACTCAAGTAAATCATAAGGTGTCTAGCAAGGACATAGTTGCTAGAAAGTGTGGTCAAAGGAACAGAAAAGACAGTAAAAACTGAGTGTTGGTTTAGGAAATACAGACAAGCAGGGATAAATAAAGATGGAAAATTTCCATATTACCTGCATGTCTCACTCTATGGAAGTCAAAACAACACCCCATAGATTCTCCTCAGAATAAACATCTATTCAAGGGCTACTGTCAATTGTTATATTATAAAGGTCACCATTAATTCCCAGAAACGTTACGCACCTGGCTCCTGTGACACAGCATCCTACACAGTATAAGTGATGATGTTTGTGCCCTGAAGCTAAAAACCCCAACTGATAAAGGATTTATGGCCACCGTACAAGACACATTGGGTTCAGTGTGAACATCTGACAGTCCTCAGGCCAGCAATGTGGAACTCAGAGCTCCTCTCTCTCCTCTTTCCTCACTTGTTTCCACTAGGAGAGCAGAAAGTGACGAAGGAGACAGGGAAAGAGCTGCCTGTGCCTCTGTATGACAAACACGTGCCTTTAGCCACCCTGTGCTGTCTTCCACAGCTCAGCTACAACGCATTTTACAGACCATAGGTGAGAGTTTCCAAGGCCACTGTCAGAGGCTGCAGTCAGGTGCCAGAGTGCCATCAACAGAAGAGCTCACACTGTGTCCCCCCGTATCAGCTTTGGCAGTTGCAAACTGAATATACCCACTTAGTCTGAACCCTTTTAGTGACAGCAATTCCAAAAGGAAAGTGTGTTAACGGACACTTAAAACATTGCCAAGTCCTTCAAGCACATACTTGGAATACTGTCCAAGAGAGGTGGAAAATGCCTCTTTTCACTAATTTCAGACACGCTAGTTTTCATTTTGAACCTCTGCTTTGGGACGCCTTACCCATTCTGTTCTCTATTTTCTCCAAAATTTCAAAATCATACATTCAAACAAATCCAGCTCTTAAAAAATCCAAGGCAGTTTATGGAAGGCCTTCCCAGATGAAACTGCTGCTACCTCTACAAAGTGTGTAAGATGCAGACAGGCACTCACTGGGAGAGACCGGACTCCCAGTCTTCCCTGTCACTTCACATCTTAAAAAACTACCACGATGTGACATAGAGAACCTAAAGTAACAACTAATTCCATTTAGAAATAACTCTATTATTCATCACACATTTTCTAGGGTTTGTCCTTTTGCTTTTAATACTCAGAATAGTTGCATAAATATTGCAATGTTTATTTCTTAATTAATATTTTTTGGCAGTTTATCTCTAATATATTGCTGTAACTAAAGCTGTCAATTATTTTATTGGATTTATTTAACCTTTCCCTTGGAAAAAAATGCATTTTGGGGGATATCCTTTTTATTCAGAAGGATATTTTCATTTTGCAATTTTCTGCACACAGCTTATAATAAGTTTTTCAATTTAAAGAGGAAATGATACTAACATATTTTATCTCAAAGTATAGGGTAACCAGATAATTTTTTTTTTTTCCTATCCAATGGGATGGAAGCAATTCAGTTCTCAAACTGTTGATTTTTAAGAGAAGAACTAAGGAATCAAACCGAAAGAACTTTTCTAAAAGTAAACCCAAAGTCCTACTGTTAAAAGAACAAAGGAGAGAGAAAAATATAAGGAATAACAATGTGCAGGAGAATATCTAGAAACAAACTTTACTTCCCATTTCTTTGACGGCCCAGTCGAGGCTCCCACTGATTTTAGTCAGCAGGCTTTGAGTCACTCTGAAAGTTTCTGAAATAGCTGCACTTGTCATCCTTCCTATTTACCCTGTAAAGTTTACTATGACCTTTGTATTGTAGATGATCTGAGTGTTGGTTTAGCACATCCAGCATCCTTGTCACAAGGCTGCTGCCAGGGTCTGTTGCAGGGGAGTTCACTTTCTCAGAGTGAGGTAGATGACATTTTCAGCCACACAAACAAAAACAAAAAAAACCCCCAACAGTAAATAAAAACACTCTGAGTTTTGATCCACCATGTTAAGTTTTGTTTTCATTTCTAAACAGAGAAAAAACCACCATGCTTAGGTTGCAAGGGGAAGAAGGAAACACAGTACCAACAAAAATACCTTATTACAGCCTTCTCACAACAAGAATCTTACCAAAATCTCCCCTAGTTGTCTTGATCTTTCATTGAATGCTGCTTCTCTTAAAACTGATTTACTTTTTCATGATCTGTATTATTTTTCAAATATAACACTTTCACATCAGTAGCTCCATTTGCCTTAGAAAAGTTCATATGTTTAACAGTGCCATAGCAGTAGATTTTACTCTAAACCTGTGATCTAGCTAGTGGGATTTTGCTTTGCTGTAAAGACAAAAGATTCTTACGGAGTTAATACTTGTGAAGAATTCCCCATTCTCTCAGACTAACTTCAGGAAGTAGGTATATATCCTTGTATTTTCAGTGTTAGCCATGAAGCATAAAATACGACAGTGAAATAGCAGCAGTTGTTTATTTATATGTCAATCATTTTCAGCGAACAACACCATGACGGGGGGGGGGGGGGGGGG